>CM072512.1:80402443-80554563 GCA_036898135.1 Oncomelania hupensis | reverse complement strand
TTTTTTTGGGAAATAAATTTGTTTAGTGATTATGGGTGGGTGGTTGTGGTAGTTTATGGGGGGATATATTTGTGGGTGTGTAATAAAAGAATGGGATTTATGATTAGAATTAGTTGAGAGGGGGAGAGATTTGAAGTGGTTTGATGGTTTTTGGTGGTTGTTTTTTTGTAGTATGTTAGTGTTTGTGGTATATTTTGATATGGGTTTGTTTGTAGTTTGGAGGGGTAGAAAGGAGGATTTAGTTTTAGTTAATGATAAATTGTTTTGGTGGAGGTGTAAGTATGTTATTGTTTAGTTAGTAGGTAATTATGATGGATTGTGATATAGAAATTGTATGTGTTATGTTATGGTTTTTGGGTTTATAGTTAAAGGGTTAATTGTGTGTGGTTGTTGATGAAGTATTATGTTATTGTGTTTATATGATATTTGTTAGGGAGGGGGTGGTATGGTAATTTAAAGTGTAGGTGGATTTTAAAATTGATTTAAGTAATATGATGTTAATTATTGGGGTGGTGATATGGGGGTAGGGAATGGAGTAGTAAATGAGGATTGATGATTTGTGTTGGGGTGTTGAGTGGGTATGTTTGGTATGTTAAGGTGGAATGGTGGATAGGGGAGTATTGGTGGTTGGGATGTGAGTAATATGGGAATAGGGAATTTGAAGGTAAGGGGGTTGGAAAGGGAAGTGGGGATGGGTAGTTAGGGATTTGTTAAATTGAGTGAGGGTATGTTATGTATTTTGGGTGAGTATAAGGAGGAGTGGTATGGGGTGTTGTTGAGATGGTGGATGGTTAGGGGTAGGGTTTGTGTTAAGTTTGTTTTGAGAGTGTGTTTGGTGAGGATGAGGGGGTGTAGTAATTTATGTGTTAGTGGATTATAAGGGAGATTGGTTGTTTGGTAAGGTGAGGGTGATTTAGAGGGGATGTTGGGGTGGGATTATGGGAGTATTTTTGAGGGTATTAGTATATATTTTGGGTTTAGTTTTTGGTGGGGGGGGGGGGAGGGTGTATTGGGGGGGAAGATGAGGGAATGGGTAGGTATGTTATATTTTAATGGGGGTATGTTTTGAATAATAAGTTGGAGTGGGGGGGTGTAATAGAATGATTGTAGATAAGAGTGAGTAGTGTGGGGAGGTAGAGTTGGATATTGTGTGTATAAGTGTATGTTTGGTGTAGGTAAGGGGGTGGGTTTGATTTTTATATATATAGGGGGGGGATGTAAAAAGGATGAGGTGGTAATATGTTTAATTTATTTTTATGGGGAGAGGGGTGTAGGAGGGTGTGAGGTGTTAAATTGGTAGTTTATTGGTGAATGTTGATGGGGGATATGAAGTATGGGAATTGGATATTATAATAATGTATGTTTATGAGTGTAATTGAGGGGTGGATGTATATTGTTATTAAAATAGGTTATAGGAGAATTGTAGTATAGGAGATGGATTGGGAGTGGGGATGTAGATTGAGTAGGGGTGTGTAGTAATATGGAGTAGGATTTGTGTAGGGATAGAGATAAATAGGTAGTATTTGTGTAGGTAATTATGGTGGTATTATGTGATTGGGGATATTGGGGGGAATTTTTATGTATGTTGTTTTAATTTAGGTGTTTGTAAGGATATGGAGTTTAAATTTTTAGTGAGGATGGGTTTTGTTGGATTGGAGTGTTTTTTTTAGAGGTTTTTTTATTTTTGAGGTATAGGGTATGTGTGGTATTTATTATGGTATGGGTTGTTTGGGTGTTGTGGAGTGGTTATTTTTTTGGGTGTTGGTTTGTAAATAGTAAAAATAGGGATAGTGTTGGGGTGGGGTGTGTAGGGGTTTTTTTGTTGTGTTGGTTGGGTAATATAAGGAGGGGGGGATGTATTTTTGTGATAGTGAGGGGGGGTTTGGGGATTATGGGGTTGTTGTGGATGGGTTAGGTGGGGGTGGATGGTGTAGTTTATTTTTGTTATTTGTTTGTATTGGGATTTGAGAAGGATATTGGAATGAGGAGGATATTGTGAATGGTAGTAGTTTGAGGTGTTGATTAGTTTTATGGTTTTTTGGAGTAGTAGATTGTTAATATTTATAGGAATTGTTAGTAGTTAGGTTATAAGTGTTGTTGGTATGGTTAGAGTTATTATGGTGTTAGTGGTTAAGTGGGTGTTAGTTTTAGAAAGATGAGTTGGAGGAATATGATATGGGTGGTGGAAGAGGATATTTGGTTTTTTTTGTTATTAAAGGTAAGATTTTATGGTAGGATAAATGTAGGTGGGTTGTGGGATTGTGAAAGGTTGAATTAGGGGGAGGGGGAGTGATATTTGTTAGGGAGTTATGAAGAAGAATTAGAGGGGGATTTAGGATTTTTTAGTGGAGAGGGAGTGGAGGAAGTTATAGTGTGTTGAGGAATATTTGGTTGAGTTGGGTTTGTTGGGGAGTTTTTGGTTATGGTGGGGTAAGGAATTGGGGGGGGTTTTTGTTTTATGGGATGAGGGTGGGTTGTGGGTTTGTGTAGATATAGTGGATAGATGGGTTGGGGTGAGATTAAATATAGTATTGGATATGGATGAGAGTGATGTAAGGGGTTGGTTGTGAGGGTGAGATATAAGATTTATGGGATTTGGTTAATATGTTTTGGGGATAGGGAAGTTTTTGGGGGAAGTTTTGTAATTGTTGGGGGTGTTGTGATTATATGTGATTAGTAGGAGGAGTGGTAGGGTAAAGGAAAGATAGTATGGGGAGGATTGGATAGTTTTTTGTATTATATGAGGAGAGTATTGGTGGTTGTTATGGGGGGGTGTGAGGTTATATGAGGAGTGAGAGATTTTGTTGTAGTTGGATGGGATGGTGTATGGGAGGTGAGGTTATGTAGGGGGGATAGGGGGGTAAGGGTGGGTGATGTAAAGGAGAGGGATAAAGGGGGGGGGGAGAATATTAGAGGGGGGAAGGGAAGAAGGGGGGATAGGTATTTGTGTGTATTTGGAGATTATTATTTATGTAGTGTATAATTGGGGAGTATAAGGGTGGTAATGAAGTGTTTTATGGAAAATGAGAGTGGGTAGGTAGGTGGGTTAAGTTAGTTTTTAGTGTGGTGTGTATATGTGGGGGGTGTTTTATTGTATGATAGTGATTTAAGGGAAGGATTGTTGTTAGATAGATTGAGTGAGGTAAAGGGGATTGGGGTTGGTATTTTGGGGGATATTTTGTATTATAGGTTTTTTTGGGTTTAAGTTTTTGTGGGGGGGGGGGAAGTGTATTTGGGGGTGGTGAAGAGGAGGAATGAAGTAGTGTGATGTTATTATTATATATGGGGTTGTTGTTTAATAATTAAGTTAGGATGGGGTGTAATAGAGGATTGTAGGATAAGATAGTTAGTTTGGAGTAGAGTTGAATATTGTGGGTGGATAAAGTTATTATATGTAGTGAGTGAGGGATAAGGGGTGGGGTTTTGATTTTTATATATATAGTGGATAGAAAGGATGTGGTAATATGGTTAATTTTATTAGTGGGGGAGGGAGAGAGTGTGTAGGAGGTGGTTAAGTTAGTAGTTGTATGTTGATGAATGTGGAGGGGGATATAGTATGGGAATGGATATTAAGATAATGGTATTTTAGGATGAGGGAGATTGAGGGGTATGGTAGATTGTTTATGAATAGTTTAGGTGGGGAGTGTTTAGTGAGTATGATGGAGTGGATGTGATGGTGAATTGTAGGGTTGTATAGATATTAGTAGATTGATAGTGGATGGAGATTAAATAGTAGTTTTGTTGTAGGTAGATTATGTGGTATTATGTGATTGAGTATTAAAGGGGAATGTATGATGTTTGTTAATTTAGGTGTTGTAGAGGGATATGTGGGAGTTAAATTTGTGTAGTGAGGAATGGGGTTGTTTGGATTGGGAGGTGTTTTTTGTTAGAGGGTTTTATTTTTGTGATAGGATAGTATGTGGTGTATTTATGTATGGGTATTGGTTGTTTTGGGTGTTGAGTAGTATATTTTTTAGGGGTGTTGGGTTTGTGTGAAATAGAGGTGATTGTTAGTGAAAGTTTTTTGTTTGTTTGTTGTTGAGAGGAATGATAAGAGGGGGGATGTATTTTTTGATAGAGTGGGGGAGGTTTGGGGGATTATGGGTGGTTGTTGTGATGGTTAGGGTGGGGGTGGATGGTTGGGTAGTTATTTTTGTTATTTTGTGTGGTAATTGGATGTGGAGGGAAGGGATAGTGTGGGGGAATGAGGAGGGGATATTGGTGAGATGGTAGGGTAGTTTGAGGTTGTTGATTAGGTTTTATGTTGTGTTTGTTAGTAGTAGTATTTTAATTGTTGGTATAGAAGTTTTAGGTAGTTAGTGTTATAAGTGTTGTTGGGTATGTTAGATTATGATTGTTAGTGGTTAAGTGGGTGTTATTTTAGAAAAGATAGTTGGAGAGGAGAGTATGATATGGGGTTGTGGAAGAGGATATTTGGTTTTTTTTGTTATAAAGATAAAGTTGTATGTAGGATAAATTAGGGGGTTGGTGGGGGATTGGGTGAAAGGTTGAATTAGGGGAGGGGGAGTGATATTTGTGAGGGGAGGGTATAAAAGGAATTAGAGGAGTTTGAGGATTTTATTAGTGGAAGAGGAGTAGAAGTTATATGGTTTTGAGGGAATAGTTGTGGTTGGGTTTTTGGGTTTGTTGGGAGTTTTTGGTTAGGGTGGGGTAAGGAATTGGGGGTGGGGTTGTTTTTTTATGGGATGAGGGTGGTTTAAAGTTTGTGTGTAGATATGATGGATAGATGGTGTGGGGTGGGAGGATTTAAATATAGTATGGATGGATGAGAGAGTGGATGTAAGGGGTTGGTTGGTGAGGTGAGATATAGATGATGGGATTTGGTTAATATGGTTGTGGGATGGAAAGTTTTTGGGAAGTTTTTAATTGGTTGGGGGTTTGTTTTTTAGTTATTATGTATTAGGTAGGGAGGAGGGGGTAGGGTAAAGGGAAAGATAGTATAGAGGAATTGGATAAGGTTATTTTTAGTTATATGAGGTGAGAGATTTTGTGAGGGGTATTAGGGAGTGGGTATGAGGGGGGAGAGGTGAATGTGAGGGATAGGGGGTATAAGGGGGTTGGGTTGATGTAGGGAAGGAAGAGGAAGAGGAGGGGGGGGGGGGAGAAGTATTAAGGGGGAAGGGAAAAGGGGGGGATAAAGGTGAGTTAGGGTGTGATGTGTATTTTGATAGTAGTGGTATAATTTTTGGGGAGTATAAGGGGTGGTAATGGGAAGTGTTGTTGATGAAAAGTGGAGAGTGGGGTAGGGGGTAGGGGTTGGTGGTTAAGTTTTTTAGAGTGTGGTGTGTATGATGTGGGGTGTTGTATGTAGGTGAGTATGGGATGTTAAGGGAAGGATTTTTGTTAGATTATTGAAGGGGGTGGAGGTAGGAGGGGGATTGGTGGGTATTTGGGGGGGAGTATTTTTGATATTATAGGGGGTTTGGTTTTGGTTATGGTTTTTGGTGGGGGGGGGAGTGTGGTATTTGGGGTGGTGAAGTGTTTTAATAATTAAGTTAGGGGGAGTGGGGGTGTAAGTAGAGGATTGTAGGATAGTGAGTAGTTAGTGTGGGAGGTAGAGTTGAATATTGTGGGTGGATAAAGTGTATTATATGTAGTGAGGTGGAGGGGATAAGGGGTGGGGTTTTGGATTTTTATATATATAGTGGGGGGATAGAAAGGATGGGTGGTAATATGGTTAATTTTATTAGTGGGGGAGGGGAGAGAGGTGGTAGGGAGAAGGGAGGGTGTTAAGTTGAGTAGTTGTATGTGTGATGAAGTGTGGAGGGGGATATAGTATGGGAATTGGGATATTAAGATAATGGTATTTTAGGGATGAGTGGTGAGATTGAGGGGGGTATGGTAGATTGTTTAGTGAATAGTGTTAGGGTGGAGGAGTGTTGGTAGTGAGTATGAATGAGTGGGAGTGTGGATGGTGAGGATTGTGTAGGGGTGTGTAGTAATATGAGTAGGGAGTATAGTGGGAGTGAGAGTTAAATAGTAGTTTTTTTTAGGTAATTATGTTGTATTATTTGATTGGATTGATTAGAAGGGGGTTTTATGTATTTTTGTTAATTTAGGTTTGTAGAGGGATATGTGGGAGTTAAATTGTTTTTAGGAATGGGGTTGTTTTGGGATTGGGAGTGGTTTTTGTAGAGGGTTTTATTTTTGTGGGATAGGGGATAGTGATTGTGGTATTTATGTATGGGTATTGGTTGTTGGGGTGTTGTAGTATTTATTTTTTTAGGGTTGTTGGTTTGTGTGAAATATAAAAATAGGGGGATAGGTGTAGGTGATTGTTAGTGAAAGTTTTTTGTATTTTTTTGGAGGAATGATAAGAGGGGGATGTATTTTTTTGGATAGAGTGGGGGAGGTTTGGGGGATTATTTGTGGTTGGAGTTGGTTAGGTGGGGGTGATGTTGGGTAGTTTATTTTTGGTATATTGTGTTTTATTGATGTGAGGAAGGATAGTTGGGGAATGATTAGGATTATTGTGGATTTAGGTAGAGTTTGAGGTTTTGATTAGGTTGTTATTGTTGTTTTGTTGAGTAGTATATTGTTAATATTGGTATAGAGGAAGTTAGTATTATGTTATAAGTGGTTGTTGGTATGTTAATTATGATTGTGGTGTTAATGGTGTTATTTTAGAAAAGATAGTTGAGAGGAGGTATGATATGGGGTGTGGAAGAGGGATATTTGTTTTTTTGTTATTAAGATAAGAGTTTATGTAGGGGTAAATGTAGGGGTTGTGGATTGGTGAAAGGTTGAATTAGGGAGGGGAGTGATATTTGTGAGGGTATAAGAAGGAATTAGAGGGAGTTTGGAGATTTTATTAGTGGAGAGAGGGGAGTGAGAGAGTTATATGGTGTTTGAGGAATATTGTGTTGGTTGTTGGGTTTGTTGGGGGGAGTTTTTGGTTAGGGTGGGTAAGGAATTGGGGTGGGGTTGTTGTTTATGGGATGAGGGTGGTTTAAAGTTTGTGTGTGTAGATATATGGATAAATATAGTATGGATGGATGGAGGAGATGGATGGTAGAGGGGGTTGGTTGGGTGAGGTGAGGGGATATAGATGGATGGGATTTGTTAATATGTTGTGGGGGATAGGGAGAAGTTTTTGGGGAAGGTTTTGTAAGGTTGGTTGGGGGGTTGTTTTTTAGTTATTTATTAGGGTAGGAGGGGAGGGTAGGGGGTAGAAGGGAAAGATAGGGTATAGAGGAATTGGATAAGTTGATTTTGTTATTATATGATTGAGAGGGAGTAGGGTGTTTGATGGGGGGGTGTGAAATGGAGGTTAGGATAAGTGGAGAGATTTGTGGAGGTATTAGGGATGGTATGGGAGGGGAGGGGAGGTGAATGTGAGGGATAGGGGGTATAAGGGGTTGGGTGTGGATGTGAGGGAAGGAAGAGGAAGAGAGGGGGGGGGAGAAGTAGGTTAGAGGGGGAAGGGAAGAAGGGGGGGATAAAGGTAGTTAGGGTTGATGTGTATTTTAGTAGGGTAGTGGTATAATTTTTGGGGGAGTATAAGGGTTGTAATGGAGTGTTGTTATGAAAAGGGAAGTGGGGGGGTAGGGTTGGGTGGTTAAGTTTTTTTAGTGGGTGTGTATATGTTGGGGGTGTTTTATGTATATAGGGATGTTAAGGGAAGGATTTTTTAGATAAGTTGGGGAGAGGTAAGAGGGGGATTGGTTGGTATTTTGGGGAGTATTTTTGGATATTATAGTTTTGGTTTTGGTTTAAGTTTTTTGTGGTGGGGGGGGGGGTGTATTTGGGGGTGTGAAGAGAGGAATGAAGTAGTGTGATGGTTATTATTATATATGGGGGTGTTTAATAATTAATTAGGGGGAGTGGGTGTTAATAGATATTGTAGGATAGAGATAGTTAGTGTGGGGAGGTAAGTTGAATATTGTGGGTGGATAAAGTGTGTATATTTATGAGGAGGGATAAGGGGGTGGTTTTGATTTTTATATATATATGGGGGATAGAAAGGATGGTGTAATATGTTAATTTTATTAGTGGGGGAGGGAGAGATGTGTAGAGAAGGAGGGTTAAGTTAGAGTATTGTATGTGTTATGAAGGTGAGGGGATATATATGGGGAATTGGGATATTAAGATAATGGTATTTTAGGATGAGTAGATTGAGGGTATGGTTAGATGTTTAGTGAATAGTTATTTAGGAGTGTTGTAGTATTATGAATGAGTGGATGTGTATGGGTTGAATTGTGTAGGGGTGTAGTAATATGAGATAGTAGTGTAGTGTAGTGAGAGTTAAAATAGGTAGTTTTGTTGTAGTAATTATGGTGTATTATTGATTGGGAGTGATTAGAAGTGAAGTTGTTATGTATGTGGTTAAATTAGTGTTGTAGAGGATAGTGGGAGTTAAATTTGTGTAGTGAGAATGGGGTATTGTTGGATTGGGAGGTGTTTTTTTAGAGGGTTTTATTTTGTTTAGGGGGATGAGTGATGTTGTGGGTATTTATGTATGGGGTATTGGGTGTTTTGGTGTGAGTAGTTATTGTTTTTAGGGTTTGTGTGGGTTGTTGAAATAGTAAAAATAGGGGATAGTGTGAGGGTGATTGTTAGTGGAAAGTTTTTTGTTTTTGTTTGGTGGAGAGGAATGATAAGAGGGGGGATGTATTTTTTGGATAGAGTGGGGAGGTTTGGGGATTATGGTGGTTTGTTGTGGAGTGGGTTAGTGGTGGATGGTTGGGTAGTTTATTTTTGTTATTTTGTGGTTATTGGATGTGGAGAAGGATGAGTTGGGAATGATGAGGAGGGATGGATTGGTGGATGTAGGTAGTTTGGAGGGTTTTATTAGTTGTATGTTTGTTTTGTGAGTATATATTTAAGTAGTTTATAAATTGTAGGGTATTATGGTTATAATGGTTGTTGGTTTTAGATTATGATTGTGGTATGTTAAGTGGGGTGTTATTTTAGAAAAGATAGTGTGGAGAGGAGAGTATGATATGGGTGTGGAAGAGGATATTTGTTTTGTTTGTTATTAAAGTAGAGTTTTTTGTAGGGATAAATGTAGGGGGGATGTGGATTGGGTGAAAGTTGAATTAGGGGGGGGATGATATTGTGAGGAGGGTATAAGAAGGAATTAGGGAGTTGAGATTTTATTAGTGAGAGAGGGGGATAGAAGTTATAGTGGTGTTGAGGGAATATTGTGGTTTTGTTGGGTTTGTTGGGGAGGTTTTTGGTTAGGGGGGGGTAAGGAATTGGGGTGGGTTTTTGTTTTGGGGAATGGGGTGGTTGTGAAGGTGTTTGTTTGATATGATGGATAGATGGGGTTGGGTGGGATGTAAAAATAGTATGGATGATTGAGATGGATGTGGAGGGGTTGGTTGGGTGAGTGAGGATATAGATGGATGATTTGTTAATATGTTTGGGGATAGGAAAGTTTTTGGGGGGAGTTTTTAAGTTGTTGGGGGTGTTGTTTTAGTATTGATGAGTAGGGTAGGAGGAGGGGTAGGGGTAGAAGGGGGGAAAGATAGGTATAGGAGAATTGGATAATATTTTGTTTATATATAGGTTGAGAGAGTAGGTGGTGTGATGGGGGGGGTGGTGAAATGAGGTTATATGAAGTGGAGAGATTTGTTGAGGTATATGGGATGGGGGGGATTGGGGGGATAGTGAATGGTGAGGGGATAGTATAAGGTGTGGGTGTGGATGTGGGGAAGGAATAGGAAGAGGAGGGGGGGGTGAATATAAGGGAAGGGAAAAGGGGGGGGATAAAGGGTAGTTAGGTGGTGGATGTGTATTTTATAGTATTATAATTTTTGGGAGTATAAGGGGGGTAATGGGAAGTTGTTGATGAAAAGTGGAGAGTGGGGTAGTAGGGTTGGTGGGTTAAGTTTTTTTGAGTGTGGTTTTATGGATGTGGGTGTTTTAGATGAGTAGTGGATGTAAGGGAAGGATTTTTTTAATATAATTGGAGAGGAGGTAAAGAGGGGATTGGTTGTATTTTGGGATATTTTTGAGTATTAGTAGTTTTTTTTGGTTTAAGGTTTGTTTTGGGGGGGGGGGAAGTGTATTTGGGGTGGGTGAAGAGAGGAATGAAGTTAGTGGATGTTATTATTATATATGGGGTTGTTTTAATAATTAAGTTAGGGGAGTGGGGGGTGTAAGTAGAGGATTGTAGGATAGAGTAGTTATTGGTGGGAGGTAGAGTTGAATATGTGTGGGTGATAAAGTTATTATATGTAGTGAGGTGAGGGATAAGGGGGGTTTTGATTTTTTATATATATAGGGATAAAAGGATGTGGTAATATGTTAATTTTATTAGTGGGGAGGAGAGGTGTAGGAGAGGAAGGGAGGGTGTTAAGTTAGTAGTTTATGTTATGATGTGAGGGGGATATAGTATGGGAATTGGATATTAAGATAATGTATTTTAGATGAGTGTGAATTGAGGGTATGTAGATTGTTTATGAATAGTGTAGGTGGAGGAGTGTTGTAGTTAGTATAATGAGTGGATGTGATGGTGAGATTGTGTAGGGGTGTGTAGTTAATATGAGTAGGAGTATAGTGGGAGTGGAGAGTTAAATAGTAGTTTTGTAGGTAATTATGGTGGTATTATGTGATTGGGTTTAAAGGGGAATTTATGTATGTTTGTTAATTTAGTTTTTTAGAGGGATAGTGTGGAGTAAATTTTTAGTGAGAATGGGGTTGGTTGGGATTGGGAGTGTTTTTTTAGAGGGTTTTATTTTTTGTGGATAGGGATAGTATGTGTGGGTATTTATGTATGGGGTATTGGGTGTTTGGGGTGTTGAGTAGGTTATTTTTTTAGGGTTTTGGGTTGTTGAAATAGTAAAAATAGGGGATAGTGGTGAGGGTGAGTTAGTGGAAAGTTTTTTTTTTGTTTGGATAGAATGATAGTGGGGGATTATTTTTTTGGATGATGGGGGAGGTTTGGATTATGGGTGTTTGGTTTGGATGTTAGTGGGGTGATGGTTGGGTAGTTTATTTTTTTATTTTGTTGGTTATTGATTGAGAAGGAGTTGGGGGATGAGGATGGGGATATTGTGAGGAGTAGGTAGTTTTGAGTTGTTTGATTAGTTTTATGTTTGTTTGGTTATAGTATTGTTTAGATGTAGTTAGAGGGATGTTAGGTATAATGTTATATGTGGTTGGTATGTTAATTATGATTGTGATGGTTAAGTGGTGTTAGTTTTGAGAAAAGATAGTTGGAGGAAGTATGATAGGGGGTGGGTGGAAGAGGATATTTGGTTTTTTTTGTTATTGAGTAAGAGTTTTATGTAGGATAAATTAGGGGTTGGTGTGGATTGGTGAAAGTTTAGGGGAGGGAGTGATATTTGTGAGGGGGGAGGTATGAAGAAGGGAATTAGATGGAGTTTGAGATTTTATTAGTGGAGAGAGGAGTAGGAGAGTTATAGTGGTGTTTGAGGAATATTGGGTTGGGTTGTTGGGTTTGTTGGGGAGTTTTTGGTTAGGGGGGGTAAGGAATTGGGGTGGGGGTTGTTTGTTTTATGGGATGAGGGGTGGTTGTAAAGTTTGTGTGTGTAGATATGAGTGGATAGATGGGTGTGGGGTGGAGATGTAAATATAGTATGGATGGATGGAGAGATGGATGTAGAGGGGGTTGGTTGGTGAGGTGAGGATATAAGATGGGATTGTTGAATATGTTGTGGGGTTAGGGAAAGTTTTTGGGAAGGTTTTTAAGTGTTGGGGGTGTTGGGGTTTGGGTATTATGTGATTAGGGTAGGAGAGGGGGGTAGGGTAGGAAGGAAAGATAGTATGAGGAGGGAATTGGATAAGTTATTGTATTATATGAGTTAGAGAGAGTAGGGGTGGGTTGATGGGGGGGGTGTAAATGATAGTTAGATAGAGTGGAGAGATTTGTGAGGTATTAGGGATGTGTTATGAGGGAGAGTGAATGTGAGGGGGATAGGGGGTATAAGGGGGTTGGGTTTGATGTGGGAAGGAAGAGGAATAGGAGGAGGGGGGGAGAATATTAAGGGAAGGAAAAGGGGGATAAAGGTAGTTAGGTTATGGTGTATTTTATAGTAGTGGTATAATTTTTGGGGAGTATAGAGGGGTGGTAATGGAAGTGTGTTTATGAAAAGTGGAGAGTGGGTAGGTAGGGTTGGGTGGTTAAGTTTTTTAATTTTGTTGGTATATTGGGGTGTTTTATGTATGAGTAGGATGTTAAGGGAAGGATGTTTAGATAAGAGGGGGAGAGTGTGGAGTAAAGGGGATTGGTTGGGTATTTTGGGGGGGATATTTTTGAGTATTAGTAGGTTTTGTTTTGTTTAAGTTTGTTTTGTGGGGGGGGAGAGGGAGTATTTGGGGTGTTAAGGGAGGAATAAGTAGTGTGATGTTATTATTATATGTGGGGGTTTTGTTAATAATTAAGTTAGGGATGGGGTGTAAGTAGAGATTGAGGATAGAGATAGTTATGTGGGGGGAGTAGATTAATATTGTGGTGGATAAAGTTATTATATGTATAGTAGGGATAAGGGGTGGGTTTGGATTTTTATATATAGTGGGGGATAGAAAGGGATGTGGTAATATGTTAATTTTATTAGTGGGGGAGGGGAGAGAGGTGGTTGTAGAAGGGAGGGGGTTATTGAGTATGTGTGTGATAATGTGAGGGGATATTATGGGAATTGGGATATTAAGATAATGGTATTTTAGGATGAGTGTGAGATTGAGGGTGTATGGTAGATGTTTAGTGAATATATTTAGGTGAGGAGTGTTGGTAGTATTAGTATGAGATTGGTTTAGTGTGATGGTGAGATGTGTAGGGGGTTAGTAATATGATAGGAGTATAGTGGGAGTGAGAGTTAAATAGTAGTATTGTTGTAGGTAGATTATGGTGGTATTATGTGGATTGGAGTATTAGAAGGGGGAAGTTTTATTGATTTTTGTTAATTTAGGTTTGTAGAGTGATAGTGTGGGAGTTAAATTTGTGTATGAGGGAATGGGGTTTTGTTGGGATTGAGTGTTTTGTTAGAGGGTTTTATTTTTGTGGGATGAGGGGGATAGTATTGTGGTATTTATGTATGGTATTGGGTTGTTTGGGTTTGTGTAGGTAGTATTGTTTAGGGTTTGTTGGTTGTGTGAAATATAAAAATAGGGGATAGTGGTGAGTGGTGGATGTTAGTGAAAGTTTTTTTGTTTGTTGTTGTTGGAGGAATGATAAAGGGGGGATGTATTTTGGGTAGAGTGGGGGAGGTTTGGGATTATGGGTGGTTGTTTGTGATGGGTTAGGTGGGTGGATGGTGGGTAGTTTATTTTTGTTATTTTGTGTTTTATTGGATTGGAGAAGGATATGTGGGGAATGAGGAGATATTGGGATGGTAGGTAGTTTGGAGGTTTTGATTAGGTTGTATGTTGGTGTTTGTTAGTATAGAGTTGTTAATTTTATAGGAGTATGTTAGGGGATTATGTTATAGTTTGTTGGTATGTTAGAGTTATGATGGTGTATGTAGAGTGGGTGTTATTTTAGAAAAGATAGTTGGAGAAGAGTATGATAAGGTGGGTGAAAGAGGGATATTTGGTTTTTTTGTTATTAAATAAGAGTTTTATGTAGGATAAATTGGGGGGGGTTGGGGTGGATTGGGGGTAAAGGTTGAATTAGGGGGAGGGGAGGTGATATTTGTGAGGGGGAGGGTATAGAAGGGGAATTAGAGGGAGTTTGGAGGATTTGTATTAGTGGAGAGAGGGAGTGGAGAAGTTATAGGTGGTGTTGAGGGAATATTGTGGTTGGGTTGTTGGGTTTTTTGTTGGGGGAGTTTTTGTTAGGGTGGGTAAGAATTGGGGGTGGGGGTTGTTTGTTTTATGGGATGAGGGTGGTTTAAAGGTTTGTGTGTGGTAGATATAGGATAGATGGGTGTGGTGGAGATGTAAATATAGTATGGATGGGAGGAGAGTGGATGTGAAGGGTTGGTTGGTGAGGGGTGAGATATAAGATGGATGGGATTTGTTGTATGTTGTGGGGGATAGGGAAAGTTTTTGGGGAAGTTTTTTGTAATTGTTGGGGGGGGGGTGTTGGTTTTGTAGTATTATGTATTAGGGTAGGAGGGAGGGGGTAGGGTAAAGGGGGAAGATAGTATAGGAGGAATTGGATAAGGGTTGATTTTTAGTTATTATGTTGAGGAGTAGGGGGTGGGTGGGGGGGGTGTAAATGGTTAGGATGAGTGAGAGATTTTGTGAGGGGTATTTAGGGGATGTGTATGAGGGGAGAGGTAATGTGAGGGGGGATAGGGGGGGGTATAGGGTTGGTTGATTTAGGAGGAAGAGGAGGGAGGGGGGGGAGAATAGTTAAGGAGGGGGAAGGGAAAGGGGGGGATAAAGGTGAGTTGGGGTGATGGTGGTATTTTGATAGGTAGTGTTTAATTTTTGGGGAGTATAGAGGGGGGTAATGGAGAGTGTTTTGATGGAATTAGAGTGGGGTAGGGTAGTTGGGAATTTTTTGAAGTTGTGTGGGATGATGTGGGGGTTTTTGATGTATGAGTAGTGGATGTTAAGGGGAAGGATGTTGTTAATAATTGGGAAGGGTGGAGGTAAGGAGGGATTGTTGGTATTTGGGGTGTATTTTTGGAGTATTTTAGGGGTTTTTGGTTTAAGTTGGGTTGGTGGGGGGGGGGGGGGGAGGGGTATTTGGGGGTGGGGAAGGGAGGGGAATGAATAGTGTGATGTTATTATTATATATGGGGGGGGTTGTTGTTTTTTAATTGTAGGGGAGTGGGGTGTAGGAGGATTGTATGATAGAGTAGTTATGGTGGGAGTTGGTAGAGTTTATGTGGTGGGGGGATATGTTATTTTATGTAGTGAGGTGGAGGGATAAGGGGGTGGGTTTGATTTTTTATATATTATGGGGGATAAAAGGATGGGTGGTAATATGGTAATTTTATAGTGGGGAGGAGAGAGGTGGTAGGGAGGAAGGGAGGGTTTTTAGTAGTTTTGTGTATGAATGTGGAGGTGATATAGTATGGATTGGGATTTTAAGATAATGGTATTTTAGGAGAGTGAGATTGAGGGGTATGTAGATTGTTTAAAATATTTAGGTGGAGGAGTGGTAGTAGTATGGGATGAGTGGGTTGATGGGAGATTGTGTAGGTGTGTAGTAGATATGGAGGGAGTATAGTGAGTGGAGAGTTAAATTGGTATTTTGTTGTAGGTAATTATGGTGGTATTAGGTGATTGGAGATTAAAGGGGAAGTTTTTGTTATGATGTTTGTTAATTTAGGGTGTTGTAGAGGATAGTGTGGATAAATTTGTTTTAGTGGGGGTTGTTGGGTTGGGGATGTGGTTTTTGTTAAGGGTTTATTTTGAGGATAGGGGATGAGTATTGGTGGTATTATGTATGGGTTATTGGGTTATTTTGGGTGTGTGAGTAGTTATTTTTTTAGGGTTTGTGTGGGTTAGTGTAATAGTAAAAATAGGGGGGATGGTAGGTGTGGGGGGTTATATGAAATTTGTTTTGTTTGTTGTTGTTGGAGAGGAAGAATAAGGAAAAGGGGGGATGTATTTTTTTGATAGTGGGGAGTTGGGGATTATGGGTGGTTGTTTGGTGAGTGGTTAGGGAGGGTGATGGTTGGTAGTTTATTTTTTTATTTTTTGTTATTGGATAGGAAGGATATGTGGGGAATGGAGGAGGGATATTGTGAGAGGTAGGTAGTTTGGAGGGTTGTTGATTAGGTTTTATTTGTGTTTGTTGATTAGTATAGTTTAAGTAGTTGTTAGTAGAGGAGTTTTTAGGGGGTATTAGTGGTTATAAGTGTTGTGTATGTTAAGGTTATGATTGGTATGTTAAGTGGTGTTAGTTTATTAGAAAAGATAGTTGAGAGAGAGGTATGATATGGGTGTGGAAGAGGGATATTTGGTTTTTTTTTGTTATTAAGAGTAGGGGGTTTGTATGTAGGATAAATTAGGGTTGGGTGGGGGATTGGTAAGGGGAATTAGGGGTGGGGGGTGATATTTGTGAGGGGGGGTATGAAGAAGGGAATTTGGGAGGGGAGTTTGAGATTTTATTAGTGGAAGAGGGGGGAGTGAGGATGGTGGTGGTGTTGGGGTGTTGTGGGTGTGGGTTGTTTGGGTTTGTTGGGGGTTTTTGGTTAGGGTGGTAAGAATTGGGGGGGTTGTGTTTTGTTATGGGATGAGGGGGGTGTTAAGGGTTTGGTTGTAGGATATGAGTGGATAGGGGGTGGGGGGTAGATGTAAATATAGTATGATGGATAGGAGAGGGATGTAAGGGGTTGTTGGGTGAGGGTGAGATATGGGATGGGGATTTGGGATGAGTTGGATAGGGGGGTTTTGGGGGTATTTTTTAGGGTAGTGTGGTTGGGTTTGTGTATTAAGGAATAGGTGGAGGATGGGGTAGGGGTAGGAAGTGGGGGAAGAAGTTAGGGTGGATTGGGATTGGTTTTGATTTTTGTGGAGAGTAGGGTTTGTGATGGTGTGGGTGATGGGGTGATGGGTTGTTGTGTTGTGTATTGAGGTATGTTGTATGGGGTGGGTTGGAATTAGGGTGAAAGGGGTGGTGATTTTTTGGGGTGAAGGAAGAGGAAGAGGGGGTGGGGGGAGAAGGTAGTTGGGGGATTATAGGAGGGGGGATTGGTGTTTAGGGTGGTGGGGGTGAATTTAGTAGGATGATAATTTTGGGGTTGAGAGGGGATATGGGGTTGGTTGAAGATGAGTGGGTTTGGGGATTGTTATTTTGTTTGGTTGAGAGTTATTGATGAAGGGGGGGTTGTAGGTATGTGTTAGTTTATATTTTGTTAGTAGAGTTGGGGTTGAGGGTGGGGATGTGGGTGGATTGTGATATTTTGGGGAGTGGTTTGGTTTTTGTTTATGATTTGGGGTTATTGGGGGGGGAGGGGTGTTATTTGTTTTGAGGGTGTTTGGTGTGTTTTATTTATATATGGGGGGGGGTAGTTTAAATGTGGGATTGGTGTATAAGGTTTGTTTATATGTGAGAGTTATTGTGGGGGTAGGGTGTGGGGTTAGTTTGATTATTTGGAGGTGGGGGGAGTATGGGTTTTTTAGTGGGGATAAAAGGATGGGTGGTTTTTTATGGTTTTTATTAGTGTGGGAGGTGTTGGTGTTAGGAGGTGGGTGTTGATTTTTGGTATGTTGTTTGGTTGGAGGGGGATATTAGTATGGAATTATATTGATAATGGGTTTTTAGGTATGAGGGGATTTTGAGTTTGATGTAGATTTTTATAATAGTGGTTAGTGGAGAGTGTTGGTATAGTATGAGTGGTTTGGGTGTGTATGGTGGTGATTGTGTATGGGTGTTAGTAATATGAGTATGAGTTGGGAGTGATTTTAGGTAGTTTTTTTTGTGGTATTATGTGTATTATGTGATGGAGTATTAGAAGGGGGAGTTTTAGTGATTTGAGTTATTTAGGTTTTTAGGGATAGTGTGGGATTTATTAAAGTTTGTGTAGTGAGGAATGGGGTTGTGTTGGGATTGGGATGTGTTTTTTGTTAGAGTTTTATTTTTATGTTTATGAGGGGGGGGAGTATGTTTATTATGTATGGGTTATGGGGGTTGTTAGGTGTGTGTGGTGTATTTTTTAGTTGTGAGGTTGTGTTAAAGTAGTAATAGGGGGGGATATTGGTTAGGGTGATTGTTAGTGAAAGTATTTTTGTTTGTTTTGTTGTTGGAGAGGTGATAAGTGGGGATGTTTTTTTGTTGATAGAGTGGGGGAGGTGGGATTATGGTGGGGAGATGGATTTTTAGGAGTTTGAAATGTGGGTGGAGAGAGTATAAGTTGTATAGTTTTGTGGAGTAAAATGATTGTGAAGAGGGGGAGGGTGGGTTTAGGGAGGGTTGTGAATTTATGGGATTTTGGTAGTTTTATGGGGGGGGGGGTGGGGGTTTGGGGGGGTGATTTGGAGTTTTATTGGATAGTTGGGTAAGAAGTGTAAAATTAGGGAGGGAAGTAGTGTTGGTTTGAAAATTGGTGGTGGGTGTGTGTTAGAGTTGGTTTTGGAAAGTGGGTGGGGTAGTTGTATTTTTGGGGGGAGTGTGTTGGGGGATGGTTTGGAAGGGGAATTGAGGAGGGGGGTATTGGGGGGAGTTGGGGAGTAATGAGGGTTTTTAGGTTGGGGAAGTGTTGGGGAGTAGTGGGGGTGGATTTGTTGGGGGGTTGGTGTGTTTAGATGATGTATGATGGGATTGGGGGGGATTGTGGGTGGGATGGGGGTTTATTGGGGATTTGTTGTAAGTGGAGGGGGTTTATTGGTGAGGAGGAGGATAGATGATGTTGGGAGAGGAGTTGTAGTAAGGGTTGATAAAGGGGGGGGAGGAGGTTTAGAATTTAAGAGGGATGTAGTGGGGTGTGGAATGGTTAGGGTGGTGGTGGTGGTGATAGTATTTAGGTGAAAGGGTTTATGTAGGGGGGGGGGGATGGATTGTGGATGGGGGAGGTAAGAGGAGATGGGGAGGGAGGGTTGTTGAAGGATGGATAGATTTTGGTGTTTGGGTTTTGTGTGATGGGTTGTTGGTATGTGTTGGGGTTTTGTGGGATGTGTGGGGTTGGGGGGGGGAGGGGGTTTTGGGGTTGGTGGAGGAAGATGGATTGTGGATATGATTTATTGAGTGGGAGTTGTGTGTGGTGGGGGGGGGGGGGGGGGGGGGGTTATGTGGGTGTGGTAATTTGGTAGTGTTGTGTGGGGGGGGTGTGGGGGGGGGTGGGTTTAGGGTGTGTGATATTGGTATGGTGGGGGGGTATGTGGGTATAGGGAGGTGGTGGGGTGTTAGGGGTGGTGGTTTGATGGTGGTGGTAGTTTTAGTAAGTTGGTTTAGAGGGGGTGGGGGAGGGGGGTAGTGGTTAGAGTGGGTGAGGGGGATTGGTTTATTTTTGTTGGGTAGTAGTGGGTTTTGGGGGGTGGGGTGTGGTGTGGTGGTGGGGTGTTTTTGTGGGTGGGATGTGATGGAGGGGGGGTGGGGGGGGGGGTGGTGGTGTGTAGGGAGTTTATAGGGGGGTGGGAGTTGTGGGGGAGTATGGGGGGGTAGAGGAGTGAGGATTTTATAGGAGTATAGTAGTGGGGTTGTTGGGAGTTGATGGTGGGTGGATGGGATGTAGATTAGTGAGTTTGTTAGGTGAGTGTTATGTTGAATGTTAGTAGTATAGATTGTATGAAAGGTTGTGATAGGTGATTTTGTTGAAGTGTGAGGGTGGTGTAGAGTTTATGGATGATATTGTTGGGGGGTAAGGTGGGATATGGTTTGGGGGTTAAGTTGATGATGTGAGTGGAAGGTGTAGGTAGGGATGATTTTAATTTTGGTAGTTTTTTGTTTTAGTGGGGGGGGATGGGTTGAATGTTAAGGTTATAGTGGGGGGGGATGGTTTTGATATAGTTTAAGTTTTTGGTGAAGGGGAGTTTGTTAGTGAGGGATTGGTTTTAAATTTGATGTGGTGATGGTTGGTGTGGGTTTAAGTTTTAATAGTATTAATAGGGGTGGAGGAGGTGATTTAATAGAAGGGGGGGGTAGGTGTAGTGATTGTATATATATGTATGTTTTAAGAAAAGGGTAGGGGTATGGGGAAGGGGATAAAGAGGGAAATGGGGGGTATAATATGGGGGTTAAGGATATGAGTTATTAGGTTTTGTAAGAGTAAAAAGGAGAGTAGGAGGAGGGTTGTTTGGGTGTTGAGGAGTGGATGAGGAGGTGATTTAGAAGGAAGGATGAAGTTGTGTAAGGGGAAGGGAGGGTATGTTTGGTTTGAAATAGATATTGTAGTTGTTAGGTGGAGAGTGTAGATAGGTTGTTTTAGGGGTTTTTGGGGGGAGGGTTGTGTAAAGAAGGGGGAGATGATGAAGAAGTTTGGTAGAATTGAATTTTTAAATTGAATTTAAGGAGAGAAGTTATTTTTTAATTGTGTTTGTTTTAGTGAATGAGTATGAGTATTGAGATTTATTGGATAAAATGTAGATGATATATTTAATGGAATGATGTTATAGGAGGATTATGTGAGGGTTGTTGAGAAGAGTTGAGGAATTAGAGATAGTATTATTTGGTGAGTTTAGGAGGGAGGAGGGGAGGAATGGTTGGGAATTATAAGGATGTATATTTAAGATAATTGTATAATATATTGTTTGGAGTGAGGGGTGAAGAGGATAGGATGTTATTTAGGATAAGGAGAAGGGGATGTAATATAGGGGGAATTTTGTTATTGTGGTAGGGAGGTAGGGTATTGTTGTGGGTATGTATTAGATTGGTTGGTTAATAAAAGTGTTGAGTTTTGTTGTTGGTGGGTGTAATTGATTTGTGTTTGTAGTTGAAGGGTAGGATGTGTGTGGGATAAAAGAGGATTGTATTTGTATTGGGGGTGGAGAGGATTTTGTTTTAGGTTGGTTTTGTTATGGTTGGGGGGATTTATAGGTGGGTTTGGTGGTAAGAGATTGTGGAGGTTTTGGTGTTAGAAGGGGTAGTAAAGTATTAATTTTGTGGGGAGGGGTTTAAGGGTATTATATGGGTTTATAGGTTTAAATTATAAGTGTGGGGTGATTTATTTTTATGGTGTATAAGAGGGGATTGTAGGAGGGAAGAGAAAGGGGGGGGGAGGGAGTAGGGGGATTTGTTGAATGATTTGGGTGGATATTGTTAGAGTAGTTGGGGAGGTATTAGTAGGATGAGGAAGAATGGTAGGGGGAAAGGTAGGTATGTGGATGAGGGGGATGAGGAAGATTAAGGAGGAAAAAGAGGAAGGAGGAGGGAGGAGAGGAGAAAGAGATGGGTGAAGGATGAAGGAGAAGGGTAAGGGGTGGAGGATAATAGGGTAGTTGTTGGTATGTAGGAAGGAATTAGTTGATTGTATTTGAGAGAGTATATATGAGTTGGGGGTTGTGTGGGGGGGAGGGGGGGGTGGTTTGGTTGGTTGTATATGATAGGAATGAGTTGATGAGATGGTTGTTTGGGTTTTGGGTTTTTTTGTTGAGATGAGGGGGGGGTGTTTTTTATGTGTTTTAGGATGGAGAGGTGGGTGGGGGGAGGTATGTGGTGAGAAAATGATAAGTGTTGTAAGTGGTTATGGGGGGAGGGGTAGTATAGAGTGATTATGGGTGGTTATGGGTTATGGGTGGGGGATATGATGAGAGTGAGTTAAAAGTATGTGGGGGGGGGGTTTGTGGTGGGGGGTAAGATATTAGGATATGGAAGGAGGTTAATGTATGTGAGAGGGAGGGTTATAGTGAGGTTTGTGTGGAGTATGGGGGGGTAGAGGTGAGTGGGAGGAGTTTATAGGGGAGTGATAGGTAGTGGGGTTGTTGGGGAGTTGATGGTGGGGTGATGGGGAGTTAGATTAGTGGAGTTTGGTTAGGAGTGAGTGTTATGTGTGGAAGTGTTAGGTAGTAGAATTGTATGAAAGGTTGTGATAGGTGATTTTGTTGGAAGTGTGAGGGTGGTGTAGGAGTTTATGGGATGATAGTTGTTGGGGGGTAAGGGTGGGGATATGGTTTGGTGGGTTATATGTTGATGATGGTGAGTGGAAGGTGTAGGTAGGATGATTTTAATTTGTAGTTATTTTTTTTAGTGGGGGGGGGATGGGTTGAATGTTTGTTTATAGTGGGGGGGGGGGGGGATGGGGGTTTGTATATATGTTTAAAGTTTGTGTGGGAGGAGTGGTATGTTAGTGAGGGATGGTTTAAATAGATGTGGTGGGGGGGGGGGGGGGGGTGGGTGGGGGGGGGGGGGGGGGGGGGGGGGGGGGGGGGGGTAGGGGGGGGGGGGGGGGGGGTGGGGGGGGGGGGGAGTGTGAGTATGGTTGGTGGGTTTAGAGTGTATGTTTGAGGGTGGGGGAGGAGTATTTAATAGAGTGGTGGGGATAGTGATGAAATTGTGTTTTTTAAGTGTGTATAAATGGGAAAAGGGTAGGTAGGGAAGGGTATAGTTGGGGATGGTGATAATATGGGGGGGTTAAGGATATAGGTTATTGTTTGTTGTAAAGTGGAAGTAGGAGAGTGGTTTGGTGTTGAGGGAGGTGGATGGTATTTGGGAGGATAAGAGTAGAGGGGAAGGGAGGGGTATTTTGGTTTGAAATAGGATATTGTGAGTTGTGGGGAGTGGAGAGTGTATAGATAGGGTTGTTTTAGGGTGTTGGGGAGGTGTTTGTGTTAAGGTGAGAGGAGATTATGGAAGAATTAGGGTAGAATTGGAATTTTAAGGGATTGGAATTTAAGGGAAGAAGGTTATTTTTTAATTTTTGTGGGTAGGTTTATGGGAGATGAGATTGGGGTATTGGGGATAAAAGTGTATATGATGATTTAATGGGATGATGTTATATGGGTTTTGAGGGGTGTGTTGAGGAGGTTATGAATGGAGAGTATTATGTGATTTAATGATAATTGTGGAGTGGATTGAAGGAGGAGGGGGAGGAATGGTTGGAATTATAAGATGGGGTGGATATTTAGATAATTATAATATGATTGTTTGGGAGTGGGGGTGAAGGTAGATTTATTTAGGATAAGAGAAAGGGGATGGTAATATAGGGGGAATGGTTTGTTATTGTGGTAGGGAGGTAGTATTGGTGGGGTTTGGTATGTTTAGATGGTTGGTTAATAAAAGTGTTAGGGTTTTGTTGTTGGTGGGTTTTTATTTTGTTTGTAGGTTTAGAGGGTTGATGTGTGGATAAAAGAGGATGTATTGTGTATGGGGGGTGGAGAGATTTTGTTTTAGGGTTGGTTTTTGATGGTTGGGGATGTTATTTTTGGTGGTAAGAGATTGTGAGGGATTTTTGTGTTAGAATGTGTTTAAAGTATAATTGTTTGTGGGAGGGTAGTAATGTATTATGATGGTTTTTATGAGGGGTTAAATATATGTGGGGGTGATTTATTTTTTGGTTATGTATATGGAATTAGATAGATATATAAAGGGAGGGGATTGTAGGGAGGGGGAAAGAAAGGGGGGGGGTGGTGTGGGTAGGGGGGTTAAGGTTGGTGGATATTTATAGTGTGGGGAGGGAGATTATTGTGGATAGGTGTAGGGAAGGGGGAGTATGTTGGATGAGGGTGAAGGAAGAAATGAGAGGGATGAGGGGAGGGGAGGAGGGGGGGAAAGAGATGGGTGAAGATGTAGGAGGTAATGAGAGAATTGTAGTTGGGTTGGTATGTGAAGAATTATTATGGTATTTGAGAAAGGTATATATGTTGGGGGGGATAGTTTGTGTGTTTGTGAGTTGTTGGATGTTTGTTGTTGGGGGTTGGGGTTGTGTTTTTGTTGGGGGGGGGGGGTTGTATGGGGGTTTTTTTGTGGTTTGGTATAAATGTTTTTTGGTTGTAGGATTTTAGTATTTTATGAGTGGTTTTGGGGGAGGGTAGTGAGAGTTTTATGGGGGTTATGGGGGGGTTTGGTGGGGATAGGATGAAGTGGTTAAAAGTATGTGTTTTGTGTATTAATTGAAGATTTTTATGTGAGAGGGAGGTTATGGATTTTGTGGTGGTGATGGGGGGAGAGGGTAGGGTTTATAGGAGTTATAGGTAGTGGGTTGGGGAGTATGGTGGGGTGGGATTATAGTGATTTGTTGGGATAGTTTTTGTGTGGGAAGAGTAGTAGGAGATTGTGAAGGTTGTAGGTTTGTTGGAAGGTGAGGGGGTGGGTAGTTTAGGATGGTGTTTAGGTGTATGTTTGTTGGTGATTTTTGTGGTGTGGAAATGTAGTGGTATTTTAATGTTTTAGAGTTTAGTGGGGGGGATGTATTTGTTAGAGGGGTTATAGAGGGGGGGGTGGGGGTTTTGTAGAGATTTTTTTTTAATGTATTTAGTGAGGAATTTGTAAATTGATTAGATTGTTAGTTTTGAATGATTTGTTGGGGTGGTTTTGTAGGTGATGGGGGTTTTATTAGTGTGGGGTTTTTTTTTGTGAAAAGATGTATGAAAGATTAGAGGGGGGGTGTATTGGGGGTTTTTGTTTTTTGGTATATTAGAATTTTTGTATGGTAAGGTGATTAGTTTTTGGGAAGGATGTTTTTATAGGATATTTTTTTTTTTTTTTGTTTTTTTTTTTTGTGTTGGAGTTAGAATTTTTTTTTTTTTTTATTTTGGGTGAATTTTTTTTGATTTTTTTGTGTTAGTGTGATTGTTTTGAATTTATTGTAAAATTGGTATATAGTAATTGTTATGGTTTGGAGATGTGGTTTTTGGTAGAGGGTATTTTTTAGGTGGTGTGGATTAGACAAGGGAGAATTTTTTTATGGTTTTTTGATTTGTTGTTTTTTTTGGGGGTGAATATGTGGGATTATATTTTGGGGTGGTGTTGGTTGTTTTTGTTTTTTTTATGTGGTAGGAGATGGTTAGGGGATAGGGGGAAAGATAGTATAGAGGAATTGAAAGGGTTATTTTTATTATATGGTGTAGTAGGTGTTGTTGGGGGTGTATATTGTGCGATGAGATGGAGAGATTGGGGGTTTTTGTGTAGGGGTGTTGGTTGTTTGGAGGGTGAAGGTGGGGTGGTGTTGGTTTTTGTCCTGGGGGGGGTGTTGAGGGTGGTAGCGAAGGGGGGGGTGGATATTTCTATTGGGTGGTTTGTCTCGTTGGATGGGTTTAATTTTTGGGAGTTTAGAGGGGTGTTTTGATAGTGTGTTGTTTATAGTAGTGGGGTTAGGGTGTTGTTAATTGTTTAAGTGTGTTTATGATGTGGGATTAATGTATGATAGTGGATGTTAAGGGAAGGATTTTTAGATAGGGAGAGGGGGTGGATTAAGAGGAAATTGGTTGTATCTTTGGGCTTTTTGATATTAGGTAACGGGTTTAAGTTTGGGATTTGGGTTTGGGGGAGGCTGGATAATAAGGTTTTTAAAGGAGAGAACCTAAGTAGTTTATGTAAAAACAAACGAGTGGTTTGAATAAGAACCACCAACCTAACGTGTTTGCTAGTGGTTTATACCGACGTCTTCAATACTTCACTCGTCGACTAACTATGATGTGGGCTTACTCTAATGCCACAGATAGTTATGTCACCCTAGACAGACACATACTATCTTAGGGCTTTCACCGTGTGTATTTTAAAATGCAAAAACACACACACTAGTGTTTCACGCCCGTTCATGGATTACCACATGAACCAAAACAACTAGTTTTCTTTCTCGCTTAGTACTTCTGCCGTTCTTGATGAACCGTAAGCTACTAAGGACATAGATCATCCGATGATTCTGTGTTCACACTACATTTCCAATGTGCACAACCTCACCAGGTACAAAACTTCATCTAGTGATCGCAATCGTTTAGCAGTACTCAATAAACGATCCACTAGGAACTTATTCTTCGATAAGTGACTATCTACAGGCGCATGCTATTGCGAGTAGTCAGTTATCGGCAATATACTGTTATAGACTACGCACAGTCTACTTCTAGCACTAGTTCGAGTCTCGAACCCACTGACTAAAATAATGACTTACGCAACATTATTACAACATAGTCAAGTGCTAGCAACGCCTGTTTCCGAAGAACATAGCATAAGAGTAACCAAACTGTAGAATACTCTTTCACGATAGTGTCTAACCCGAAAGAGACTATCGTCCATGGTTAAGAGGAATGTGCAAGTTGCTGAGGTAAAAATAACTCTTTAAAACAAAAATATGTCAGCGGGTTCAGCTAGCAGATGATGTGACAAACATACATGTTACAATGTTAATAAATGTTGATAGAGTCGTACGTAACAAGAAAAACTGTTAATAGATGTTAATAGATCCCGGACGAGCCCCCACGTTTGTCACGTATTATCGGTGATGGGGCAGATAACTATGCCCTAAGAAAATAAATAAGAGAATGAAGTCTCTTCCATCACCTGCTTTTTTCATACAAAAAAGATGCGACTCTATTTTTCTTAAATTTTCAACATTTATTAATGAGATGATTCGATGGAACGTGATGTGTATTCATTAATTTACTAAACAAAAAGAACAAAATATATTAACAATTCAGATGCTGCCTGTCAGCGAGATTTGTCCATGCTTCGTTGGCAGGCAAGTATCGTCATTACTTAGCTAAAGTCGGTGAAGAATCAACGGTAAGAGACGATGAAGGATAAATGAGAGCGGACGACGACGAAGAACCGACGAAGGACGACGGCGGGCGAAGAACGGTTGACGGAACGATGAACACCGATGAATAATGTACAGTAACGGCGAACAGTCAATGGAGGACGATGAACGCTAGTTGATAACGAAAACTCCCCTCAGCTAGAGTCTCTTCGCTGACATCACATTTGATGGATTCCTCTTGCACAAAGTAGAAAGAAAATAACAACCGCGGACCGCGGAAAGACAGTACTTGCACCCAGACGGTGTGTGAAGTGAGTTGGCAAGGTGTATCCCGTTAATCCAACTGTTTCTTGTTCTGATCACAAATATCGGTGTTGCGGTTTACAGCCTCCGTTTCCAACTGCTGTTGCTAAAGGTCTTCAAAGACAACTATTCTCTCGGTTGCTAGGCGTCGCTAACACGGAGTTATAATCTTTCCACGAATATTGAGAGGTAATAATTTAAATAAGTGTTCTGAAAAATTAACTGTTATTTTACCTTCCAAGTTTTATTTTGAAGAGAATAAAACATTGTCATCTTGTATTGAAGAGCCGGGCTGAAATATATATGACGTCACAGCGATTCACGTCATTTATATTTGATTGCGTCATACCCACACTACATTCATTCATTCTTCTCGATTCATAGGCGCGTGGTTAATTAATTGAGTCTGTATCGTCACACTCATTCATTGTCAAAGTAAGCCACAGTAATATTGTTCACTTTCCCTGGAAAAAGTGTGGTCCTGAAAAGGACCGAAGGTGAAGTTTGTTATGAAGTGAAGAGGACTACAAGCATAGCAACTTTACTTGCTGCTGGTGTACTTGGTGACGGCCTTTGTGCCCTCACTGACAGCGTGCTTGGCCAATTCACCTGGAAGCAAAAGACGAACAGCAGTCTGAATCTCGCGACTGGTGATGGTAGATCATTTGTTGTAGTGAGCCCAGTCTGGAAGCTTCAGCGGCGATTCTCTCAAAGATATCGTTGACGAAGCTGTTCATGATGGACATGGCTTTGCTGCTGATGCCAGTATCGGGGTGCACTTGTTTGAGCACCTTGTAGATGTAGATGGCATAGCTTTCCTTCCTCTTCCTCTTGCGTTTTTTGTCTCCGGAGCGAACGGCTTTGGCCTTGCCGGCCTTTTTGGCACCCTTGGAGCTAACTTTAGGAGGCATGATGAGCAAAAGCGAGCGGTACTATTACACGCAAAAATTTTCTACACGCTTTTATTACCAGTGCGCTATAGAGAATCAGTCCCCTATTCGCTATTGTGACGTGGGACTTTAATTTATGTAACTGAAAGGAAAAGCGCTATATTAGGATGACAGGCAGGAGTTTGATAAGAAGCATGACATCGACGATTCATAACCTTTCCTTCAAGAAGAACGTCACGCGAAGGGGTCGCGGTATTCTTACCGCTTGTTTAGATGTGAAGGTTACAAAATGTGGTGCTACAAAAATGGCGACAACGAGCGGTGAAAAGGAAAATGTAAACCGTAAAGGGGAAATGGGATTTTTTTTGGGCGGGGGCTGGATACAAAGGTTTTATGTATCCGTGCTGCTGTCCATCCTGACTAGTATCAGTAACAACAACACACGAGTGGTTTGAATAAGAAGCCACCAACCTAACGTGTTGCTAGTGGTTTATACCGACGTCTTCAATACTTCACTCGTCGACTAACTATGATGTGGGCTTACTCTAATGCCACAGATAGTTATGTCACCCTAGACAGACACATACTATCTTAGGGCTTTCACCGTGTGTATTTTAAAATGCAAAAACACACACACTAGTGTTTCACGCCCGTTCATGGATTACCACATGAACCAAAACAACTAGTTTTCTTTCTCGCTTAGTACTTCTGCCGTTCTTGATGAACCGTAAGCTACTAAGGACATAGATCATCCGATGATTCTGTGTTCACACTACATTTCCAATGTGCACAACCTCACCAGGTACAAAACTTCATCTAGTGATCGCAATCGTTTAGCAGTACTCAATAAACGATCCACTAGGAACTTATTCTTCGATAAGTGACTATCTACAGGCGCATGCTATTGCGAGTAGTCAGTTATCGGCAATATACTGTTATAGACTACGCACAGTCTACTTCTAGCACTAGTTCGAGTCTCGAACCCACTGACTAAAATAATGACTTACGCAACATTATTACAACATAGTCAAGTGCTAGCAACGCCTGTTTCCGAAGAACATAGCATAAGAGTAACCAAACTGTAGAATACTCTTTCACGATAGTGTCTAACCCGAAAGAGACTATCGTCCATGGTTAAGAAGGAATGTGCAAGTTGCTGAGGTAAAAATAACTCTTTAAAACAAAAATATGTCAGCGGGTTCAGCTAGCAGATGATGTGACAAACATACATGTTACAATGTTAATAAATGTTGATAGAGTCGTACGTAACAAGAAAAACTGTTAATAGATGTTAATAGATCCCGGACGAGCCCCCACGTTTGTCACGTATTATCGGTGATGGGGCAGATAACTATGCCCTAAGAAAATAAATAAGAGAATGAAGTCTCTTCCATCACCTGCTTTTTTCATACAAAAAAGATGCGACTCTATTTTTCTTAAATTTTCAACATTTATTAATGAGATGATTCGATGGAACGTGATGTGTATTCATTAATTTACTAAACAAAAAGAACAAAATATATTAACAATTCAGATGCTGCCTGTCAGCGAGATTTGTCCATGCTTCGTTGGCAGGCAAGTATCGTCATTACTTAGCTAAAGTCGGTGAAGAATCAACGGTAAGAGACGATGAAGGATAAATGAGAGCGGACGACGACGAAGAACCGACGAAGGACGACGGCGGGCGAAGAACGGTTGACGGAACGATGAACACCGATGAATAATGTACAGTAACGGCGAACAGTCAATGGAGGACGATGAACGCTAGTTGATAACGAAAACTCCCCTCAGCTAGAGTCTCTTCGCTGACATCACATTTGATGGATTCCTCTTGCACAAAGTAGAAAGAAAATAACAACCGCGGACCGCGGAAAGACAGTACTTGCACCCAGACGGTGTGTGAAGTGAGTTGGCAAGGTGTATCCCGTTAATCCAACTGTTTCTTGTTCTGATCACAAATATCGGTGTTGCGGTTTACAGCCTCCGTTTCCAACTGCTGTTGCTAAAGGTCTTCAAAGACAACTATTCTCTCGGTTGCTAGGCGTCGCTAACACGGAGTTATAATCTTTCCACGAATATTGAGAGGTAATAATTTAAATAAGTGTTCTGAAAAATTAACTGTTATTTTACCTTCCAAGTTTTATTTTGAAGAGAATAAAACATTGTCATCTTGTATTGAAGAGCCGGGCTGAAATATATATGACGTCACAGCGATTCACGTCATTTATATTTGATTGCGTCATACCCACACTACATTCATTCATTCTTCTCGATTCATAGGCGCGTGGTTAATTAATTGAGTCTGTATCGTCACACTCATTCATTGTCAAAGTAAGCCACAGTAATATTGTTCACTTTCCCTGGAAAAAGTGTGGTCCTGAAAAGGACCGAAGGTGAAGTTTGTTATGAAGTGAAGAGGACTACAAGCATAGCAACTTTACTTGCTGCTGGTGTACTTGGTGACGGCCTTTGTGCCCTCACTGACAGCGTGCTTGGCCAATTCACCTGGAAGCAAAAGACGAACAGCAGTCTGAATCTCGCGACTGGTGATGGTAGATCATTTGTTGTAGTGAGCCCAGTCTGGAAGCTTCAGCGGCGATTCTCTCAAAGATATCGTTGACGAAGCTGTTCATGATGGACATGGCTTTGCTGCTGATGCCAGTATCGGGGTGCACTTGTTTGAGCACCTTGTAGATGTAGATGGCATAGCTTTCCTTCCTCTTCCTCTTGCGTTTTTTGTCTCCGGAGCGAACGGCTTTGGCCTTGCCGGCCTTTTTGGCACCCTTGGAGCTAACTTTAGGAGGCATGATGAGCAAAAGCGAGCGGTACTATTACACGCAAAAATTTTCTACACGCTTTTATTACCAGTGCGCTATAGAGAATCAGTCCCCTATTCGCTATTGTGATGTGGGACTTTAATTTATGTAACCGAAAGGAAAAGCGCTATATTAGGATGACAGGCAGGAGTTTGATAAGAAGCATGACATCGACGATTCATAACCTTTAATTCAAGAAGAACGTCACGCGAAGGGGTCGCGGTATTCTTACCGCTTGTTCAGATGTGAAGGTTACAAAATGTGGTGCTACAAAAATGGCGACAACGAGCGGTGAAAAGGAAAATGTAAACCGTAAAGGGGAAATGGGATTTTTTTTGGGCGGGGGCTGGATACAAAGGTTTTATGTATCCGTGCTGCTGTCCATCCTGACTAGTATCAGTAACAACAACACACGAGTGGTTTGAATAAGAAGCCACCAACCTAACGTGTTGCTAGTGGTTTATACCGACGTCTTCAATACTTCACTCGTCGACTAACTATGATGTGGGCTTACTCTAATGCCACAGATAGTTATGTCACCCTAGACAGACACATACTATCTTAGGGCTTTCACCGTGTGTATTTTAAAATGCAAAAACACACACACTAGTGTTTCACGCCCGTTCATGGATTACCACATGAACCAAAACAACTAGTTTTCTTTCTCGCTTAGTACTTCTGCCGTTCTTGATGAACCGTAAGCTACTAAGGACATAGATCATCCGATGATTCTGTGTTCACACTACATTTCCAATGTGCACAACCTCACCAGGTACAAAACTTCATCTAGTGATCGCAATCGTTTAGCAGTACTCAATAAACGATCCACTAGGAACTTATTCTTCGATAAGTGACTATCTACAGGCGCATGCTATTGCGAGTAGTCAGTTATCGGCAATATACTGTTATAGACTACGCACAGTCTACTTCTAGCACTAGTTCGAGTCTCGAACCCACTGACTAAAATAATGACTTACGCAACATTATTACAACATAGTCAAGTGCTAGCAACGCCTGTTTCCGAAGAACATAGCATAAGAGTAACCAAACTGTAGAATACTCTTTCACGATAGTGTCTAACCCGAAAGAGACTATCGTCCATGGTTAAGAAGGAATGTGCAAGTTGCTGAGGTAAAAATAACTCTTTAAAACAAAAATATGTCAGCGGGTTCAGCTAGCAGATGATGTGACAAACATACATGTTACAATGTTAATAAATGTTGATAGAGTCGTACGTAACAAGAAAAACTGTTAATAGATGTTAATAGATCCCGGACGAGCCCCCACGTTTGTCACGTATTATCGGTGATGGGGCAGATAACTATGCCCTAAGAAAATAAATAAGAGAATGAAGTCTCTTCCATCACCTGCTTTTTTCATACAAAAAAGATGCGACTCTATTTTTCTTAAATTTTCAACATTTATTAATGAGATGATTCGATGGAACGTGATGTGTATTCATTAATTTACTAAACAAAAAGAACAAAATATATTAACAATTCAGATGCTGCCTGTCAGCGAGATTTGTCCATGCTTCGTTGGCAGGCAAGTATCGTCATTACTTAGCTAAAGTCGGTGAAGAATCAACGGTAAGAGACGATGAAGGATAAATGAGAGCGGACGACGACGAAGAACCGACGAAGGACGACGGCGGGCGAAGAACGGTTGACGGAACGATGAACACCGATGAATAATGTACAGTAACGGCGAACAGTCAATGGAGGACGATGAACGCTAGTTGATAACGAAAACTCCCCTCAGCTAGAGTCTCTTCGCTGACATCACATTTGATGGATTCCTCTTGCACAAAGTAGAAAGAAAATAACACCCGCGGACCGCGGAAAGACAGTACTTGCACCCAGACGGTGTGTGAAGTGAGTTGGCAAGGTGTATCCCGTTAATCCAACTGTTTCTTGTTCTGATCACAAATATCGGTGTTGCGGTTTACAGCCTCCGTTTCCAACTGCTGTTGCTAAAGGTCTTCAAAGACAACTATTCTCTCGGTTGCTAGGCGTCGCTAACACGGAGTTATAATCTTTCCACGAATATTGAGAGGTAATAATTTAAATAAGTGTTCTGAAAAATTAACTGTTATTTTACCTTCCAAGTTTTATTTTGAAGAGAATAAAACATTGTCATCTTGTATTGAAGAGCCGGGCTGAAATATATATGACGTCACAGCGATTCACGTCATTTATATTTGATTGCGTCATACCCACACTACATTCATTCATTCTTCTCGATTCATAGGCGCGTGGTTAATTAATTGAGTCTGTATCGTCACACTCATTCATTGTCAAAGTAAGCCACAGTAATATTGTTCACTTTCCCTGGAAAAAGTGTGGTCCTGAAAAGGACCGAAGGTGAAGTTTGTTATGAAGTGAAGAGGACTACAAGCATAGCAACTTTACTTGCTGCTGGTGTACTTGGTGACGGCCTTTGTGCCCTCACTGACAGCGTGCTTGGCCAGTTCACCTGGAAGCAAAAGACGAACAGCAGTCTGAATCTCGCGACTGGTGATGGTAGATCATTTGTTGTAGTGAGCCCAGTCTGGAAGCTTCAGCGGCGATTCTCTCAAAGATATCGTTGACGAAGCTGTTCATGATGGACATGGCTTTGCTGCTGATGCCAGTATCGGGGTGCACTTGTTTGAGCACCTTGTAGATGTAGATGGCATAGCTTTCCTTCCTCTTCCTCTTGCGTTTTTTGTCTCCGGAGCGAACGGCTTTGGCCTTGCCGGCCTTTTTGGCACCCTTGGAGCTAACTTTAGGAGGCATGATGAGCAAAAGCGAGCGGTACTATTACACGCAAAAATTTTCTACACGCTTTTATTACCAGTGCGCTATAGAGAATCAGTCCCCTATTCGCTATTGTGACGTGGGACTTTAATTTATGTAACCGAAAGGAAAAGCGCTATATTAGGATGACAGGCAGGAGTTTGATAAGAAGCATGACATCGACGATTCATAACCTTTCCTTCAAGAAGAACGTCACGCGAAGGGGTCGCGGTATTCTTACCGCTTGTTCAGATGTGAAGGTCAAAATGTGGTGCTACAAAAATGGCGACAACGAGTGGTGAAAAGGAAAATGTAAACCGTAAAGGGGAAATGGGATTTTTTTTGGGCGGGGGCTGGATACAAAGGTTTTATGTATCCGTGCTGCTGTCCATCCTGACTAGTATCAGTAACAACAACACACGAGTGGTTTGAATAAGAAGCCACCAACCTAACGTGTTGCTAGTGGTTTATACCGACGTCTTCAATACTTCACTCGTCGACTAACTATGATGTGGGCTTACTCTAATGCCACAGATAGTTATGTCACCCTAGACAGACACATACTATCTTAGGGCTTTCACCGTGTGTATTTTAAAATGCAAAAACACACACACACTAGTGTTTCACGCCCGTTCATGGATTACCACATGAACCAAAACAACTAGTTTTCTTTCTCGCTTAGTACTTCTGCCGTTCTTGATGAACCGTAAGCTACTAAGGACATAGATCATCCGATGATTCTGTGTTCACACTACATTTCCAAATGTGCACAACCTCACCAGGTACAAAACTTCATCTAGTGATCGCAATCGTTTAGCAGTACTCAATAAACGATCCACTAGGAACTTATTCTTCGATAAGTGACTATCTACAGGCGCATGCTATTGCGAGTAGTCAGTTATCGGCAATATACTGTTATAGACTACGCACAGTCTACTTCTAGCACTAGTTCGAGTCTCGAACCCACTGACTAAAATAATGACTTACGCAACATTATTACAACATAGTCAAGTGCTAGCAACGCCTGTTTCCGAAGAACATAGCATAAGAGTAACCAAACTGTAGAATACTCTTTCACGATAGTGTCTAACCCGAAAGAGACTATCGTCCATGGTTAAGAAGGAATGTGCAAGTTGCTAAGGTAAAAATAACTCTTTAAAACAAAAATATGTCAGCGGTTCAGCTAGCAGATGATGTGACAAACATACATGTTACAATGTTAATAAATGTTGATAGAGTCGTACGTAACAAGAAAAACTGTTAATAGATGTTAATAGATCCCGGACGAGCCCCCACGTTTGTCACGTATTATCGGTGATGGGGCAGATAACTATGCCCTAAGAAAATAAATAAGAGAATGAAGTCTCTTCCATCACCTGCTTTTTTCATACAAAAAAGATGCGACTCTATTTTTCTTAAATTTTGAACATTTATTAATGAGATGATTCGATATAACGTGATGTGTATTCATTAATTTACTAAACAAAAAGAACAAAATATATTAACAATTCAGATGCTGCCTGTCAGCGAGATTTGTCCATGCTTCGTTGGCAGGCAAGTATCGTCATTACTTAGCTAAAGTCGGTGAAGAATCAACGGTAAGAGACGATGAAGGATAAATGAGAGCGGACGACGACGAAGAACCGACGAAGGACGACGGCGGGCGAAGAACGGTTGACGGAACGATGAACACCGATGAATAATGTACAGTAACGGCGAACAGTCAATGGAGGACGATGAACGCTAGTTGATAACGAAAACTCCCCTCAGCTAGAGTCTCTTCGCTGACATCACATTTGATGGATTCCTCTTGCACAAAGTAGAAAGAAAATAACACCCGCGGACCGCGGAAAGACAGTACTTGCACCCAGACGGTGTGTGAAGTGAGTTGGCAAGGTGTATCCCGTTAATCCAACTGTTTCTTGTTCTGATCACAAATATCGGTGTTGCGGTTTACAGCCTCCGTTTCCAACTGCTGTTGCTAAAGGTCTTCAAAGACAACTATTCTCTCGGTTGCTAGGCGTCGCTAACACGGAGTTATAATCTTTCCACGAATATTGAGAGGTAATAATTTAAATAAGTGTTCTGAAAAATTAACTGTTATTTTACCTTCCAAGTTTTATTTTGAAGAGAATAAAACATTGTCATCTTGTATTGAAGAGCCGGGCTGAAATATATATGATGTCACAGCGATTCACGTCATTTATATTTGATTGCGTCATACCCACACTACATTCATTCATTCTTCTCGATTCATAGGCGCGTGGTTAATTAATTGAGTCTGTATCGTCACACTCATTCATTGTCAAAGTAAGCCACAGTAATATTGTTCACTTTCCCTGGAAAAAGTGTGGTCCTGAAAAGGACCGAAGGTGAAGTTTGTTATGAAGTGAAGAGGACTACAAGCATAGCAACTTTACTTGCTGCTGGTGTACTTGGTGACGGCCTTTGTGCCCTCACTGACAACGTGCTTGGCCAGTTCACCTGGAAGCAAAAGACGAACAGCAGTCTGAATCTCGCGACTGGTGATGGTAGATCATTTGTTGTAGTGAGCCCAGTCTGGAAGCTTCAGCGGCGATTCTCTCAAAGATATCGTTGACGAAGCTGTTCATGATGGACATGGCTTTGCTGCTGATGCCAGTATCGGGGTGCACTTGTTTGAGCACCTTGTAGATGTAGATGGCATAGCTTTCCTTCCTCTTCCTCTTGCGTTTTTTGTCTCCGGAGCGAACGGCTTTGGCCTTGCCGGCCTTTTTGGCACCCTTGGAGCTAACTTTAGGAGGCATGATGAGCAAAAGCGAGCGGTACTATTACACGCAAAAATTTTCTACACGCTTTTATTACCAGTGCGCTATAGAGAATCAGTCCCCTATTCGCTATTGTGACGTGGGACTTTAATTTATGTAACCGAAAGGAAAAGCGCTATATTAGGATGACAGGCAGGAGTTTGATAAGAAGCATGACATCGACGATTCATAACCTTTCCTTCAAGAAGAACGTCACGCGAAGGGGTCGCGGTATTCTTACCGCTTGTTCAGATGTGAAGGTTACAAAATGTGGTGCTACAAAAATGGCGACAACGAGTGGTGAAAAGGAAAATGTAAACCGTAAAGGGGAAATGGGATTTTTTTTGGGCGGGGGCTGGATACAAAGGTTTTATGTATCCGTGCTGCTGTCCATCCTGACTAGTATCAGTAACAACAACACACGAGTGGTTTGAATAAGAAGCCACCAACCTAACGTGTTGCTAGTGGTTTATACCCGTCTTCAATACTTCACTCGTCGACTAACTATGATGTGGGCTTACTCTAATGCCACAGATAGTTATGTCACCCTAGACAGACACATACTATCTTAGGGCTTTCACCGTGTGTATTTTAAAATGCAAAAACACACACACACTAGTGTTTCACGCCCGTTCATGGATTACCACATGAACCAAAACAACTAGTTTTCTTTCTCGCTTAGTACTTCTGCCGTTCTTGATGAACCGTAAGCTACTAAGGACATAGATCATCCGATGATTCTGTGTTCACACTACATTTCCAATGTGCACAACCTCACCAGGTACAAAACTTCATCTAGTGATCGCAATCGTTTAGCAGTACTCAATAAACGATCCACTAGGAACTTATTCTTCGATAAGTGACTATCTACAGGCGCATGCTATTGCGAGTAGTCAGTTATCGGCAATATACTGTTATAGACTACGCACAGTCTACTTCTAGCACTAGTTCGAGTCTCGAACCCACTGACTAAAAATAATGACTTACGCAACATTATTACAACATAGTCAAGTGCTAGCAACGCCTGTTTCCGAAGAACATAGCATAAGAGTAACCAAACTGTAGAATACTCTTTCACGATAGTGTCTAACCCGAAAGAGACTATCGTCCATGGTTAAGAAGGAATGTGCAAGTTGCTGAGGTAAAAATAACTCTTTAAAACAAAAATATGTCAGCGGTTCAGCTAGCAGATGATGTGACAAACATACATGTTACAATGTTAATAAATGTTGATAGAGTCGTACGTAACAAGAAAAACTGTTAATAGATGTTAATAGATCCCGGACGAGCCCCCACGTTTGTCACGTATTATCGGTGATGGGGCAGATAACTATGCCCTAAGAAAATAAATAAGAGAATGAAGTCTCTTCCATCACCTGCTTTTTTCATACAAAAAAGATGCGACTCTATTTTTCTTAAATTTTCAACATTTATTAATGAGATGATTCGATGGAACGTGATGTGTATTCATTAATTTACTAAACAAAAAGAACAAAATATATTAACAATTCAGATGCTGCCTGTCAGCGAGATTTGTCCATGCTTCGTTGGCAGGCAAGTATCGTCATTACTTAGCTAAAGTCGGTGAAGAATCAACGGTAAGAGACGATGAAGGATAAATGAGAGCGGACGACGACGAAGAACCGACGAAGGACGACGGCGGGCGAAGAACGGTTGACGGAACGATGAACACCGATGAATAATGTACAGTAACGGCGAACAGTCAATGGAGGACGATGAACGCTAGTTGATAACGAAAACTCCCCTCAGCTAGAGTCTCTTCGCTGACATCACATTTGATGGATTCCTCTTGCACAAAGTAGAAAGAAAATAACACCCGCGGACCGCGGAAAGACAGTACTTGCACCCAGACGGTGTGTGAAGTGAGTTGGCAAGGTGTATCCCGTTAATCCAACTGTTTCTTGTTCTGATCACAAATATCGGTGTTGCGGTTTACAGCCTCCGTTTCCAACTGCTGTTGCTAAAGGTCTTCAAAGACAACTAATCTCTCGGTTGCTAGGCGTCGCTAACACGGAGTTATAATCTTTCCACGAATATTGAGAGGTAATAATTTAAATAAGTGTTCTGAAAAATTAACTGTTATTTTACCTTCCAAGTTTTATTTTGAAGAGAATAAAACATTGTCATCTTGTATTGAAGAGCCGGGCTGAAATATATATGACGTCACAGCGATTCACGTCATTTATATTTGATTGCGTCATACCCACACTACATTCATTCATTCTTCTCGATTCATAGGCGCGTGGTTAATTAATTGAGTCTGTATCGTCACACTCATTCATTGTCAAAGTAAGCCACAGTAATATTGTTCACTTTCCCTGGAAAAAGTGTGGTCCTGAAAAGGACCGAAGGTGAAGTTTGTTATGAAGTGAAGAGGACTACAAGCATAGCAACTTTACTTGCTGCTGGTGTACTTGGTGACGGCCTTTGTGCCCTCACTGACAGCGTGCTTGGCCAGTTCACCTGGAAGCAAAAGACGAACAGCAGTCTGAATCTCGCGACTGGTGATGGTAGATTTTGTTGTAGTGAGCCCAGTCTGGAAGCTTCAGCGGCGATTCTCTCAAAGATATCGTTGACGAAGCTGTTCATGATGGACATGGCTTTGCTGCTGATGCCAGTATCGGGGTGCACTTGTTTGAGCACCTTGTAGATGTAGATGGCATAGCTTTCCTTCCTCTTCCTCTTGCGTTTTTTGTCTCCGGAGCGAACGGCTTTGGCCTTGCCGGCCTTTTTGGCACCCTTGGAGCTAACTTTAGGAGGCATGATGAGCAAAAGCGAGCGGTACTATTACACGCAAAAATTTTCTACACGCTTTTATTACCAGTGCGCTATAGAGAATCAGTCCCCTATTCGCTATTGTGACGTGGGACTTTAATTTATGTAACCGAAAGGAAAAGCGCTATATTAGGATGACAGGCAGGAGTTTGATAAGAAGCATGACATCGACGATTCATAACCTTTCCTTCAAGAAGAACGTCACGCGAAGGGGTCGCGGTATTCTTACCGCTTGTTCAGATGTGAAGGTTACAAAATGTGGTGCTAGAAAAATGGCGACAACGAGTGGTGAAAAGGAAAATGTAAACCGTAAAGGGGAAATGGGATTTTTTTTGGGCGGGGACTGGATACAAAGGTTTTATGTATCCGTGCTGCTGTCCATCCTGACTAGTATCAGTAACAACAACACACGAGTGGTTTGAATAAGAAGCCACCAACCTAACGTGTTGCTAGTGGTTTATACCGACGTCTTCAATATTTCACTCGTCGACTAACTATGATGTGGGCTTACTCTAATGCCACAGATAGTTATGTCACCCTAGACAGACACATACTATCTTAGGGCTTTCACCGTGTGTATTTTAAAATGCAAAAACACACACACACTAGTGTTTCACGCCCGTTCATGGATTACCACATGAACCAAAACAACTAGTTTTCTTTCTCGCTTAGTACTTCTGCCGTTCTTGATGAACCGTAAGCTACTAAGGACATAGATCATCCGATGATTCTGTGTTCACACTACATTTCCAATGTGCACAACCTCACCAGGTACAAAACTTCATCTAGTGATCGCAATCGTTTAGCAGTACTCAATAAACGATCCACTAGGAACTTATTCTTCGATAAGTGACTATCTACAGGCGCATGCTATTGCGAGTAGTCAGTTATCGGCAATATACTGTTATAGACTACGCACAGTCTACTTCTAGCACTAGTTCGAGTCTCGAACCCACTGACTAAAATAATGACTTACGCAACATTATTACAACATAGTCAAGTGCTAGCAACGCCTGTTTCCGAAGAACATAGCATAAGAGTAACCAAACTGTAGAATACTCTTTCACGATAGTGTCTAACCCGAAAGAGACTATCGTCCATGGTTAAGAAGGAATGTGCAAGTTGCTGAGGTAAAAATAACTCTTTAAAACAAAAATATGTCAGCGGTTCAGCTAGCAGATGATGTGACAAACATACATGTTACAATGTTAATAAATGTTGATAGAGTCGTACGTAACAAGAAAAACTGAGCTGAGGGAGGCTGAGAGAGGCTGAGAGGGAGGCCGAGGGAAGCTAAAGGGAGGCTGATGAACGCTAGTTGATAACGAAAACTCCCCTCAGCTAGAGTCTCTTCGCTGACATCACGAGGGAGGCTGAAAGAGGCTGAGAGGCAGGCCGAGGGAGGCTGAGGGAGGCTAAGAGAGGCTGAGAGGGAGGCCGAGCGAGGCTGAGGGAGGCTGAGAGAGGCTGAGAGGGAGGCCGAGGGAGGCTGAGAGGGAGGCTGAAGGAGGCTGAAGGAGGCTGAGAGAGGCTGAGAGGGAGGCCGAGGGAATCTGAGGGAGGCAGAGGGAGGCTGAGAGGGAGGCTGAGGGAGGCTGAGAGAGGCTGAGATTGGCTGAGGGGGAGGCCGAGGGAGCCTGAAGGAGGCTGAGAGAGGCTGAGGGGGAGGCTGAGGGAGGCTGAGAGAGGCTGAGAGGGAGGCTGAGGGAGGCTAAGAGAGGCCGAGAGGGAGGCCGAGGGAGGCTGAGGGAGGCTGAGAGAGGCTGAGAGGGAGGCCGAGGGAGGCTGAGGGAGGCTGAGAGGGAGGTTAAGGGAGGCTGAAATAGGCTGAGAGGGAGGCTGAGGGAGGCTAAGAGAGGCTGAGAGGGAGGCTGAGGGAGGCTGAGAGAAGCTGAGAGGGAGGCCGAGGGAGGCTGAGGGAGGCTGAGAGAGGCTCAGAGGGAGGCTGAGGGAGGCTTAGAGAGGCTGAGAGGGAGGCCGAGGGAGGCTGAGGGAGGATGAGGGAGGCTGAGGGAGGCTGAAAGAGGCTGAGAAAGAGGCTGAGGGAGGCTGAAAGAGGCTGAGAGGGAGGCTGATGGAGGCTGAGGGAGGCTGAGAGAGGCTGAGAGGGAGGCTGAGGGAGGCTGAGAGAGGCTGAGAGGGAGGCTGAGGAAGGCTGAGAGAGGCTGAGAGAGGCTGAGAGGGAGGCCGAGGGAGGCTGAGAGGTAGGCTGAAGGAGGCTGAGGGAGGCTGAGAGAGGCTGAGAGGGAGGCTGAAGGAGGCTGAGGGAGGCTGAGAGAGGCTGAGAGGGAGGCTGAGGGAGGCTGAGGGAGGCTGAGAGGGAGGCTGAGGAAGGCTGAGAGAGGCTGAAAGAGGCTGAGAGGGAGGCCGAGGGAGGCTGAGAGGGAGGCTGAGGGAGGCTGAGGGAGGCTGAGAGGCTGAGAGGGAGGCTGAGGGAGGCTGAGAGAGGCTGAGAGGGAGGCCGAGGGAGGCTGAGGGAGGCTGAGAGGGAGGCTGAAGGAGGCTGAGAGAGGCTGAGAGGGAGGCCGAGGGAGGCTGAGGGAGGCTGAGGGGAGGCTGAGAAAGGCTAAGAGAGGCTGAGAGGGATATCGAGGGAGGCTGGGGGAGGCTGAGGGAGGCTGAGGGAGGCTGAGAGGCTGAGAGGGAGGCTGAGGGAGGCTGAGAGAGGCTGAGAGGGAGGCCGAGGGAGGCTGAGGGAGGCTGATGGGAGGCTGAGAAAGGCTAAGAGAGGCTGAGAGGGATATCGAGGGAGGCTGGGGGAGGCTGAGGGAGGCTGAGAGAGGCTGAGATGGAGGCTGAAGGAGGCTGAAGGAGGCTGATAGAGGCTGAGAGGGAGGCCGAGGGAGGCTGAGGGAGGCTGAGAGGGAGGTTAAGGGAGGCTGAAATAGGCTGAGAGGGAGGCTGAGGGAGGCTAAGAGAGGCTGAGAGGGAGGCTGAGGGAGGCTGAGAGAAGCTGAGAGGGAGGCCGAGGGAGGCTGAGGGAGGCTGAGAGAGGCTCAGAGGGAGGCTGAGGGAGGCTTAGAGAGGCTGAGAGGGAGGCCGAGGGAGGCTGAGGGAGGCTGAGGGAGGCTGAGGGAGGCTGAGGGAGGCTGAAAGAGGCTGAGAAAGAGGCTGAGGGAGGCTGAAAGAGGCTGAGAGGGAGGCCGATGGAGGCTGAGGGAGGCTGAGAGAGGCTGAGAGGGAGGCCGAGGGAGGCTGAGGGAGGCTGAGGGAGGCTGAGAGGGAGGCTGAAGGAGGCTGAATGAGGCTGATAGAGGCTGAGAGGGAGGCCGAGGGAGGCTGAGGGAGGCTGAGAGGGAGGTTGAGGGAGGCTGAGGGAGGCTGAGAGAGGCTGAGAGGGAGGCTGAGGTAGGCTGAGAGAGGCTGAGAATGAGGCTGCGGGAGCCTGAGAGAAGCTGAGAGGGAGGCCGAGGGAGGCTGAGGGAGGCTGAGAGAGGCTGAGAGGGAGGCTGAGGTAGACTGAGAGGGAGGCTGAGGGAGGCTGAGAGAGGCTGAGAGAGGCTGAGAGAGGCTGAGAGAGGCTGAGAGAGGCTGAGGGAGGCTGAGAGAGGCTGAGAGGGAGGCCGAGGGAGGTTGAGAGGGAGGCTGAGGGAGGCTCAGAGAGGCTGAGAGAGGCTAAGAGGAAGGCTGAGGGAGGCTTAAAGAGGCTAAGAGGGAGGCTGAGGGAGGCTGAAAGAGGCTAAGAGGCAGGCCGAGGGAGGCTGAGGGAGGCTAAGAGAGGCTGAGAGGGAGGCCGAGCGAGGCTGAGGGAGGCTGAGAGAGGCTGAGAGGGAGGCCGAGGGAGGTTGAGAGGGAGGCTGAAGGAGGCTGAAGGAGGCTGAGAGAGGCTGAGAGGGAGGCCGAGGGAATCTGAGGGAGGCAGAGGGAGGCTGAGAGGGAGGCTGAGGGAGGCTGAGAGAGGCTGAGATTGGCTGAGGGGGAGGCCGAGGGAGCCTGAAGGAGGCTGAGAGAGGCTGAGAGGGAGGCTGAGGGAGGCTGAGAGAGGCTGAGAGGGAGGCTGAGGGAGGCTGAGAGAGGCTGAGAGGAAGGCCGAGGGAGGCTGAGGGAGGCTGAGAGGGAGGCCGACGGAGGCTTAGGGGGAGGCTGAGGGAGGCTGAAAGAGACTGAGAGGGAGGCTGAGGGAGGCTGAGAGAGGCTGAGAGGGAGGCTGAGGGAGGCTGAGAGAAGCTGAGAGGGAGGCCGAGGGAGGCTGAGGGAGGCTGAGAGAGGCTGAGAGGGAGGCTGAGGGAGGCTTAGAGAGGCTGAGAGGGAGGCCGAGGGAGGCTGAGGGAGGCTGAGGGAGGCTGAAAGAGGCTGAGAAAGAGGCTGAGGGAGGCTGAAAGAGGCTGAGAGGAAGGCCGATGGAGGCTGAGGGAGGCTGAGAGAGGCTGAGAGGGAGGCCGAGGGAGGCTGAGGGAGGCTGAGAGGGAGGCTGAAGGAGGCTGAATGAGGCTGATAGAGGCTGAGAGGGAGGCCGAGGGAGGCTGAGAGGGAGGTTGAGGGAGGCTGAGGGAGGCTGAGAGAGGCTGAGAGGGAGGCTGAGGTAGGCTGAGAGAGGCTGAGAATGAGGCTGCGGGAGCCTGAGAGAAGCTGAGAGGGAGGCCGAGGGAGGCTGAGGGAGGCTGAGAGAGGCTGAGAGGGAGGCTGTGGGAGACTGAGAAGGAGGCTGAGAGAGGCTGAGAGGGAGGCTGAAGGAGGCTGAAGGAGGCTGAGAGAGGCTGAGAGGGAGGCCGAGGGAAGCTGAGGGAGGCTGAGGGAGGCTGAGAGAGGCTGAGAGGGAGGTTGAGGGAGGCTGAAAGAGGCTGAGAGGGAGGCTGAGGGAGGCTGAAAGAGGCTGAGAGGGAGGCCGAGGGAGGCTGAGGGAGGCTGAGAGGTAGGCTGAGGGAGGCTGAGGGAGGCTGAGAGAGGCTGAGAGGGAGGCCGAGGGAGGCTGAGAGGTAGGCTGAAGGAGGCTGAAGGAGGCTGAGAGAGGCTGGGAGGGAGGCCGAGGGAAGCTGAGGGAGGCTGAAAGAGGCTGAGAGGGAGGCTGAGGGAGGCTGAGAGAGGCTGAGAGAGGCTGAGAGGGAGGCCGAGGGAGGCTGAGGGAGGCTGAGAGAGGCAGAGAGGGAGGCTGAGGGAGGCTGAGAGAGACTGAGAGGGAGGCCGAGGGAGGCTGAGAGGTAGGCTGAAGGAGGCTGAGGGAGGCTGAGAGAGGCTGAGAGGGAGGCTGAAGGAGGCTGAGGGAGGCTGAGAGAGGCTGAGAGGGAGGCCGAGGGAAGCTGAGGGAGGCTGAGGGAGGCTGAGAGAGGCTGAGAGGGAGGTTGAGGGAGGCTGAAAGAGGCTGAGAGGGAGGCTGAGGGAGGCTGAAAGAGGCTGAGAGGGAGGCCGAGGGAGGCTGAGGGAGGCTGAGAGGTAGGCTGAGGGAGGCTGAGGGAGGCTGAGAGAGGCTGAGAGGGAGGCCGAGGGAGGCTGAGAGGTAGGCTGAAGGAGGCTGAAGGAGGCTGAGAGAGGCTGGGAGGGAGGCCGAGGGAAGCTGAGGGAGGCTGAAAGAGGCTGAGAGGGAGGCTGAGGGAGGCTGAGAGAGGCTGAGAGAGGCTGAGAGGGAGGCCGAGGGAGGCTGAGGGAGGCTGAGAGAGGCAGAGAGGGAGGCTGAGGGAGGCTGAGAGAGACTGAGAGGGAGGCCGAGGAAGGCTGAGAGGTAGGCTGAAGGAGGCTGAGGGAGGCTGAGAGAGGCTGAGAGGGAGGCTGAAGGAGGCTGAGGGAGGCTGAGAGAGGCTGAGAGGGAGGCTGATGGAGGCTGAGGGAGGCTGAGAGGGAGGCTGAGGGAGGCTGAGGGAGGCTGAGAGGGAGGCTGAGGAAGGCTGAGAGAGGCTGAGAGAGGCTGAGAGGGAGGCCGAGGGAGGCTGAGAGGGAGGCTGAGGGAGGCTGAGAGGCTGAGAGGGAGGCTGAGGGAGGCTAAGAGAGGCTGAGAGGGAGGCCGAGGGAGGCTGAGGGAGGCTGAGAGAGGCTGAGAGGGAGGCCGATGGACGCTGAGAGGTAGGCTGAAGGAGGCTGAGGGAGGCTGAGAGAGGCTGAGAGGGAGGCTGAAGGAGGCTGAGGGAGGCTGAGAGGGAGGCTGAGGGAGGCTGAGAGAGGCTGAGAGGGAGGCTGAGGAAGGCTGAGAGAGGCTGAGAGAGGCTGAGAGGGAGGCCGAGGGAGGCTGAGAGGTAGGCTGAAGGAGGCTGAGGGAGGCTGAGAGAGGCTGAGAGGGAGGCTGAAGGAGGCTGAGGGAGGCTGAGAGAGGCTGAGAGGGAGGCTGAGGGATGCTGAGGGAGGCTGAGAGGGAGGCTGAGGAAGGCTGAGAGAGGCTGAAAGAGGCTGAGAGGGAGGCCGAGGGAGGCTGAGAGGGAGGCTGAGGGAGGCTGAGGGAGGCTGAGAGGCTGAGAGGGAGGCTGAGGGAGGCTGAGAGAGGCTGAGAGGGAGGCCGAGGGAGGCTGAGGGAGGCTGAGTGGAGGCTGAGAAAGGCCAAGAGAGGCTGAGAGGGATATCGAGGGAGGCTGGGGGAGGCTGAGGGAGGCTTAGGGAGGCTGAGAGGCTGAGAGGGAGGCTGAGGGAGGCTGAGAGAGGCTGAGAGGGAGGCCGAGGGAGGCTGAGGGAGGCTGAGAGGGAGGCTGAAGGAGGCTGAGAGAGGCTGAGAGGGAGGCCGAGGGAGGCTGAGGGAGGCTGAGGGGAGGCTGAGAAAGGCTAAGAGAGGCTGAGAGGGATATCGAGGGAGGCTGGGGGAGGCTGAGGGAGGCTGAGAGAGGCTGAGATGGAGGCTGAAGGAGGCTGAAGGAGGCTGATAGAGGCTGAGAGGGAGGCCGAGGGAGGCTGAGGGAGGCTGAGAGGGAGGTTGAGGGAGGCTGAAATAGGCTGAGAGGGAGGCTGAGGGAGGCTGAGAGAGGCTGAGAGGGAGGCTGAGGGAGGCTGAGAGTAGCTGAGAGGGAGGCCGAGGGAGGCTGAGAGAGGCTGAGAGGGAGGCTGAGGGAGGCTTAGAGAGGCTGAGAGGGAGGCAAAGGGAGGCTGAGGGAGGCTGAGGGAGGCTGAGGGGGAGGCTGAGGGAGGCTGAAAGAGGCTGAGAAAGAGGCTGAGGGAGGCTGAAAGAGGCTGAGAGGGAGGCCGATGGAGGCTGAGGGAGGCTGAGAGAGGCTGAGAGGGAGGCTGAGGGAGGCTGAGAGAGGCTGAGAGGGAGGCTGAGGGAGGCTGGGAGAGGCTGAGAGCGAAGCCGAGGGAGGCTGAGGGAGGCTGAGAGAGGCTGAGAGGGAGGCTGAGAGAGACTGAGAGGGAGGCTGAGAGAGGCTGAGAGAGGCTGAGAGGGAGGCCGAGGGAGGCTGAGAGGTAGGCTGAAGGAGGCTGAGGGAGGCTGAGAGAGGCTGAGAGGGAGGCTGAGGGAGGCTGAGAGAGGCTGAGAGGGAGGCCGAGGGAGGCTGAGGGAGGCTGAGTGGAGGCTGAGAAAGGCTAAGAGAGGCTGAGAGGGATATCGAGGGAGGCTGGGGGAGGCTGAGGGAGGCTTAGGGAGGCTGAGAGGCTGAGAGGGAGGCTGAGGGAGGCTGAGAGAGGCTGAGATGGAGGCCGAGGGAGGCTGAGGGAGGCTGAGAGGGAGGCTGAAGGAGGCTGAGAGAGGCTGAGAGGGAGGCCGAGGGAGGCTGAGGGAGGCTGAGGGGAGGCTGAGAAAGGCTAAGAGAGGCTGAGAGGGATATCGAGGGAGGCTGGGGGAGGCTGAGGGAGGCTGAGAGAGGCTGAGATGGAGGCTGAAGGAGGCTGAAGGAGGCTGATAGAGGCTGAGAGGGAGGCCGAGGGAGGCTGATGGAGGCTGAGAGGGAGGTTGAGGGAGGCTGAAATAGGCTGAGAGGGAGGCTGAGGGAGGCTGAGAGAGGCTGAGAGGGAGGCTGAGGGAGGCTGAGAGAAGCTGAGAGGGAGGCCGAGGGAGGCTGAGGGAGGCTGAGAGAGGCTGAGAGGGAGGCTGAGGGAGGCTTAGAGAGGCTGAGAGGGAGGCCGAGGGAGGCTGAGGGAGGCTGAGGGAGGCTGAGGGAGGCTGAGGGGGAGGCTGAGGGAGGCTGAAAGAGGCTGAGAAAGAGGCTGAGGGAGGCTGAAAGAGGCTGAGAGGGAGGCCGATGGAGGCTGAGGGAGGCTGAGAGAGGCTGAGAGGGAGGCCGAGGGAGGCTGAGGGAGGCTGAGAGGGAGGCTGAAGGAGGCTGAATGAGGCTGATAGAGGCTGAGAGGGAGGCCGAGGGAGGCTGAGGGAGGCTGAGAGGGAGGTTGAGGGAGGCTGAGGGAGGCTGAGAGAGGCTGAGAGGGAGGCTGAGGTAGGCTGAGAGAGGCTGAGAATGAGGCTGCGGGAGCCTGAGAGAAGCTGGGAGGGAGGCCGAGGGAGGCTGAGGGAGGCTGAGAGAGGCTGAGAGAGGCTGAGGGAGGCTGAGAGAGGCTGAGAGAGGCTGAGAGAGGCTGAGAGAGGCTGAGAGAGGCTGAGGGAGGCTGAGAGAGGCTGAGAGGGAGGCCGAGGGAGGTTGAGAGGGAGGCTGAGGGAGGCTCAGAGAGGCTGAGAGAGGCTAAGAGGAAGGCTGAGGGAGGCTTAAAGAGGCTAAGAGGGAGGCTGAGGGAGGCTGAAAGAGGCTAAGAGGCAGGCCGAGGGAGGCTGAGGGAGGCTAAGAGAGGCTGAGAGGGAGGCCGAGCGAGGCTGAGGGAGGCTGAGAGAGGCTGAGAGGGAGGCCGAGGGAGGTTGAGAGGGAGGCTGAAGGAGGCTGAAGGAGGCTGAGAGAGGCTGAGAGGGAGGCCGAGGGAATCTGAGGGAGGCAGAGGGAGGCTGAGAGGGAGGCTGAGGGAGGCTGAGAGAGGCTGAGATTGGCTGAGGGGGAGGCCGAGGGAGCCTGAAGGAGGCTGAGAGAGGCTGAGAGGGAGGCTGAGGGAGGCTGAGAGAGGCTGAGAGGGAGGCTGAGGGAGGCTGAGAGAGGCTGAGAGGAAGGCCGAGGGAGGCTGAGGGAGGCTGAGAGGGAGGCCGACGGAGGCTTAGGGGGAGGCTGAGGGAGGCTGAAAGAGACTGAGAGGGAGGCTGAGGGAGGCTGAGAGAGGCTGAGAGGGAGGCTGAGGGAGGCTGAGAGAAGCTGAGAGGGAGGCCGAGGGAGGCTGAGGGAGGCTGAGAGAGGCTGAGAGGGAGGCTGAGGGAGGCTTAGAGAGGCTGAGAGGGAGGCCGAGGGAGGCTGAGGGAGGCTGAGGGAGGCTGAAAGAGGCTGAGAAAGAGGCTGAGGGAGGCTGAAAGAGGCTGAGAGGAAGGCCGATGGAGGCTGAGGGAGGCTGAGAGAGGCTGAGAGGGAGGCCGAGGGAGGCTGAGGGAGGCTGAGAGGGAGGCTGAAGGAGGCTGAATGAGGCTGATAGAGGCTGAGAGGGAGGCCGAGGGAGGCTGAGGGAGGCTGAGAGGGAGGTTGAGGGAGGCTGAGGGAGGCTGAGAGAGGCTGAGAGGGAGGCTGAGGTAGGCTGAGAGAGGCTGAGAATGAGGCTGCGGGAGCCTGAGAGAAGCTGAGAGGGAGGCCGAGGGAGGCTGAGGGAGGCTGAGAGAGGCTGAGAGGGAGGCTGTGGGAGACTGAGAAGGAGGCTGAGAGAGGCTGAGAGGGAGGCTGAAGGAGGCTGAAGGAGGCTGAGAGAGGCTGAGAGGGAGGCCGAGGGAAGCTGAGGGAGGCTGAGGGAGGCTGAGAGAGGCTGAGAGGGAGGTTGAGGGAGGCTGAAAGAGGCTGAGAGGGAGGCTGAGGGAGGCTGAAAGAGGCTGAGAGGGAGGCCGAGGGAGGCTGAGGGAGGCTGAGAGGTAGGCTGAGGGAGGCTGAGGGAGGCTGAGAGAGGCTGAGAGGGAGGCCGAGGGAGGCTGAGAGGTAGGCTGAAGGAGGCTGAAGGAGGCTGAGAGAGGCTGGGAGGGAGGCCGAGGGAAGCTGAGGGAGGCTGAAAGAGGCTGAGAGGGAGGCTGAGGGAGGCTGAGAGAGGCTGAGAGAGGCTGAGAGGGAGGCCGAGGGAGGCTGAGGGAGGCTGAGAGAGGCAGAGAGGGAGGCTGAGGGAGGCTGAGAGAGACTGAGAGGGAGGCCGAGGGAGGCTGAGAGGTAGGCTGAAGGAGGCTGAGGGAGGCTGAGAGAGGCTGAGAGGGAGGCTGAAGGAGGCTGAGGGAGGCTGAGAGAGGCTGAGAGGGAGGCCGAGGGAAGCTGAGGGAGGCTGAGGGAGGCTGAGAGAGGCTGAGAGGGAGGTTGAGGGAGGCTGAAAGAGGCTGAGAGGGAGGCTGAGGGAGGCTGAAAGAGGCTGAGAGGGAGGCCGAGGGAGGCTGAGGGAGGCTGAGAGGTAGGCTGAGGGAGGCTGAGGGAGGCTGAGAGAGGCTGAGAGGGAGGCCGAGGGAGGCTGAGAGGTAGGCTGAAGGAGGCTGAAGGAGGCTGAGAGAGGCTGGGAGGGAGGCCGAGGGAAGCTGAGGGAGGCTGAAAGAGGCTGAGAGGGAGGCTGAGGGAGGCTGAGAGAGGCTGAGAGAGGCTGAGAGGGAGGCCGAGGGAGGCTGAGGGAGGCTGAGAGAGGCAGAGAGGGAGGCTGAGGGAGGCTGAGAGAGACTGAGAGGGAGGCCGAGGAAGGCTGAGAGGTAGGCTGAAGGAGGCTGAGGGAGGCTGAGAGAGGCTGAGAGGGAGGCTGAAGGAGGCTGAGGGAGGCTGAGAGAGGCTGAGAGGGAGGCTGATGGAGGCTGAGGGAGGCTGAGAGGGAGGCTGAGGGAGGCTGAGGGAGGCTGAGAGGGAGGCTGAGGAAGGCTGAGAGAGGCTGAGAGAGGCTGAGAGGGAGGCCGAGGGAGGCTGAGAGGGAGGCTGAGGGAGGCTGAGAGGCTGAGAGGGAGGCTGAGGGAGGCTAAGAGAGGCTGAGAGGGAGGCCGAGGGAGGCTGAGGGAGGCTGAGAGAGGCTGAGAGGGAGGCCGATGGACGCTGAGAGGTAGGCTGAAGGAGGCTGAGGGAGGCTGAGAGAGGCTGAGAGGGAGGCTGAAGGAGGCTGAGGGAGGCTGAGAGGGAGGCTGAGGGAGGCTGAGAGAGGCTGAGAGGGAGGCTGAGGAAGGCTGAGAGAGGCTGAGAGAGGCTGAGAGGGAGGCCGAGGGAGGCTGAGAGGTAGGCTGAAGGAGGCTGAGGGAGGCTGAGAGAGGCTGAGAGGGAGGCTGAAGGAGGCTGAGGGAGGCTGAGAGAGGCTGAGAGGGAGGCTGAGGGATGCTGAGGGAGGCTGAGAGGGAGGCTGAGGAAGGCTGAGAGAGGCTGAAAGAGGCTGAGAGGGAGGCCGAGGGAGGCTGAGAGGGAGGCTGAGGGAGGCTGAGGGAGGCTGAGAGGCTGAGAGGGAGGCTGAGGGAGGCTGAGAGAGGCTGAGAGGGAGGCCGAGGGAGGCTGAGGGAGGCTGAGTGGAGGCTGAGAAAGGCCAAGAGAGGCTGAGAGGGATATCGAGGGAGGCTGGGGGAGGCTGAGGGAGGCTTAGGGAGGCTGAGAGGCTGAGAGGGAGGCTGAGGGAGGCTGAGAGAGGCTGAGAGGGAGGCCGAGGGAGGCTGAGGGAGGCTGAGAGGGAGGCTGAAGGAGGCTGAGAGAGGCTGAGAGGGAGGCCGAGGGAGGCTGAGGGAGGCTGAGGGGAGGCTGAGAAAGGCTAAGAGAGGCTGAGAGGGATATCGAGGGAGGCTGGGGGAGGCTGAGGGAGGCTGAGAGAGGCTGAGATGGAGGCTGAAGGACGCTGAAGGAGGCTGATAGAGGCTGAGAGGGAGGCCGAGGGAGGCTGAGGGAGGCTGAGAGGGAGGTTGAGGGAGGCTGAAATAGGCTGAGAGGGAGGCTGAGGGAGGCTGAGAGAGGCTGAGAGGGAGGCTGAGGGAGGCTGAGAGTAGCTGAGAGGGAGGCCGAGGGAGGCTGAGAGAGGCTGAGAGGGAGGCTGAGGGAGGCTTAGAGAGGCTGAGAGGGAGGCAAAGGGAGGCTGAGGGAGGCTGAGGGAGGCTGAGGGGGAGGCTGAGGGAGGCTGAAAGAGGCTGAGAAAGAGGCTGAGGGAGGCTGAAAGAGGCTGAGAGGGAGGCCGATGGAGGCTGAGGGAGGCTGAGAGAGGCTGAGAGGGAGGCCGAGGGAGGCTGAGGGAGGCTGAGAGGGAGGCTGAAGGAGGCTGAATGAGGCTGATAGAGGCTGAGAGGGAGGCCGAGGGAGGCTGAGGGAGGCTGAGAGGGAGGTTGAGGGAGGCTGAGGGAGGCTGAGAGAGGCTGAGAGGGAGGCTGAGGTAGGCTGAGAGAGGCTGAGAATGAGGCTGCGGGAGCCTGAGAGAAGCTGAGAGGGAGGCCGAGGGAGGCTGAGGGAGGCTGAGAGAGGCTGAGAGGGAGGCTGAGGGAGGCTGGGAGAGGCTGAGAGCGAAGCCGAGGGAGGCTGAGGGAGGCTGAGAGAGGCTGAGAGGGAGGCTGAGAGAGACTGAGAGGGAGGCTGAGAGAGGCTGAGAGAGGCTGAGAGGGAGGCCGAGGGAGGCTGAGAGGTAGGCTGAAGGAGGCTGAGGGAGGCTGAGAGAGGCTGAGAGGGAGGCTGAGGGAGGCTGAGAGAGGCTGAGAGGGAGGCCGAGGGAGGCTGAGGGAGGCTGAGTGGAGGCTGAGAAAGGCTAAGAGAGGCTGAGAGGGATATCGAGGGAGGCTGGGGGAGGCTGAGGGAGGCTTAGGGAGGCTGAGAGGCTGAGAGGGAGGCTGAGGGAGGCTGAGAGAGGCTGAGATGGAGGCCGAGGGAGGCTGAGGGAGGCTGAGAGGGAGGCTGAAGGAGGCTGAGAGAGGCTGAGAGGGAGGCCGAGGGAGGCTGAGGGAGGCTGAGGGGAGGCTGAGAAAGGCTAAGAGAGGCTGAGAGGGATATCGAGGGAGGCTGGGGGAGGCTGAGGGAGGCTGAGAGAGGCTGAGATGGAGGCTGAAGGAGGCTGAAGGAGGCTGATAGAGGCTGAGAGGGAGGCCGAGGGAGGCTGATGGAGGCTGAGAGGGAGGTTGAGGGAGGCTGAAATAGGCTGAGAGGGAGGCTGAGGGAGGCTGAGAGAGGCTGAGAGGGAGGCTGAGGGAGGCTGAGAGAAGCTGAGAGGGAGGCCGAGGGAGGCTGAGGGAGGCTGAGAGAGGCTGAGAGGGAGACTGAGGGAGGCTTAGAGAGGCTGAGAGGGAGGCCGAGGGAGGCTGAGGGAGGCTGAGGGAGGCTGAGGGAGGCTGAGGGGGAGGCTGAGGGAGGCTGAAAGAGGCTGAGAAAGAGGCTGAGGGAGGCTGAAAGAGGCTGAGAGGGAGGCCGATGGAGGCTGAGGGAGGCTGAGAGAGGCTGAGAGGGAGGCCGAGGGAGGCTGAGGGAGGCTGAGAGGGAGGCTGAAGGAGGCTGAATGAGGCTGATAGAGGCTGAGAGGGAGGCCGAGGGAGGCTGAGGGAGGCTGAGAGGGAGGTTGAGGGAGGCTGAGGGAGGCTGAGAGAGGCTGAGAGGGAGGCTGAGGTAGGCTGAGAGAGGCTGAGAATGAGGCTGCGGGAGCCTGAGAGAAGCTGGGAGGGAGGCCGAGGGAGGCTGAGGGAGGCTGAGAGAGGCTGAGAGAGGCTGAGGGAGGCTGAGAGAGGTTGAGAGGGAGGCTGAGGGAGACTGAGAGGGAGGCTGAGAGAGGCTGAGGGAGGCTGAGAGAGGCTGAGAGGGAGGCCGAGGGAGGTTGAGAGGGAGGCTGAGGGAGGCTCAGAGAGGCTGAGAGAGGCTAAGAGGGAGGCTGAGGGAGGCTGAAAGAGGCTGAGAGGGAGGCTGAGGAAGGCTGAACGAGGCTGAGAGGGAAACTGAAACTGAAAAACGTTTATTACATAAGGATAGTAGCTTTAGGTCCAGAGGTCCTTTCTTCCAGCTAGTCCTTAACACATGCAAATATACAATAGATGTGAGTACATTGTAACAACATACATGAACTACAAATAAGTAGTGTGAATACTATCAGGATAACATACGCATACACACAAGCAATCATACTCACAAAATTGAAATAAAAGTAATATATATATATATATATATATAAGTAGAAATCCACCCATGGGGCGACCACTGTAAAAAGGGCCCTTAGGGTGACCAGACCTATGTCCTACACTATTGTTAGCTCATTCATGATTCTTTCCAGTTAAACTTTGCTTTATACTACAATTGTACTGCTCATACAAGAAGGTTAGGAAATGTGTATTCCCAGACATAGCTTTCTTTGGTGGTCGCCCTAAGGATTTTAATGCTCCCGCAGCCCTTAGGGTGACCGATCCATAGGGCGACCGATCCATAGGGCGACCGCATGATGTCTGTAAAAAGGGACCATGGGGTGACCAGTGCTATCAAACATCTGGATGAAGAAAAGAAATGACGATACATAGAATTACATTTAATATGACACCCTAGTTGCATCAGGGTGCAATTATATGCAATAGGATTACTGTTACTGTGCATAACCTGCACTGTTATGAGCTAATAGTCGTAGTCAATTTTGGTTTTCAACATGGAAACAACGGATAGATCTAGCCAGTAGTGAAAGGTTGTTTCTGGTGTACCCGGAAACCCTGAAATACCACAGTCCTAATGACGAGACGACGATCAACAAGAAGAAGGAGGAATGTGGAAAAGGTGAATGAAGAGACAGAGGGAAAAGAAGAAGCAAGAGATGAAGAACCGATTTCGGTGAAGACGACCGCTGACTTTGAGGTCAACACAGATCCAGCTAGAGAAGGATTTCACAATCAAGCAGCGATAGTGAGTGATCTTAAATTTTGCGTATATAGCCTCCAAGAAGAGATCAACGCGCTGCGTTTGATGATTTTAGAGCAGTCCGATTTGATATAACAACTGCGTGAAGAGCGAATCGGAATTGCGGACTGAAGAAATCTAGAAAGTGAGCAGACGACGCGACCTTCAACTAGGTTGTCTTCCACTTCCTATGCTGCGGCAGTCAAATCTAGATACCCGCAGCAGATTCTGATCAGTCACTGAACACTGTGCAGCTGAAAAAAACCACAGCACAACTAAAGACGACAAACTATACATATAAGAACTAAATATTGCAGTAATGTGAATTGTACATGTAATTGCTAGCTCCCTTTCTTTGAGTCATGTAGGCCTAGGTCTATTATTTGAATGCAACTATACACGTGGACATTTGCCTGTCAGTTTTCAGTCCTTCTATGGATAACGTTGGCTTTGATTTACATGTATGTGTTGATTTGGCCAAATCCTTGATTGTTTCTCCTGTTGGACAGTTTCTTTGAGGTGGTTTGATTGTAAATTTAAATGTGTAGGCCTACATATGTGTGCTTGCTACCGCTGCGTGGTGAGGATCTTTCCTCTAACATAAGCTGTCACACTCATCATTGTGTAGTTTTAATAGATGTATGTGTGTGCGTGTGCATGTGCTAGCATGCACTGGTATGTGTGGTTTTATTGTCTTATCATTTCGATGGAAAAGACATAGGCAAATAAATAAAATATAAATATCAGCGAATTCTTGTTTCTCATTATTTGTTAATGTTTGATTGTACTAATCCCCTTCTAAAAGAACAGATTTTCCCTATTGCCACAGTATTTTAGGAATCTTCAAAATGTCTTAGGTGAAATCTGTCAAAATATTTCCTTACCGAACATTTAACCGTTTCTGAGATAAATAAATAAACAAAATGTCCACAAACTGCAATAGCCTCATTCCACGCGCTTCCATTAAAAATGAAATTGAGGTTTCAGCATGTTTTCCCATATAGACCAAAAAATTGACGGTCAATCTATGAAGCCTCCGTGGCTTAGTTGGTAAAACCTTCGCCTACCATGCAGGACGACCCAGTTTCAAACCTCACGCGGGACGTACTTTTTTTTTTTTTTTTAACTACAATATGGATATTTTTCTTTTTCATTTAGGCTTTTTACCTTTAATTTATAATTATTATAATTATTATTATTTATACACTAATAATAATAAATTATTGTTATTATTATTATTATTATTATTATTATTATTATTATTATTATTATTATTATTATTATTATTATTATATCTTATATCAAATTTTCTTTTAAAACCTTTGTGTTTTTTATGATTTCTATTTGTATTATTCTATATTTAATATTATTATTATTATTATTATAATTATAATAATAATAATAATAATAATTATTATTATTATTATTATTATTATTATTATTATTATTATTACCAAGGATCGGGATGGGGTGTACGTGTAGGTACAAGGGGGCTACGGGTAGGTTTAAAGGGGCATGGGTAGGCATAACGGGGATACGGGTGTATATATAAGGGGCTATGGTGATGGTCGATTCCTTTCATCCATACCTGCGAAACGATCAACGGGGAAGTATCATGGAGGGTACAGGTAGGTTACAAGGGGGGTACGGAAGGTCTCAAGGGGGTATGGGGAGGTATCAAGTGGGTTCGGGAGGTATCAAGGGGGTATGGTGAGGCATCATGGGGGGGGGGGGGGAGACGGGGAGATATCAGAGGGGGTGGGTATGGTGAGGTATCAAGGGATATATGTGGAGGTATCATCGTCCAAATGAAACTCGCTCACAACAGTTGTCTCTCTGTCTACATTTTAAACAGCAACCTGTGTACCCTGGCTTGCCAGGGTACAAAAACCACTAGTAGAATATATAAAGATAACATCAGATTATACATGCCAAAATAAACATGTCATACATTGCATGAAACTAATTTCTTCAAACCAAGCACAACTCCAAATAGAGGCAGTACATACGAGAAAATAGAGAGAAGAAAGAATAGAAAAACTAAAGAGGGAGAAAAAGATATGAAATGAAAGAGAATGAAGGGGAGGGGAGAGTGAGAAATTGAGAAAAAAAAAGAGAGGAAGAAAAAGGAATAAAGAGGGAGAGAGAGGAAGGGAGAGAAAGGAAGAAAGAGAGGGAATTAAAGGTGGAAGGAGAGGGAGAGAAAGGAAGAGTTACGGGATACAGGATAGGATATGATGCTATTTACGCGTTTTTTTCCTCAAATCGCCTACAAAGCGCGGCGATATGTACTAACATACACGCTCACATGTTCCTCCCATTCTCACACACATCTATCACATGTAGTGTAACATTAGTTACAGAACGCATTAAACAAAATTCATAAAACAAGAGCAAACAATTGGAATAAAGTGAAACAATAGAATCCTTTATTTCCTATTTCAACTTCCATTATTATTACTTGTGCGGCAAACAGCCGAATCAAGACCACAACTTTGGTGAAAGAGGACTCGCCCCTGATAAAAGATCTGCTGAAACAACCCTAATGGTAACAACACTGCAGGCACTTCACTAGCCGGTCACTTTACAATAAAGGCATCCCATGCAGGGATGCTAAGGTTTTATTCTGATTTATCGAATCCCTGTTTCCAAAAACACAATGGAATATAAACAACATTATAAAGTATTATGAAAACACATACATATAAAATGTCTACATTGCTAAATATTAATACCATAGAAAGTCATAATGACCATTTGGCAGAAAGCGTTCACTATTCCCAAGCTGATCCAACAGACCTCACACACAAATTATATTACATTACATGATTATTGCTTTAGGTCCAGTGGACTCTTCCGAGCCAAATCAGGACAGGACATACCCTGATCTGCATAAAAGATCTGCCGAAACAACCCTAGTGGTAAAATTGAAAGCTCTCCACCAGACAGTCAATTTACAATAAAGACATCTCACGCATGGGACACTGAGGCTGTACTCTAATTTATCGAATCCCCGTTTACAAAAACAAAATAGAATACAAACATCATTATAAATTATCAACAAAACACATACATATAAAATGGCTACATTGCTAAATAATAACATCATAGGAAGCCCTAGTGACCACCTGGCAGAAAGCGTTCAATATTCCCAAGCTGATCCAACATCACATTACATTATTTGTTACTTTAGGTCCAGCGGACTCTTCCGAGCCAAATCAGGACCGGACAACCCCCAATCCGCATAAAAGATCTGCCGAAACAACCCTAGTGGGAAAATCGAAAGCTCTCCACCAGCCAGTCACTTTACACTAAAGACATCCCACGCAGGGGACGGCTGAGTTTTCACCCCAACTTATCGAACCCCTGTTTACAAAAACAAAATAGAATACAAACATAAAATTATCAACAAAACACATACATATAAAATGCCTACATTGCTAAATAATAACATCATTGGAAGCCCTAGTGACCACCTGGCAGAAAGCGTCCAATACTCACAACCTGATCCAACAGACCTCATACACAAACAAGGAGTCTTGTCCCAGAAGAGTTTTCAAGAAAAAGGGTAGGAGACTGGTCTAGTGAAGAAGACGATAGTATAGCAGATTGATAGAACAGAGCAGGAATGAGAAATACAGCGACAGTGGGAATTTAAAGCACTAAATTTAGCACCTGTGTTAATCAATGTAACATAACATAGAATATATTACATATGAAAATAAATACATGCCAAAATAAGCATGTCATACACTGCATGAAAATAATTTCTTTAAACCAAGCAAACTTTTACATGAAAGGGCTCAACCTAAAAACATTATCCTTAGAGCATTGTTAACACAAAGTGTTTCTAAATTTACAACTCATAGGTAAAGTTTAAATACTATATTAATGTTTTTTTGTTCAATCCACATAGTCCACAGTAATTAAATTCAGATCAAGCATTCTATATAAAATGTTATTTCTCTATACATCAATGACCCCCACCCCGCGCCCCCCCCCCCCCCCCCCCAAAAAAAAATTTATTCAATAGTACCGTTCAATGAGACTTATTTCTGCACATTTCATTCTAAGCACCATTTGAAATCTTCAATAGTTCATGAATACAAGCAAAACACAGTCGCAAACCATTCAAATTATTTTAATCCCAGATGGAACAATTCACCTACATTTCAGAAAGACTGCACATTTTACAGCCTAACCACCATTTCAAATATATTCAAAACACACAACTAAAATATCATCTAAAAGCACACACAACCACAATATCCAAACAGATTAGTGAGTTTTTCATTGCTTACAGGGTCCAGCGGACTGCAAAGAGCCGAATCAGGACCACAAAATCAAGACGACAACTTGGCTGAAAGAGGACTCGCCCCTGATCTGCATAAAAGATCAGCCAAAACAACCCTAGTGGTAGTAACACTGAAGGCACTCCACCAGCCAGTCATTTTTCAATAAAGAAATCCCACGCAGGGACGCTGAGGCTATACTCTAATTTATCGTTGATTGATTGATTGTTGCTTTAGGTCCAGCGGACTCTTCCGAGCCAAATCAGGACCGGACAACCTCCGATCCGCATAAAAGATCTGCTGAAACAACCCTAGTGGGAAAACTGAATGCCCTCCACCGGCCAGTCACTTTACAATAAAGACATCCCACGCAGGGGACGGTTGAGGCTTTACCCCAACTAATCGAACCCCCGGTTACAAAAACAAAATAGAATACAAACATCACCATAAATTATCAACAAAACACATACATATAAAATGCCTATATTGCTAAATAATAACATCATAGGAAGCCCTAGTGACCACCCGGCAGAAAGCGTCCAATATTCCCAAGCTGATCCAACAGACCTCATACACAAACAAGGAGTCTTGTCCAGGAAGAGTTTTCAAGAAAAAAAGGTAGGTCACTGATCTAGCGAAGAAGAAGATAGTATAGAAGATTGATAGGACAGAGCAGGAATGAGAAAGAGCAAATGAGAAAGACAGCGACAGTGGGAATTTAAAGCACTACATTTCCAGAAAGTGGGGATACTACTTATACTGAAACCCCCGGTACTCCAACGGGTGTACTGTTGCCGCAGTGAATCGGTCATGCCTATAAAGGAAAGACAGGTTTTCAACTGGGGCTTTCACTTTTCCCTTTATAGGTTAGAACAATCTACAGTGGCAAGATTGCTCATGACCCCAAGGTTTTCTTTTCTTCGGTAAATGCGTTGTCATTCGTTGTACGCGTGTTTAGCTGTATACACATCAGTGTTCATTACCACCCTCTAAACACTATATAATACACATCAGTGTTCAACAACACCTTGTAAACACTATATACACATCAGTGTTAATTACAACCCTGTAAACACCGTATACACATCAATGTTCAATAACACCTTGTAAACACTAAAACTACGACATAAAAAAGAAAGCAAAGAGCTGATTTTTTTAAAGAACATTTTCAGCTTTTGCATTATGAAAATACATATTTTGTACAGTTTATATATTCTTAAAGAAGACTGATATAAACACACTAAAAGGGTAAAACCCATACAACTTATATATGCTGTTATTTCTTTTAGGTCTGATGGCTGATGCATTCACATTTTATGACTATGTGACTTGAATTTCCAGGTTTTTTACATTTAATTTTTGTGAATGTGCAGATGCAAACATAACATGAATTAAATGGGATCTAATCGTTGCTTGCCATTAATAGGAGGAAATTAATCTCAACTAAGAGGAAGAAGAAGAAAGAGAGAGAGAGAGAGAGAGAGAGAGAGAGAGAGAGAGAGAGAGAGAGAGAGAGAGAGAGAGAGAGACGGGGGGAGGGAGGGAGGAGAGATAAAGAGAGAGAGAGAGAGAGAACATAATTACATTACATGATTATTGCTTTAGGTCCAGCGGACTCTTCGGAGCCAAATCAGGTCCAGGATAGCCGAATCAGGACCACAAAATCACGACCACAACTTCTCTAAAAGAGGACTCGCCTCTGATCCGCATAAAAGATCTGCCGATACAACCCTAGTGGTAACACTGAAGGCTCTCCACCAGCCGGTCACTTTACAATAAAGACATCCCACGCAGGGGACGCTGAGGCTATACTCTAATTTATCGAAACCCCCTTTACAAAAACAAAATAGAATATAAACATCATTATAAAATATCAACAAAACACATACCTATAAAATGCCTACATTGCCAAATAATAACATCATAGGAAGCCCCAGTGACCACCTGGCAGAAAGCGTCCAATATTTCCAAGCTGATCCAACTGACCTCACACACAAATGAGGAGTTTTGTACCGGAAGAGTTTTCAAGAAAAAAGGTAGGTGACTGGTCTAGCGAAGAAGAAGATAGTATAATAGATTGATAGAACAGAATAGGAATGAGAAATAACAAAGAAGAAAGACAGCGACAGTGGGAATTTAAAGCTCTAAATTTCCAGAAAGTGTGGATACTATTTATACTGAAACCCCCGGCACTCCCACAGAAGGGGGGGTGGGAGAGAGGAGAGAAAGAGAGAGAGAGATGTCTCAATGTCTAACAAGCTTCAACACTCTAACTGTAGTTTCTGACAAATTAACAAACAAACAAACTATAAAATGTATATGGACAAAGCTCACTAACTCGCATACTCCTTATGGAACTCGCAATATTTAACATGAAAATGAGTGCCCAGAAAAAAAAATGAAATGGTGGCATTAAAATGGTTTGCGTTCACTATTGGAACTAGACAATGGACATGCATGCCTGTACAACAATGTCTTCCTGTAATCTCCATAGCAATCCGGGCATGGCACATAGTCAGAGTGATGAGCACTTTCATTTTGTGAGGAAGGCCTGTGTACCACCAACATCCTTTAAGACCTTATGCTCCATCACTTTCTTCCTTCAAGCGCCAATTAAAGACCCACCTTTTTAACACGCAAACTCAGTAATTTTCACTCCTCCTCCCTTCCATCCCCATATGTAATCTTTTACCAAGTCACGTCATCTGTTCATGGATGGTGGCGGCACCGGCTCGGTTCTTGGTATTCATATTATCTTTTGCTTTGCATGGCTATGTTTTTACTGTAATTATTTAACCATTCGATAAGTGTATACCTGTTCTGTGTGTGTGTCTGTGTGTGTGTAGGTGTGTGTGTGTGTGATTGCACGTGTGTTGTCAAGCGCGGCGAGCTCGCATTCCTTACCGTTTGCGAGGTACCGCGCGATACAAATGTACTGTATTATTATTATTATTATTATTATTATTATTATTATTAAGACCTTCACATTATGAAGATGATTTCCTATATTTCTCATTTTTATCAGCAGTTTGTCTTTCTCTTTTGTATCTTTACTGTGTGCATATTCCCTGATACTTTCATCGCCTGAATGCATTGTCAGCAAATGTCTTGGAAGACGTTTCTGTGGTTTTTCGCAGTATGCACAAATCCAACTCTTTTTGTCTTCAGATGACTGAACAGTTATTGTAGAACTTACACTGGCACCTTCGCGAGTAAGCCCACTAGCAGAACTCTTCTGCAGTTTGTCTGACTGCTCTTTTGTACAAGCTGTGCCTGCCTTTGCTATGTGGAATTCGGATGACTGAACACAGCATTCTTTGCCACCTTTGTTATCATACACAGGAACAGCAGTAGTCACAGTGGAACTCATCGGTAATTTGACTGGCTGCTCTTTTCCTGGGAAGTCGTCATTTTCACTTTCAGGGTCTGTAGGTGGGAATACATTTTCAGAATTAGCAATAGAACCAGAAGAGTCACTCTCTGTATCACTATCAGGAACAAAAATAGGATCAACATCACTATCTGCATCCTGCAATTCGTCTGATGACCCAGAACTGAAGAGTGATTCACTGTGAAAACCGCTGGAGCAATCCTGTTTAAAAACAAAAGAAAACAACCGAATAAAAATCCTTGTACTCGCCGACCTCTGTTTGGGACTTCGTAACTAGCCTCTCTCTCTCTCTCTCTCTCTGGCGATACGTAATGACGCAGGACAAGGTCAGTAACATGCGTCTTCAGTTTATTTCCTTTTAGTCATCAATTCTCATGTGCGTTATGACCTCCGTGGGTAATACAATGGTGTTGCCCTGGTAATGCCCTGGTAAAAACTGAACAACAGGACTTAGTACCAAACAAAACGGGCGATATTTTATGCGCAAAGCAAACGCAGTTTACAAACAGATAGATAGAAAACTATAATTAAATTCAATTACTTATTACAAAATTTACCGACATACAGAGTACTGATAAAAGAACTAAGGCGAATATCGGACAAATTTAAACCGACCAATAGGGAAACCAATAACACAGAGCCTCAATTTCTTGTCAAGAGAAATCAGTTATTAACAAAAATATTTTGAGCCAGACGGTGCTTCAACATGACTGATTCCTACTGCCCATTCAACAAGAAATAAACAAAGTCCAGAGGTTTATAGCAAAGGAACGAAAATAATAAATGACGAACTTGAATCAAAGAAAGACAAGAGAAATACACCATTCAAGCAAAGTAATCCATAAAAGGAAACCTGCAAAATCCGCTCAAAAAGAATACAACAAATACCAATCTAACCTGTTATCGCCGATGTCCCAAAATAAAGATGTGGCTTTTGTCGCAACAATAAACAAAGTTATTCCTTCAAAAAGGGTGCTCCTAATTCAAACAGATTTTCTGTTCACAAAAACTATATCGAAATCAGGATATGATTTGCTCAATACAAAAGGCAAGGGAAAAACAGATCACAAACTTACAAAAGGAAACTAATGCAAAGGGTTACATTCACACCTGATAACAGTACTCAGGTAACTTCTCTTTCCCGTGCACTTGAACACTAATAAGTTCATTAGTAAATGAAACTGAAGACATCTTGAGGGGAAGGAGAAGAGAAGGTAGAGAAGGAGGGAGAGAAAACCAAGTGCAAATGAACAGAATAATGGTTGCGCGCTCACCAAAATTCCAAACACCGGCAAGAATAAAGAAAGACGAGAAGGCAAAGACAAGCAATGAACAAAGGGGGTCGAACACAGACTAAGAAAAAGGCAATAAATGATAGGCCCATCTCCAAAAAAGGAAGGAAGAATAAGCAAACACATAAAACGAAGAAAAAATTAATCTTGCCCTAATGAGGGCAAGAACAATCCTAATGAAAAGAATGAGAGAACCAAAAAAAAAAAAAAAAAAAAAACGACGAAAAGGGCATCAACTATGTATGACTGACCTATACACATTAAACAAAACTAATGGTTATTTTAAGGGTGTTGGGGACGTTGAAATCAAAGTGGATAGAATTTCTTTAAATGAGGTTTATTTTAAAGCTCTGATTGATTGATTGATTGTTGCTTTAGGTCCAGCGGACTCTTCCGAGCCAAATCAGGACCGGACAACCCCCAATCCGCATAAAAGATCTGCCGAAACAACCCTAGTGGGAAAATTGAATGCCCTCCACCGGCCAGTCACTTTACAATAAAGACATCCCACGCAGGGGACGGCTGAGGCTTTACCCCAACTACTCGAACCCCCGGTTACAAAAACAAAATAGAATACAAACATCATTATAAATCATCAACTAAACACATACATATAAAATGCCTATATAATAACATCATAGGAAGCCCTAGTGACCACCCGGCAGAAAGCGTCCAACACTCCCAAGCTGATCCAACAGACCTCATACACAAACAAGGAGTCTTGTCCAGGAAGAGTTTTCAAGAAAAAAGGTAGGTCATTGATCTAGCAAAGAAGAAAATAGTACAGCAGAGTGATAGGACAGATCAGGAATGGAAAAGAGCAAATGAGGAAGACAGCGACAGTGGGAATTTAAAGCACTACATTTCCAGAAAGTGGGGATACTATTTATACTGAAACCCCCGGCACTCCAACGGGGGTACTGTTGCCGCAGTGAATCAGTCATGCCTACAAAGGCAAGACATGTTTTCAACTGGGGCTTTCACTTTTCCCTTTATAGGTTAGAACAATCTACAGTGGCAAGATTGCTCATGACCCCAAGGGGTTTATTTTAAAGCACACATTCTGAGAATACATAAAATGCAAAACAAAACAATAAAAGCAGTGGCGTAGCTAGGGATTTGGGGGCCCGGGGGGCTTGGCCTCTTTGGGGGCCCCTGCATTTTAACATTCGACATCATGACATGAGATAATGTACTTAATAAATATATAAGTCTAAATTCACTAACTTATACAACAACGTGAATACCAAGATTACATGGCGGTGGCGTAAAAAAAAAAAAAAAAAAAAAAAAAAAAAAAAAAGTCGGATATCAGCGGTGTTTATTGTCCGTGGGAAATAAACTTTGGGAAACAGATTTTGTAGGGTACCAGGTCAGTGACCACCAAAAATAGGAATGACATACTTTAAATGCGGCAATATGTATCAATCTCACGCTTACGCGCACATAATTATTATTGTTAATACATTCACTGATTCAGAGAACAGTGTTTTCCTTTTTTGTCATTTCTACTTCGAAAGCGCACCTTGCTTTCGACCTATCAATTTTTCTAGTCTTCATGATCTTTCCATCGTGATACTATTTGGTAACTATAAATGTTATCATATACCTACATATGAAAATATGTAGATCTGCTCGGAGAATGAGCATAAAGGGCTGGAAACAAGCACAGGCCTTTTGGTATGTCGTCAGCGCATATCTGACGTCATCCCTTGCAGGCTGACATTTAAAAAAAAAAACTGTTTCTGTACATCATTCTATTTTGAGTACTCTTAGCATGTGTGCAACGAAAATAATTCGATCTAGAAGGGCAAAGCCAATATGACTCACATGCTCCTTATGGAACTTGCAATATTTAACATGAAAATTAGTGCCACTCTAGCCCTAACCCTAACCCAAATTCTAACAGTAATCCTAACGCTAAATATCAACATATGCCGTAAAAATTGTATTCCGTATCTTTGCGTAATAATACAATTATGAATGAGCAAAACGATGACCAAATCGACGTACATGCTCCTAATATGACCGCAAGAATTTGGGCTTTTATCTGTACAACTTCGCATTGTAGGTTCGGGCACTGAATAGAATTGACCCAACGTTTCCTGGCGTGTCGTAAGAGGCGGACAACAGGGGTGATGTCCGCACGGTATCACTGGGCGAAAGTCTCCTACACAGAAGTCACCGGCCAGGACGGAGGAACCTCATCTTACTACAGGTTCAACGACCACGTACTCGGGGCCAAGCAAGCCACACAGACACTGTATTCGTGGAAATCGGTTGTGGCCAACAGCCTGGAGAGGATTGGGCCCTGCCAGGTCTTTCTTGCCCAAGACACAATGCATGATGAATAGAACCATTCACTACATACCGGATCGGTCGTCGCCCGGGTCACCAAGGACCGCGCCTTCTGTTGACCACCAGGACGGATGTGATTAGTGTGCTACTGGTGGACAACTTAACAAGATCCGCACGAGAAACAACATCGTCATAGGAACCTGGAATGTCAAGACCCTAACTGCGGAAGGAAATTTGAAGAACTAGCCCACGAGCTGGACCACTATCTATGGAACGTTTTAGGTATCAGCGAACTGCGCTAGAAAGGCCTAGGTGAAACAACGATAGACAAAGGCCACAAGCTTTATTTCAGCGGTATAGATGACAGGCACGAACACGGACTTGGATTCTTGGTCAACAAGAACATTCTAGCCACTGTTATGGGTTGCCGCCCAGTCTCCAGTAGACTCATTACCATCCGTCTGAGAGCAGCCCCTTTCAAAATCACCTTCATCCAAGCCTATGCCCCAACATTCGACTATGACGACAGCGAAGTGGAGGATTCCTATAAAAATCTACAGGCTGTCCTTAACCAAGTGCCGAAGAAGGACATAGTCATAGTGGAAGGCGACTAGAATGCCAAGGTTGGCCAAGATGCGCACCACAACTGGGGAGACCCATGTGGACCCCACTGCAACAATGAGACAAATGACAAGGGTCTGAGACTGTTGGAGTTTGCCAGATACAACAAAACAATCTGATACTGGCAAACACGCTTGGTCTCCACAAAAAATCCAGACGACGGACATGGCACAGTCCCGGCGGGGAGCATCACAAACAGATCGACTACATCATGGTTAAGAAACGCTTCAGATCAAGCGTCAACATTGGTAGGACACGCACTTTTCCAGGAGCAGACATCGGAAGTGACCACGATCTCGTGATCATGTCTTTCCGGCTCCACTTGAAGAGAGTAAACACAGCAAAGTGCACCAGACTGAAGTTCGACCTGGACAAACTGCAAGACCCGGAGGTGGTAGAAATATTTCAGGCCACAATTGGAGGGAATTTGCATCACTGCTCGTTTTGTGAGCTGGTGAAGTAGATTCAACACCATTACCACCACCTTCAACTCAGCTGTGAAAGATGCCACCACTGAGATCCTTGGTAAGCACCGGCCAAAGAAGAAACCGTGGATCACACCTGAACGTTCGGACCTGTGTGATAAACGAAGAGAGATGAAGAAGAAAAAGTACACCTCACAGGGAGCTGATTCCTACCGAAAAATCAACAATGACATCCTAAAAGGCATGCGCACATCAAAGGAGAACTGGATAGAAGACCAATGCCAGGAAATAGAGAACAGTCTGAACAAGAACAACAGCAAGAAGGCCTACCAGACTGTGAAGCGGCTGACAAGTGTCAAACAGCCCAAAGTTTCCACGATCCAAAGCAAGTCTGGCATATAAATAATAATAAATGTAGATTTATATAGCGCCGCATCACAGCCACAAGTGGCTGTGCTCTCCGCGCTTGACACATTCATACACCATTTATACTACACAACAACAGTAGGTATATAAAGTCTGAATAAATTCACTAAAAATGTACAACATAATGTTAATAATAATAATAATAATACAGGATGCTATACGCGCCTTACCCCAAATCATTCAGGCTCAAAGCGCGGCGACCTATACCAACATACACGCTCACCTGTCTCATCCACCCTCACACATACCAAACACACATCCATCACTCAAACAGGTGGTGTAAAGGCAGGGAGATCGCTATTAGAAGACGGAAAGAAAATCGAATTTTTATTTTTGAAATTTTTTTTTTTAATGACTGCGTCCTGTACCATTATTGAAGGGAGGGAGGAAACCGGAGTGCCCGGAGAAAACCCTCGGTGACCTCAATAGTCTCGTACCTAAGTCACATACGTTCGCCCCTTGCGGGAATCGAACCCGCGACCTTCGGCATAGGAAACCGGCGACTTATCCACTGCGCCACGAGGCCACCCCTTAATGTTAAAAAGATTCAATAAAAATATTACATTGAAACACATAAAAAGGCAACTAAAACTATTATTAACTTGTAAAAGGCAACCAACATTTATAACAATTATAAAAAGCGAACACCATTAAAAAGCGAAGACCATTGCCCGTGCATGGAGCGCCACGACATGTGTGCATACTAGACTGATGATGAGATTAATTCATGTGTGTTATTGAGAAGGAGCTATAGAAGGTGTTTATGGAAAAGATATGTTTTGAGTTGTCGTTTAAACGCTTGTTGTGTTTGCGCATGGCGGATATTGTGTGGAAGGGAATTCCATTGAGTGGATGCACAGAAAGCAAAGGTGCGTTCTACATAGGTTTTTGTTTTGACAAGTGGGATGATAAAGGTGCGTTGGTCTGATGCGGAACGGAGCTGTCTGCGTGGTACGTAGGGTATGAGCATGTCAGAAAAGTATGCAGGGGAAGTGCCGAAGAAAAAGTTGAAGCAGAGTGTGGAAATTTTATATTCTATACGTGCAGATATGGGCAACCAGTGCAAGGAACGTAGTAGGGGAGTGACATGATCTCTTCTGCAAGCCTTAAGAACAAGGCGTGCAGCTGCATTTTGTACTTTTTGAAGTTTGTAGAGAAGATCTTGGGAGCAGCCTGCAAGAAGAGAATTGCAGTAATCCAGTTTTGAAAGAACAAAAGAGCAAACTAAGATGATCGTGGTTTGTTGTGAAAGACAAGAGCGAATAGAACTGATTTTGCGAAGTTCAAAATATGCAGATTTACATGTGTTGGAGATGTGAGTGTCAAGAGATGTGTCAGATGTCATAATGAATCCTAGGTTACGAGCAGAGGTGCTGAAAGGAACGTCGGAATTGCCAATTTGTATTGAGTGTGGTTCACCATCTGAAAGAATTGTGCTCTTTTTCTTTATAAACATTGCTTCAGTCTTGTCATCGTTCAAGCATAGTTTATTTTCTATCATCCACGACTTGATATCAGACGCACAGGTCTGAATGCCTTGGACAGTGGTTGTGACTTCAGAAGGAGGACAGGATTTTTGAAGCTGCGTGTCGTCAGCATATGATTGAGTAGAAATAGAATGAGATTGGATCAGAGACAACAAAGGTTTGGTGTACAAAATGAAAAGAATGGGGCCTAAAACAGATCCTTGGGGAACACCATGAGAAAGAGTTGCAGGTGCGGACAACTGGCCATCGACTAGCACGGTCTGGGTCCGACCAATCAGGTAAGACTCAAACCATGCCAGCGCTGACCCAGAGATGCCGTACAGGTTTTGGGCGCGTTGAAGGAGCGTGATATGATCGATCGTATCAAACGCTGCTGAGAGATCAAGGAGAGTGAGGAAGGACACGTCACCACCATCCAAGGCATACAGAATGTCATTCATAATCTTGAGCAGTGCGGTTTCAGTGCTGTGAGAAGGCCTATAGGCAGACTGAGTGTGTGGAATAAGATCGTGATGGGTCAGATAGGAAAGAAGTTGTTTCAAGGCAAGCTTTTCGAGTACTTTGGACAAAAAACTGAGGTTTGAGACTGGCCTATAACTCTTGAGCGTGTTGGAATCTAATGAGGGTTTCTTCAAGAGTGGTTTGACTATGGCAGTTTTGAACAGGGAGGGGAAAACACCAGACGTTAAACTGTGGTTGAGAATGTGAGTGATTGAGGGCAGCAACATGTCAAGGCATTCCACGAGCAATGGCGTAGGCATGGGGTCCAACGGACAGGTTGTTGGCTTGGACATGTGAACAGTCTTCTTCACGTCTTCTTCACAGACTGGCTGGAAAGCAACAAACGATTGTCTAAAGACACTGGCTCATCACGCGCCACAGCGCTGGAAACTGTCATGCTGTCTAGCTCATCGCGGATGTCCTTCACTTTCTTAATGAAAAAGTTACTGAAGACCTCTGGAAGCTGCTTGAGGGGAAAGATGGTGGGGAGGGGGGACACAGTACAACGACCCATCAGCAGGCCACAAATGTCAAACAGCTTGCGGCTCGACTTGCAGTTACTGATTTGATCGCGGAGGAAGGTGATCTTTGCATTGTGCACGAGCGTGGTGACTGCGCGCTTGGCGGCTTGGAAGATTTGCTTGTGCACAGTTAGCCCCGACCGCAGCCACGCCCACTCCGCACGCCTCCGCTCTCGCTTGGCAACGCGCAGCTGCTGGCAGATCTCGGAGTACCAGGGCGCGGACTTCTCAGGGCGAAGGCGACGGCGGACGATAGGCGCGTGAGCGTCGAGGGTAGTGCGGAGCTTGGCATCCAGTTGATGGGCGGTAGGGGACTGCGCGACGCTGTCCTGAAGATCACGTTTGAAGGCAGCAACGTCCATGCAGCGTAGGCAGCGGCCAGAAGTAAACATCGGCGCCGGCGTCGGACGCCCGGCATGCAGCTGCAATAGAACGGTGTAGTGGTCGGAAACCAGGGCCTGCGTGACAGCGATGGACTGCACGATGGGGGTGTCAGGACGATGCATCACCCAGTCCAGCACATGGTTCTTTTCGTGCGTGGGCTTTTCGACGAGTTGGGAGAAGTTGAGAGTATCGAGAAAATCCAGCATCTTGATGGTGGAGGGGTGCTGGGGCTCGTCGTAGTGCACATTAATGTCACCAAGCAGCACGGGCGTGCCGCTCAGCGTGTTGACGTGCTCCAGAAGGTCGTGAAAATCAGAGTGGAACGTGGAGTCGGTCAGTTTGTTGTTAATGCTGGGGGAGGCCTATAGATGCACAAACATTGCACCTGTTTCTGCTGGAGACTAAGAGTCATGTGTACATATTCAAAGGATGGATGATCAAAGGGCAGTGCAGTGGTAAAGGACAGGAGGGAGGAAAGGGCAGTCTTGTGGATCACCGCAATCCCCCCACCGCGGGAGGGACGGGGAAAGGACCGCATGGTGTAGCCCGCAGGAGTCAAGTCCGCACAGCTACCCTCATCACCCTTCTCCTTAAGCCAGGTTTCAGTTATCACCATAAAGTCAAGATCATTGTCTAGCACAAACTGCACAATTTCAGTCCGCTTGAAAGCCATTTGTTTGGAAGAAACTGACCTTGCATTGAAAAGTCCTATACGAAGGGGCGGTGGTTGAACTTTCAAGGAAGATGTTTGACGGTCGTTGTGGTTTGCAGCAGTTGACTGTTGAATGCCTCCTTTCCATCGCGGTTTCAGATGCCGACCCCTGTGTGCTTTCTTTGTGGGGCGGGGCAGACAGGGCAGTTGGCGATAGTGCGGAGTAGAGGAGTCACCCATTACAGGCGGCGGAAGAATAGTTCCAGAGGGTGAGAAGCGGTCGTGCCAGAGGCGGTGCAAGCGACCGGATCGGCATCCACGTACAGTTGGAGCATGCTCCAGGATGCCAAGTTCTCGAACCACCTTGTAGACTTCAGGAGCCAAGCGTAGTTTGGCACAATTCTGGCCAATAGCGCGCAGGAAGGCGGAGTCCATGGCGGAGCCAGAGAGGTTACACAAGGCCACAAGGCCAAAGAGGACCAAGGTCACTGATGACAGCTTTTTCATATCCAGGTCACAAACAAATAAACATGAAGGCTCAAGTTCACTAATTAAAAAGTCATTGTGCCACTAGGTCAGTTCAGTGCATATGCCTTACAGAAGAACAAGAAGTCTTGGACAGATGGACAGAGTGCTGCTCTGACCTTTACAGCCATACACCAAATGGAGACCCATCGGTTCTATCATGTCCCGAGAACATAGAAGAAGAAGAAATCCTCCCAATTCTCCGGGAAGAAGTTGAGGCAGCAGTGCAATCGCTAAAGAAAGGGAAGTCAGCGGGAGTGGACAACATACCCGCGGAACTGCTACAAGCAGGAGGAGAAGCGATGATTGATGCCCTCACCATTATCTTTAACAAGATCTGGCAGAGTTGGGAGTGGCCTATACCATGGACCCAGTCGCTTGTCATCACTCTTCCCAAAAAAGGTAACCTTCAGGAGTGTGAAATTTACCGCACCATCAGCCTCATCAGCCATCCCAGCAAGGTCCTCCTGAAAATAATACTTAACAGGTTGAAACACCAAGCAACAAATCATAGCTGAAGAACAAACAGGATTCAGGGCAGGGCGAAGTACCACTGAACAGATTTTCAACCTCAGAATAATCTGTGAGAAATACCTACAGCACCAACAACATCTATATCATGTGTTCATAGACTTCAAGAAGGAGTTTGACCGAGTCTGGCATGCAGCTCTATGGGCAACAATGAAAGTGTACAACATCAGCCCTAAAATTATCGAAGTCATCAAAAGCCTGTATGACAAGGCTACCAGTGCAGTCCTCCACAACAGCGCCATCGGAAACTGGTTCAGAACAACAATCGGTGTGCGTCAAGGATGCCTACTCTCTCCAACACTCTTCAACATCTTCCTAGAGCGCATCATGTCAGATGCTCTTGCAGATCATGAAGGCACAGTCAGCATAGGGGGTAGAGCAATCTCCAATCTTTGTTTTGCGGATGACATTGATGGATTGGCTGGAGAGGAACAAGAACTTGAACAGCTGGTACAGAGGCTTGACACCACCTCCAGAGCTTATGGAATGGAAATAAGTGCAGAGAAGACCAAAATGATGACCAACAACACCAATGGCATCAACACCGACATCAAAGTCCAAGGCCAATCCCTCAACACAGTGCATAGCTTCAAATATTTAGGAGCCATTGTATCAGACAATGGGTCCCGACAGGAAGTCCTCTACAGGATCGCACAAACTGCTGCCCTGACAAGGTTGAAGCCCATTTGGAAAGACAGGACCATCAGTCTACATTCCAAAGTAAGACTGCTGCGCTCCCTTGTCATCTCCATCTTCCTATTTGCTTGCGAAGCATGGACCCTCACAGCAGATCTCCAACGAAGAATACAAAGCATGGAGATGAGGTGCTACAGAAAACTTCAGGGTATTTCCTATACCCAACACATCACCAACGACGAAGTCCGAAACTCACAGTGGTGAAGAAACGGAAACTCCGATGGTATGGCCACGTCACCAGATCATCAGGCCTTGCAAAGACTATTCTGCAAGGCACAGTGCAAGGAGGTAGAAGAAGAGGGAAACCGAAAAAGATGTGGGAGGACAACATTCGAGAATGGACTGGTTTGACACTGAGCGAAGCCATCAGGGCTGCTGAGGACAGAGAAAGATGGAGTATGTTGGTTAAACGATCATCTGTGGTGGCCCTACGACCTCCGGGTTACGGGACAGGATAGGATAGGATAGGTGTGGGTACTTAAACTGACAGTGCAATGCGGCTGGCCTTGCCCGGGGTTTTCCGATTAGGATCCAGCTGACCCGATCGTGGCTGCGTGTACATACTTCAGTTTCGTTCATTATGGATCAATGACGTATTTTGTCATAAACTTTGCATGCTGCGCGTTGTTGTTACGTTTTGATTTAAGAAAAATTAATGTGATCGTAAATCAGCGTACACAAATCTACATCTTTATTTATATATGTGTCTGGTACATCGTAAGAACCACTTTCTGCTGGCGACAACATTGTCCTTCAGTAAAGAATTCGGATATTTTCGCTTCCATTGACTGTTTTGATCCAGACGAAAAGATGGGTAAGCAGGGCAGGGGTGGAAAGAGAGGGAAGAGGAGGGGAATGGGAGTGTAAGGTACATGACATGGTTCCTCATTTATTTTAAAGGAAACTAGCAGGCGTATTTTTTGTAAGTCGTTCATTTAATTTTTGAAGCAATAATGGTATTGGATGCAGTCAATCTATCTTTCAAATATAATTAGAAGGGGCAAAGCCCATATGACTCACACGCTTCTTGCAGAACTTGCAATATTTAACATGAACATTACTGCCCAGAAAAAAATGAAACAGTGGCAATAAAATGCACAGTAATACCGACTTTGAATTTGATCTTCCTCTGCTCTTGAACTTAAAATGATCTTGACCTCCGGATCCAAACACACTTATGTAATATTAAATGAACTACAGCAAAAGTTGTATTCCTATCCTATTCTATCCCGTAACTCGAAGGTCGTAGGGGCACCACAGATAATCGTTTAACCAGCTGTTGTATTATGCCAAAAAAAACAAAAACAAACAAAAAAAAGTGACCTTGGGATGACCTTCACCTTTATGCGACCTCTCATGCTCATGTATGATCAAATAACCCAATGTTGTTGCATACTATGGGTTAAATAGAGCTATTCCACTGTACGATGACATTTGTGTATGTTTTTGCAAGGCCTAAAATGGCCTTGACTTTCAATATCAACGCAAAAACGGAACATGTATGAAAGATCAATCTATCATTCCTAAATACAACAAGTTTGAAATTTATATCTTTGATAGTTTAGGGTCAAGATCACTTCAAAGTACCTATACTAGCCTTTGAACAGCTCCAGTGATTTTCACTTGGGAGAGAGGTTGAACAAATGTGCATAAGATGTGTGCCTCATTGATATTTCCTTCATGCACCAAAAAATCATAAGTTCAATATTAATAACTTGGGGGAAAAAAGTTTAAATTTTTTTGACTAACATTATTTTGGCGACCCTATGACCTTGATCTTGAAGTGACGTAATTCATTCACTTATCATTAATGACGTCTCATGGATATATACCATCTTGTCAAGTTTGGTTGTGATAGTTAAAATAGATTCTGAGATAGTAATCCACTTGCACATTTTGCACGTTTAGACGGCGGACGGAAGACAGAAAGACGGACGGACTTTGCCCCACCCCCCACCCCACCCCCACCCCCAAAAAAAGAAGTAATTTGTGGACTATTTAGGACTCATCTCGCACATATTTGCAAACACCTGGAAACATTGTTTTTGTTTGGGGAGAGGGGAGGAGAAGGGGCGCGGTGGGGTGGTGGTGGTGGTGGTGAGTACATAGACTCACATTGCTATGCATGTGAGTCAAACATTGATTTCTTTGCCTTCTATAATAGCGATTTTTTCAGATAGCCCCGTATAATAATAATAATAATAATAATAATAATAATAATAATAATAATAATAATAATAATAATTATTATTATTATTATTATTATTATTATTATTATTATTATTATTAAAGCAACTAAAATAAAGAGTTTATTTACTTTAAAAAGCACACCCTTGCAGATTTACCTCTAGTAATCAATAATATTTCTTGAGGGTCGGCGTTCAACAGAGCGAGAGAGAGAGAGAGAGAGAGAGAGAGAGAGAGAGAGAGAGAGAGAGAGAGAGAGAGAGAGAGAGGGAGAGAGAGAGAGAGAGAGAGAGAGAGAGAGAGAGAGAGAGAGAGAGAGAGAGAGAGAGAGAGACGATAGAGAAAACAAAGAGCGCTGCCTCGAAGAGCTTAACATGGGATAACCTGCAGCAGGATCTGCTCTACAGACGACTGTTGAGCCACAGCAGGTGCTGCACTTCTACCACAGACTGACTGACAGCAGCCAAACACACTTGTTTTGATTTGGATGCATATCTTTTCTCACAAAAAGTGTATCTGAGAAGGTGTTTTGTTCGTGTCTTGTTTGTGTGAATAAATAAATTGTTCTCACACATTATGATAATGGTGATGATGGTGATGACTATGACGATGATGAAGGCGTAGTTTTGTATAGTGCAGGTATCCATTGCGCTTGAGAAGGAACGATAGAGTGGCCATCATATGTTTAAAAAGTTCGAATGTATGTACGCTACTATAATTATGCAGGTAGGACCGCGTTCAGCATAACGTTTTAAAGAAAAATGTCTTGAGAAACTGAAACTGAAACTGAAACTGAAACTGAAAAACGTTTATTACATAAGGATAGTAGCTTTAGGTCCAGAGGTCCTTTCTTCCAGCTAGTCCTTAACACATGCAAATATATAATAGATGTGAGTACATTGTAACAACATACATGAACTACAAATAAGTAGTATGAATACTATCAGGATAACATACGCATACACACAAGCAATCATACTCACAAAATTGAAATAAAAGTACTATATATATATATATATATATATATATATATATATATATACAATGTACAACGTATCTCAATACAAATGCACATATACATGAGATATGCGGCATATATACTCACGCATGTGAGAAAGAAAGAATACATAATCGTGTCTTCGAAATTTTGTTTAGGCTTTTTACTTTACAACTAGTTCTGAATTAGGGCAGACAGTCCAGCCTTAAACGAGGACAGGGAGTTTGCATATTTTAAATGTTGTGACAGGGAGTTCCAAAGCGATGCGCCAGAGTAGGAAATGCTAGTTTTAAACAGATCTAACCTGGGTGTGATACATACAAAGCTATTCCTTGAGTTGCTATAAGGTGAGTGTGAAGGCACGAAAAGAGATTTTAAGTATATGGGTCCGCCAATGGTTAACGTTTTAAACAAAAACACATATTTGTTGAACAAGAGCTGTTGGCTCAGTGGTAATATTCCTATTTTTTAATCTTTTGATCGGTGGTTAGAGAAGGGTCTTGGAGAATAAGTTTTGCAGCTCGACGTTGTAGGCTGTTCAAACTCTTCAGGATATTATCGCTGCACCCGTCCCACACCACAGAAGCGTAATTAATATGTGACAGAATATGAGCATAGTAAAATAACTTCTTTGCATCCAAGGTCAGAATATTCTGAAGGCGTGAAAGTAAATATATATTACGGCTTACTTTTTTGCTCACATTGTCAACATGGACGTGCCAACGTAGGGATTCATCTATAGTGACACCAAGTATCTTATGTGCCGTGACGTGCTCTATAGTGGCATCAGCTAGGCGTAGATGTAATTTAGGATGTGTTAACTGGTGGTGTTGGCGGGTGGTAACTATCATACTCTTTGTCTTTGATGTGTTGATGTGCATGTGATTGGAGCGACACCAGCTAACTATATCATCAAGACCTTTCTGGAGTGAATGTTGAATGTGAGGTATGGTCTTATTAGATGAGAATATAGAGGTATCATCGGCTAACATATGGCACTCAATGGATTTATCTGTAAGAGAGAGTGGTAGGTCATTTATAAATATACAAAATAACAGGGGACCCAATACAGACCCTTGAGGGACGCCAAACTTAACACACCTCTCAGCTGAAGATAATCCATGTACATGTGTATACTGCTTTCTACAAGAAAGATAGGATATAAAGAAAGGGAGTGAGCGTGAGGCGTTCAAGTACAAGGACAATTTTGCGAGAAGAATATTATGATCTACCACGTCAAAGGCTTTTATTAAGTCTATGAATACAACTCCAGACATTTTTGATTTATTAATGGCGGATAGCCAGGAGTCTGTCATTTTGGCAAGTGCAGTGCTACAAGAATGTTTGCTTCTGAAACCGGACTGTAGTTCATGAAAGAGAGATCGCTCTTCAAGATACTGAGTCAGGTGCTTATGAATGTGCCTTTCAAGGACCTTGGAGATGACTGGCAAGAGAGAAATAGGTCTGTAATTGGCGGGTAAAGACGTGTCTTTGCTTTTAGGTAATGGAATAACCTTAGCGGTTTTAAACAAGTGTGGGAAATGATTTCGCTCAATGCAAAGATTAAAAATGTGAGTTAAGGTATCACTTATGTATGGTAGTGCTAATTTTAGTAATTTACTACTAATATTGTCACAGCCTGTTGATTTCTTATTTTGTAATTGCGCTATGTACTGAGCGACCTCAAAAGTAGCAATAAATGGAATAGAGAAGGGCGCAGTACCTCCAGTGCGCTTTTGACAGAATATCTTCAGCTCATCAGAGCATCTGTATAAGTCACTTGCTGGAAGAGGGTCTTGTTTATTAGACAAACTGGAAGTGATAGATACAAAGTAATCGTTAAACAATTCCGCTGTCAAAGATTGTGGAATAATATTCGCTTTAGTTGATTTAGGGCCCTTTGTCAGAGCATTAATAGCTCGCCATAACTGGGAAGTATTTGTGTTGTTTTCCACTAACCTATTAAAATAGTCCTTTTTTGCATTTCTTACAAGGTTTTTCACGCGATTTCTGGACGTTTTGAACTCTTCGAAACGTTTTTGCTTTTTTAACTTATCTCTCTTGGCCATGGCTTCTATGATAGTTTTATTTAGCCATGGAGGAAGTTGTTGGTGCTTTACGCGTTTAGTTCTCAGAGGGGCGTGTCTGTTGATGATAGAGAGGAGAGTCCTGTACCACACACACAAAGCCATGTCTGGGTCTGTGAAATCATACACTTTAGAGAATGGTGCAGCATGAAGTTCACTGCAGAACGCAATGGGGTCAAAGTGTTTAAAGGAACGAAAATGTATGCAAAAATTAGTGCTATGGGTGCCTGTAGATACATTATGATACCTGATACAGCCAATGGGAGAGTGGTCACTGACGCCGAGATCAGCGACATATGACTTTGAAATTGATTTAGGGTTGTTTGTATAGATATGATCAATCAGTGTTGACGAAGACGCAGTAACTCTGGTTGGTGATTCGATAAGTTGTGAGAGTCCAAGTGATTCGCACAAGCATTCCCAGTGCGGTTGCTGAACTAGCAGGTTAATGTTAAAGTCACCGAGCAACAGCACTTCGGCATCGGTATTAGTGTTATAAAAAGTATCCATCATGTCACCGAAAGAGCTAAACCAATCCCGACCTTCATCAGGGTTGCGGTAGACAAAGCATATAAATGTAGACGCCTTATTATTAGGTTTATATTCTAACCATATACACTCTACTGAGGGGGGTTCTAAGTCTTGGCGCCGAGACACAAAGTTGTACACCGAGTTATGAATGTAGACAGCAACACCTGTTTGACCTTGAGTGCATTTATCACGTCGTATTATAGAATAATTTGGAATGGAGATGGATGTATCCAACATATTAGAGGTTAAGCGGGATTCAGTAATGCCATACATATGATAGCACGGCGCGGCTTTGGTTAAGAATGTACACAGGTCCGCAGTTTTGCTGTAGAGATGAAAAATGTTTAAATGACCAACACGAAACATACTTAAAATGTACGGTACCGATAGTTACAGGAAAACAACAACGAGAACAGATAAAATAAGGAGCACCTTTTTTCAACAAACTAAAGAACACAAGTACATGAAAAACGGCAAAATGTTAAAACAAGAGATATAACCAAAGAAAGGCCACTAAGTTTAGGGCAGAGTTCGGAGCACCAAATTCAATATACAGAGTGCCAGAGTCACAGTTTTACTGACAACTAGAGTGTTCAGGAAGAAACTCACAACGAAACGCGGAAATGAGAGTCTGTGCGGCCTAGAAGGTCCGAGCAACGTCCACAATAATGAGTATACTGTTAATGACACACAGCTTATACTTTATAGTCACACGAAACGTAGGTTCTTTGCCAACACAACGCTCTTACGCACAATGAATTGTAAGGAGCGCAAGAACCCTGATAATGAGAACCAACAAGATACAATAACAATTATTAAGTACATATCGTTTAAGTCCAAGCTTTTAAAGGTGCGCTTCAATAATCGAGACGCGGAAATGATTCGTACGTAAATTATACAAATTTAGGTGGCAATACAACAGAAAAATTCAGTTTAATTATTATTTTGAGATGAGTTTTCAAGTTTGAAATACAGTTATAAAAGGAAACATTCGCTAATAATACGCTAGGCCAAATTGTCACATACATACAACACACACGCATGACACAAACTACTGTGCATGATCTGATTAAAGTCTGCTTACAGTTACAGTTCACAATTCATATATTGTTATCGAGAGACTCCCTGAAGCCAGTTGACGACTGACATTTATTCAAACTAATCAAAGCAGCTAGTGTTCCAGCCGACCAGGCCAGGTCAGGCAGTTCGGAAATGCAATTGTCTGTGTTTTCTAATTGTTTTGATAGATACAGGACAGTGCAGTAAGCATGGTTGAGGACATTCCAAAACATATGGCGAATTTCTCCATCAGAATGCAGATACAGATGTTTTGTCGGCAACATAACAGCTAGATCTAAGTTTATAGAACACTTAATAGACTGCATTGGTGTTTATTTTCTTGGTACATTTCCTTTATCTTACCCCCAACTTTTTTTTTTTTAATAGTAAAATACAGTATTTCTATATGAAAACTCAGTATATTTAACTAAAGGGTTAGGGCAAGGGTTAGTTGCAGCGCTGCAACTAGCCCTTACCCTATTCTAGAAAGTTCACCTATTTCGTCTCCTATAGGCGACGAAATAGGTCGAATTTTGTTCAAAAATTCTTCGGAAATTCAGTGCACTGGCCTTATCATTTACTAGCCCCGACAACGTAAGTAAATTCATATTTATTAACACGTGTTGTCACGTCGTGAAAATTTGATTTTTTTCATAAACTTTACAAGAAGAGGATCAATAAGTTTGTGACGTCATAAAAATTTGACGTCATAAACATTTCTTTTTAGGGTTAAGATAAAGGAAAAGAACCTTTTTCTTCTTTTTCAAGTTGTGTCAATACTGTTTGGTGGTGCTTTTGTTTTCTTTACGTTGTTCTTTCATTGTTCTGGTGACTGTTGTATGTGTCCTATCTTGCATCTGTATGCGCTTCTCTTTTTGAGTGCATATATTTTCGAGGAATGCATGTGTCACACATGTTTTAACATTGTTTACTCTCATATATAAATCCAGTATATTTGCTCTGTGTGCGTGCGTGTGTGTGCGAGTGTGTGTATTTGATTCAGTATATATGTTATTGTTTGCATGTTAGATGCTACTGTCTTTTTAATTCAGCAATATAGTGCCGTTCTTGCTGTCAATATATATATTGTGCATCTCTATCTCCCTATTTTCCCACCCCCCATGGGCTAGGAGCCTACTTTGATTATTTGTTGTTTCATCCAAATATGGAATAGAGAGTGCTGGGAATTAGGAGTGAAACACATACAAACAGAAAAGGAGATGGGATGTAGGAGTCTGCACTCTTCAGCACTGCTTATAAGATCTATTTTGTTTACATAAATACAAAAAAAAATTTAAAAAAGAAAAAGAAATCTAGAACAGCTTTATATCTGTCAATTTATTTGATTATGTTTGTGTTAGTGTTCTTTAGTTATACAATGAATGTTTTAATTGATGATGAACTGACTTTGGGCAGAGGAACAACTAAATTCTCTCTAATGTATATTCATACTATGTGTCTGTGTGGTTGGGTGTGTGTGTGGCATTGCAGAGATAATGAATGTAGTCATTTTTAAGCTAATGGACCATAGCATGTAAGCTAAATAATGAGTCCAACTCTAGTCTCTTCTGCCTGTAGAATCATTGTAAGGTTATATATATATATCCACTTATTCATACTGAAAGAGATTGATACAATAGTTTTGGTTATGTAGTTACATGCAGTTAACCAATATACTTTAGGTTGTACACTTAAACCACATGCCTGTAGATGTTCCAAGCGCTCTAATAATATGATGTCTGCTTTTAATGTGTCAGATTGTGATTTTAGTATTGTGGAACTAGGTCAATGTGACAGTGCCGTGACCTATTTCCTTCGCCTGACCTTGAACCATTGGAAGCGGGTGTGGTTATGGGATGCTATACCGGTACTCGATCCTTTCCTTTCTGGTATCATTCTTCCACCCAGTATTATAAACCATTAGCGACATTGTACATTCCCTTAGCCACTTTTCAAATTGTTACAAACTCTTTCTTAGAATTCCTAACTTTAGTCACTACTTGTTCACCTAATGCGCCCTGTAACACCACCGTCTGCTCCATAGACAAACATGCCTAGTATATAAAGTTTTGCTATTGTGTAACGCGGACACGAAATTAATTGGAGTATGCATGGTGTGTGTTTATTTAGGGTGGATGTGGGGGGGGGGGGGTGGTGGGCGTGCATTTCATCCTATGTAAGCTAACAGTTCTTTTAGCAAGCTTAGAAATATGCTTTTCATGGGTGTAAATGCCAATATTTGCATGCAGTGTGGAAGCCATTGCTTAATATATTTAGACTACTTGTTTATGTATTTGTTGTTTGTCTAGTTGCCTCATCTATCTGGGTCCTTTGCTTGTACAGCTTTTACTTGGCAATACATTAATTACTACTACTTATCTTTTGTTGTAATGATGAATATTCAATTGTCCGTTTAACTGTTTTTCTTTATAGTTCAACACTTGTAGCTATTTGTGTTTCTTTTTGCTACACATTAAATGCCAAAAGGCTAAAAAAACATGGTTGTGTTTGTTTTATGCATACTTTTTGAACCATTATCTGAATGTTTTTTCTCCATTTACTCTTCATTGTATTCTTGCTGCATTCCAGCGGTTTTGTGAAAAAGGTGTTGTGTTAGAACTTGGTTTGTTGTGTGCTTGCAAGTGTACTCAGTGGTGTGCTCAGTGTAATCAAATGTCAAGCGATAACATTCAGCCTGTACAGTGCTTCAAACTCCATAGATGGCCATAAGTACACTACTACTACTAATATTAAATAAATGAAAATAAATAATTTATTTTTAAAATTATCCAGAAACAATGCGCCCCTACTAGCGAGCGTTGTGACTAGTGGGCTAAGGCGAGACTAACTTGCCTTGTCCACAAGCCAGAAACCAATGGCGCCTGACAGGTGTGGGTTCGATCCAGCATCTGGGTGTTATGTTTATCCGAATATTATTTACTTTCGACTCTGGCAACATCTCGGGGTTTTTCTCTGGGTACTCCGGTTTGCTCCTCCAGCAAAATTTCAAAATCAACAACTAATGTTAGGTAGGTTGGGTTTGGGCGCGCCACAGGCTGCGACTACGCTTTCCCCAGGGGAGGCGGCCCAGAATTTCCCTATGGAAAAGGGACAATAAGGTAAATAAAATAAAATAAATTAAAAAAATACTTTAGAGTATAAATAGATGTCTAGTCTGAGCACGCACGCATTCCAACGCATGGACTTAAATACCTAACGATCATGTCCTAGAAGAGTGATCGAGTTCCTGCTACACGAAATGCACCCAGCACACGCTAGGTCCCTTCTCGCCATCCACGGTCGCCTAGGATTGTGCCCAGTTGTCTGGGCGTCAGACTATGCACTCTAAGGCTGCAGGTGGGCTCCTTGGTTGGCTTGAATTAGATCATGTATCGACCAGCGCCTTGAGCAGCTCTTGGTCTGGAAAAGCGCTATACAAGATTTATTAAATAAAACCATATCAATCCATTTTTTTTATCATCGTTTAGCAAATGTATGTTGTACGATACTACTGCTTGGTGCATTTTACTACTACTACTACTACTACTACTACTAATAATAATAATAATAATAATACTGGAAGCTATATCGGAAAAAAAAACTGAAACTCCGATGGTATGGTCATGTCACCAGATCATCAGGTCTTACAAAGACCATCCATGATCCTGCACAGTGCAAGGAGGTAGAAGAAGAGGGAGACTAAAATAGAGGTGGGAAGACAACATTCGAGAATGGACTGGTTTGAAACTGAGCGAAACGAACAGGGTTGCTGAGGACAGGGAAATAGAAGTATGCTGGTTAAACGAACATCTGTGGTGCCCCTACGACCTCAGAGTTACGGGATAGGATAGGATAGGATGCTATATACGCGTTTTTTCCTTAAATCGCCTACAAAGCGCGGCGATATGTACCAACATACACGCTCACATGTTCCTCCCATTCTCACACACATCTATCACAAGTGTAACATTAGTTACAAAACGCATTAAACAAAATTCATAAAACAAGAGCAAACAATTGGAATAAAGTGAAACAATAAAATCCTTTATTTCATCTTTTAAATTCTATTATAATTACTTGTTCAGCAAACAGCCAAATCAAAACCACAACTTTGGTGAAAGAGGACTCACCCCTGATAAAAGATCTGCTGAAACAACCCTAATGGTAACAACACTGAAGGGACTTCACTAGCCGGTCACTTTACATCAAAGGCATCCCATGCAGGGATGCCGATGTTTTATTCTGATTTATCGAATTGATTGATTGATTGATTGATTTATTGTTGCTTTAGGTCCAGCGGACTCTTCCGAGCCAAATCAGGACCGGACAACCCCCGATCCGCATTAAAGATCTGCCGAAACAACCCTAGTGGGAAAATTGAATGCCCTCCACCGGCCAGTCACTTTACAATAAAGACATCCCACGCGGGGGACGGCTGAGGGTTGACCTCAACTACGCGAACACCCCGGTTACAAAAACAAAATAGAATACAACCATCATTATAAATCATCAACAAAACACATACATATAAAATGCCTATAGTGCGAAATAATACAATCATAGGAAGCCCTAGTGACCACCCGGCAGAAAGCATCCAACACTCCCAAGCTGATCCAACAGACCTCATACACAAACAAGGAGTCTTGTCCAAAAAGAGTTTTCAAGAAAAAAAGGTAGGTCATTGATCTAGCGAAGAAGAAGAAAGTATAGCAGAGTGATAGGACAGATCAGGAATGGGAAAGAGCAAATGATGAAGACAGCGACAGTGGGAATTTAAAGCACTAAATTTCCAGAAAGTGGGGATACTATTTATACTGAAACCCCCGGCACTCCAACGGGGGGAACTGTTGCCGCAGTGAATTAGTCATGCCTACAAAGGCAAGACAGGTTTTCAACTGGGGCTTTCACTGTTCCCTTTATAGGTTAGAACAATCTACAGTGACAAGATTGCTCATGACCCCAAGGGGTAATTTATCGAATCCCTGTTTCCAAAAACACAATGGAATATAAACATTATAAGATAAAGGATAAGGATAAGAATATTTATTAACCAAGTAAAAACGTTACAAGGATTTTGGTGTGGCATGGCGACAATGAAATACATCCTTTCTTGCACAGTAACACATGCATTCATCGTGTCATACACTTAATTGGCATACAACATATATATATATGTACTAAAGGATAGGTAAACCCAGTGTTAAACATACATCACTCATTAGTCATATAAAGTTATGGAGTCAAACACACCCTGCAAGTAAAACAAAATGCAGCATTAACACAATTTCATTAAATAAAAGAATACCACAATGATTAACCAGCATACTCCACTTTCTCTCACACCCACTTCGCTCCCAAAACCACCACAAAACACACACACCCACCGCCACCTTCTACTCCTTCACTGTGCCTTCAGAAGGTCTTTGCAAGCATGATCTTACGTACATGAGTTTCCGTTCTTACAAAATGATTAAAACAATTTAACAGCATTAAATAAAAATGAAAACACAAATTATAAAATGTTAGGCTTACATGATCTAAAACACCACAACACAAAAAACACAACAAGCACACACACAGCATACTCCTATTTCACAAAGTACATAAATCAAGCTTAATTTACAGTTTATACAGATCACATGATAAAATATTATGAAATTATTATAAAGTATTATGAAAACCATACATGTCTACATGATTAATACATAAAGTCATAACGACTATTTCAGAAAGCGTTAACTATTCCCAAGCTGATCCGACAGACCTCACACACAAATTACATTACATTACATGATTATTGCTTTAGGTCCAGCGGACTCTTCGAGCCAAATCAGGACCGGACAACCAAGCATAAAAGATCTGCCGAAACAACCTAGTGGAAAACTGAATCTCCACCAGCCAGTCACTTTACAATAAAGACATCCCACGCAGGGGACGCTGAGGCTGTACTCTAATTTATCGAACCCCCGTTTTCAAAAACAAAATAGAATACAAACATCATTATAAATTATCAACAAAACACATACATATAAAATGCCTACATTGCTAAATAATATCATAGGAAGCCCTAGTCACTAGTGAATACCTGGCAGAAAGCGTCCAATATTCCCAAGCTGATCCAACAGACCTCGTACACAAATAAGGAGTCTTGTCCCGGAAGAGTTTTCAAGAAAAAAAGGTAGGTGACTGGTCTAGCGAAGAAGAAGATAGTATAAAGACATTACATAATTGTTGCTTTAGGTCCAGCGGACTCTTCCGAGCCATATGAGGACCGGACAACACCCAATCCGCATAAAAGATCTGCTGAAACAACCCTAGTGGGAAAACTGAATGCCCTCCACCAGCCAGTCACTTTACAATAAAGACATCCCACGCAGGGGACGGCTGAGACTTCACACCAACTTATCGAACCCCCGTTTACAAAAACAAAATATTGATTGATTGATTGATTGATTGTTGCTTTAGGTCCAGCGGACTCTTCCCGAGCCAAATCAGGACCGGACAACCCCCGATCCGCATAAAAGATCTGCTGAAACAACCCTAGGGGAAAAATTGAATGCCCTCCACCGGCCAGTCACTTTACAATAAAGACATCCCACGCAGGGGACGGCTGAGGCTTTACCCCAAATATTGATTGATTGTTTGATTGTTGCTTTAGGTCCAGCGGACTCTTCCGAGCCAAATCAGGACCAGGCAACCCCTGATCCGCATAAAAGATCTGCTGAAACAACCCTAGTGGGAAAATTGAATGCCCTCCACCGGCCAGTCACTTTACAATAAAGACATCCCACGCAGGGGACGGCTGAGGCTTTACCCCAACTAATCAAACCTCCGGTTACAAAAGCAAAATAGAATACAAACATCATTATAAATTATCAACAAAACAAATACATATAAAAATGCCTATATTGCTAAATAATAACATCATAGGAAGCCCTAGTGACCACCCGGCAGAAAGCGTCCAACATTCCCAACCTGATCCAACAGACCTCATACACAAACAAGGAGTCTTGTCCAAGAAGAGTTTTCAAGAAAAAAGGTAGGTCACTGATCTAGCGAAGAAGAAGATAGTATAGCAGATTGATAGGACAGAGCAGGAATGAGAAAGAGCACATGAGAAAGACAGCGACAGTGGGAATTTAAAGCACTAAATTCCAGAAAGTGGGGTACTATTTATACTGAAACCCCATGCACTCCAACGGGGGTACTGTTGCCGCAGTGAATCGGTCATGCCTATAAAGGAAAGACAGGTTTTCAACTTTACCCCAAATAATCAAACCCCCGGTTACAAAAACAAAATAGAATACAAACATCATTATAAATTATCAACAAAACACATACATATAACATGCCTATATTGCTAAATAATAACATCATAGGAAGCCCTAGTGACCACCCGGCAGAAAGCGTCCAACATTCCCAAGCTGATCCAACAGACCTCATAAACAAACAAGGAGTCTTGTCCAGGAAGAGTTTTCAAGAAAAAAGGTAGGTCACTGATCTAGCGAATAAGAAGAAGATAGTATAGCAGATTGATAGGGCAGAGCAGGAATGAGAAAGAGCAAATGAGAAAGACAGCGACAGTGGGAATTTAAAGCACTAAATTTCCAGAAAGTGGGGATACTATTTATACTAAAACCCCCGGCACCCCATCGGGGGATACCGACCATATGCATACATTTAAGAAAATTATATCTTACATCAAAATCACGTTACCCCTATATTTGTAATAGTCATTCAATAATAGTTCATAAAATAAACGTCATCCAAACTTTGTATTCCAAGATTTTAGCAGCATACTTGAAAGTTTTTCAATACATTTTTTTCTACACTTTTTCTATTAACATAGCAGCAGCCTCAATGCAAGTTATGTATCAACTGATCATTTGCTGTTTCACTTCATTCTCATTTGCAATAATAGACTCAGCACTCTCTTACAAGGGTTTAATACTTATTACATTTTCACGGTATGATGTATGAACTTTTCTCACTTCTGTTAAGCAAACTTTTACATCAAAGGGCTCAACCTAAAAACATTTTCCTTATAGCACTGTTAACACAAAGTGTTTCTAAATTTACGATTCATAGGTAACTAAAGTTTAAATACTGTATTAATGTTTTTTTTCAATCCACGTAGTCCACAGTAATTAAATTCAGATCAAGCATTTAGCTATATAAAATGTTATTTTTCTATACATCAATGCCCCCCCCCCCCCCCCCCCAAAAAAAAAAAATCTATTCAATAGTACCATTCATTACATAATTACATTACATAATTGGTGCTTTAGGTCCAGCGGACTCTTCCGAGCCAAATCAGGACCGGACAACCCCCAATCCGCATAAAAGATCTGCTGAAACAACCCTAGTGGGAAAACTGAATGCCCTCCACCAGCCAGTCACTTTACAATAAAGACATCCCACGCAGGGGACGGCTGAGGCGTCACCCCAAATAATCAAACCCCCGTTTACAAAAACAAAATAGAATACACACATCATTATAAATTATCAACAAAACACATACATATAAAATGCCTACATTGCTAAATAATAACATCATAGGAAGCCCTAGTGACCACCTGGCAGAAAGCGTCCAACATTCCCAAGCTGATCCAGCAGATTTCATACACGAACAAGGAGTCTTGTCCCGGAAGAGTTTTCAAGAAAAAAGGTAGATGACTGGTAAAGCGAAGAAGACGATAGTATAGCAGATTGATAGAACAGAGCAGGAATGAGAAAAGAGGAAGAGCAACTGCCTCATCATCTGCAGCAGAAGCTACTTCGTCATCATCAACCACTGGAGCACCAGCATGGGCCTCAGAAAGCGATGCAACTGCCTCATCACCTAAAACAAATGCAAAAACTAACAAACCAAAGCGACCTTGCATGTTTTGTGGACAGTTTCAAGCTCAGTTAGCAAGACACTTAAAGGGCCAGCACTCGGAAGAAACGAGCATTGCAGCAGCCTTGAAACTGCCGTCTGTTGAGAAAAGGTGCATCTTTGGCAACATACGCAAAGAGGGTATCTACCAGAAAAATGTTGCAATGCAGCAGGATGATTCAAGTTCCTCACTAATTAGAGAAAGGAATCAAGGGTATGCCCGAGTTGTTATGTGTGGAGGGTGCAAAGGATTTTTCAGCAAGAACAAAATTAAAAGACACAAAAAATTGCACTGTCCACGGTCTAATAGCACAGAAGCTGACACTATTGACTTTTCAAGAGTTCCTTCTATGAAAGTTCCTGATGAATTTCAACAGAGTGTTCTGAAACGCTTAAGAGATGACGAAGTGGGAAATCTTTGTTGTACTGATAAAGTTATCTTGCTTCTTGGGCAAAAACTTTGGGCCAAATCAGCTCGCAGAGAGTGAAGAAACATTATGAGTGATATGAGGATGATGGGAAACTTAATCCTTGAGATGCGGAGAGTTTCCTTGCATAATATTACAGGCGAAGACATGCTATACAGAGAACACTTTGATGCTCTGACAGTGGCCATTGAAAACGTGACTAGAACAGAGAACAATACAATGAAGGCTGGGATGAAAGTGGCTCTTGGATACTTGATCAAGAAAACCATCAAAGTGATGAGAGGTCATTACGCCCAAGTGTATGATGAAGAAAAAACTGCTGAATTGGACCGCTTTCAAGCAGTATTTGATCTGAACTGGGAGTTTATATTTTATAGAGCATTGTTGACTTGCGAGCAGAGAAGAAATTCACTTTGAAAGCCTTGTGACTTGCCACTGGAAAACGATGTTAAAAAGCTCAGAGAATACATCATAAACAAAATGAAAACCATGTTGGAAAATGAAATCAAAATCTGGGATGTTCATGACTTTGTTGAGATGAGGAATTTGATCGTTTGCAGACTTACACTCTACAATGCAAGACGAGGTGGTGAGCCAGCAAGGCTGACCTTAAAACAGTGGTATGAGGCAGAAGATGATCACTGGGTGGACACAAATCTTGTTGAAAATATTTCAGATCCACTTGAAAGGTCTCTTGTATACAAATACAAGCTTGCCTACCAAGAAGGCAAAAGCAGCAAGAAACTTGTACCAGTTCTCATTCCCAGTGACACACTCCAAGCTTTGAGGAAGCTAGTTTCTGAAAGAAGCAAATGCAGCATTGCTGAAGAAAATATCTACTTGTTTCCACATACAGCTGGAACACTGGATCATGCAAATGGATATGTTTGTGTTAAGACTGTCTCAGCTGCATTGAAGGGAGAACTAGAAAAACCACACCTGTTGATAGCAGATAGGTTTAGACATCGTGCCTCAACAATCTTTGCTCTTCAAGATCTGCCTGAAGAAGAGCAAGAAACATGGTATAGACATATGGGGCACTCGGCAGAAATTAACAAGAATGTTTACCAATGCCCTCTTGCTGTCAGAGAGCTAACAAGAGTGGGTGGTTTTCTGGACAAGTTGGACAACCATGGCAAACATGTAACAAATCAGACACAAGCATATTGCTCCACAACAGAATCTACCACAGAAAATGAAGGCAATGTTGTAGATGCTGAATTTATGCTTCCAAGAAATTTACTGAACCAAGATGATACAAGCTTTGTGTTGCCCAATCCAGAGAAGTCGGAGTCAGCTGCTAGTAACTTGATTAAGAAGTCTGAAACCAGATGTGAAAGACGATACCTATCGTGGAGTGAGGATGATGCCAGTAAAGTGTGTTCTTACTTTCAGGATTACATTACTATAAGGGGGACTGGTTCTAAAGGACCTCTGCCTGGTGTAAAAGCTGTGGATGAATTTTTGCGCACAAATGATGTTTTCCCCAACACAGAAATGACTGAGAAGAAAAAGATTGAACTGATCAAAACCAAAGTGTTCAACGAAAGAAACAAGTATAGAAACAAGGTTCACAATATGTTTGAAGCGCTTTAAGCTGATGACTGACTCATTTAGATCGAGTAAGCAATGTGACATATAATAGTGCGAGTCTAAATTTTTTTTTGGCCACATATGTGATTGTGCAAGATGGGTCATAAATAAGCCAAAATTACATTTAAAAACAATTCCCGTCCGTACATCTGTCTGTGCAAAACAAATATTTCAGAACCTATTTCGACTATCGCTAGGTACTCCAAAGTGATTTTTTATTATCTTTAACTCAGTTTGGACACTAAAGTATTTACATAGATCTTTTTATTCTGAACACAGTGGTATATTTTTTTTTCCATAGGACAAATAGGTACAAAGTTATTAATGTTTGAAAATGGCAAATGGTGTTTGTTTGAAAAGAAATATTTCAGAACCTATTTCGACTATCACTAGGTACTCCAAAGTGATTTTTGATTTTCTTTAACTCAGTTTGGACACTAAAGTATTTACATAGATCTTTTTATTCTGAACACAGTGATATTTTTTTTTCCCATAGGACAAATAGGTACAAAGTTATTAAGGTTTGAAAATGGCGAATGTTGGTGGTTTTTTGGCAACGTTTTGGAATTGAAGAAATTGACAACTTTGGAGTCTCAAAGTGAAGCCAATATTGATACCAGAAAGCTGATTTTTGACAGGTAACCCCTTCATATGTTATACTCCAAGCCCAATTTTCTTCAGGCCTATAACATGTAATGTTTAGCTGCTTTGGTGCTTCAAAGTTGGGAAATCGTCAACTTCGCAGTGCGTGCCGGCAAATTATAGGCCTACTAGTGCCTACTAGTGTGCTACTACGCTCGGCACTCGTGTCGCTGAATAGGCCTACAGGATAACCCGAACACCTCTTCCTTCAGCCACTGATGCTGAGGCAATAGTTTCTGCTGCAGATGATGACGAGGCAGTTGCTCTTCCTCTTCTTCAGCCACTGATGCTGAGGCAGAAGCTTCTGCTGCAGATGATGACGAGGCAGTTGCTCTTCCTCTGCCTTCAGCCACTGATGCTGAGGCTGTAGCTTTCTGCTGCAGATGATGACGAGGCAGTTGCTCTTCCTCTTCCTTCAGCCACTGATGCTGAGGCAGTAGCTTCTGCTGCAGATGATGATGAAGCAGTTGCTCTTCCTCTTCCTTCAGCACTGATGCTGAGGCAGTAGCTTCTGCTGCAGATGATGATGAGGCAGTTGTTCTTCCTCTTCCTTCAGCCACTGATGCTGTAACTTTTGTTCCAAATGTTGATGAGGATGCCTTAGGCTTAGCTGTTATTCTAGACGCCAATGATGAGGCAGTGGATTTTGCTGCAGTCGATGACGACGAGGCCGTTGGTTTTCCTTCAGATGCTGATGCTGTAGCTTTTACTGCAAAGGTTGATGAAGATGCTTTAGCTGTCGTTCCAGTGGTAAATGACGCAGCAGCTTTTGCTGCAGACACTGCTGCTGCTTTAGCATAAGCTGCAGACGCTGATGTCGACGGTTCTTTCATGGTCTTCAGTTTTGCAGAGGCTGCGGCATAAAAAGAAATGCAATTATATAATAATACAAATAATATGCAAATAACTAGAATGCAAAGCGTAAATGGCTCGCACACTTCATATAAAAATCCACCCGTTGAGGTGCCGGGGGGTTTCAGTATAAATAGTATCCCAACTTTCTGGAAATGTAGTGCTTTAAATTCCCACTGTCGCTGTCTTCTTTCTTATTCCTATTCTGTTCTATCTACTATACATGTACTATCTTCTTCTTCGCTAGACCAGTCACCTACTTTCTTCCAAAAATCCACAGTTGTGTATGAGGTCTGTTGGGTCAGTTTGGGAATATTAGACGCTTTCTGCCAAATGGTCACCAACTCTTCCTATGATATTATTATTATTTAGCAATAAAGTCATTTCTTTCCACTTCTCCCCAGCATCCCAGATGAGGTACTTGTGCTCAAAAGTGATATATAATATGTAAAATTATAGAAGCGAAATTGGACTGATGAGGACATTATTTTTCTTTTTTACATATTTAGTATTTTGCCTTATGGTGCAACATGATTAAAAACAAAAAACAACGCCGATTATTTGTGTGTGTGCTTGCTTGACACTTATTTCATCTTATCTCTAATATTGTAGGTTTTTTTCTTCTTATCTTGCTTTGCACTTTTTTTGGTAATTTTCATGCACTGGTGACACGCATCATGCAGGTTACTATTTTCAGGTTATTGCTTAAATTTCTTCCCCAAATTTTAATAATTTTATTATATTGTTGTTTCTTTCTTTTGTCTTCATGTGAAATATGTGTTACCAGACAGCTTCTACTATAATGAGAGAAGGAAGACAATAAAAAAATCGCAAAACTGGGAGGAAAGAGTTATTCCGGTGACTGGATAAAGCCGGGAGGTGGTTTCTGCAGCACTGTTAATTGTACCAACGCTAGAAACAAGTTAAGCTGCAAGGGGAAATCCTTTTTCAGATTTCCTAAAGATGACGTAGTAATACTATATAAATAGTAATAGTAATACTAGAACCTTCTTAGTTACTACAAGTAGCACAGTAGAACTTCCATTCGATTCGTTATTTATTCAAATAAATAATTTCATTTAGGTCTATTATTTGCCATGTGGCAATTCGATCATTCACAATTCCATTGCATCATTGATTGATTGATTGATTGATTGTTGCTTTAGGTCCAGCGGACTCTTCCGAGCCAAATCAGGACCGGACAACCCCTGATCCGTATAAAAGATCTGCTGAAACAACCCTAATGGGAAAATTGAATGCCCTCCACCGGCCAGTCACTTTACAATAAAGACATCCCACGCAGGGCACGGCTGAGGCTTTACCCCAACTGCTCGAACCCCCGGTTACAAAAACAAAATAGAATACAAACATCATTATACATTATCAACAAAACACATACATATAAAATGCCTACATTGCGAAATAATATCATCATAGGAAGCCCTAGTGACCACCCGGCAGAAAGCATCCAACACTCCCAAGCTGATCAAACAGACCTCATACACAAACAAGGAGTCTTGTCCAGGAAGAGTTTTCAAGAAAAAAGGTAGGTCATTGATCTAGCGAAGAAGAGCAAATGAGGAAGACAGCGACAGTGGAAATTTAAAGCACTAAATTTCCAAAAAGTGGAGATACTATTTATACTGAAACCCCCGGCACTCCAACGGGGGAAACTGTTGCCGCAGTGAATCAGTCTTGCCTATAAAGGAAAGACAGGTTTTCAACTGGGGCTTTCACTTTCCCTTTATAGGTTAGAACAATCTACAGTGGCAAGATTGCTCATGAGATTGACCCCAAGGGGTATTGCATCATTAATTTTATCTTATGTCTGAACTGTGAAGACTGTTAGTGTTGTAACTGTTGACGGGTTGTCGTGTTGACTAAATTTATCTTTGTTTTACATTTAAATTATAACAATTCTTGGTTTTCATAACCTAAGGCATAACTTTATTAGCCTAGGCATTTCGTACCAGCTGATTTAGTTTGTATTTAGGGCTGCTTCAGTGCTTCAAAAGAAAAAGATAATTAACTTCTTTATCAGTTCATTAATGCCATATTGTATGCTAGGAAGGTTAGGCTAACAGCAGTTAGGCCTACACAATATATTGTTGACCAGTATTTTTAATACAGTCTATAGTATAATGATGGGGATCATTTTCGAGACAGTGAGCATTAGCTTTTAATTTTAAACCACAATCCACAGCACAACATCAATTGAATCATAACTGTGTATACATTTAAATGTAGACATACAAAACAAAAGTAGCATGAAATTTAAAACTACAAATTAGCAGATCCGCACGAGAAACAACATCGTCATAGGAACCTGGAATGTCAGGACCCTAACTGCGGAAGGAAAATTAGAAGAACTGGCCCACGAGCTGGACCACTATCGATGGAACATTCTAGGTATCAGCGAACTGCGCTGGAAAGACCTAGGTGAAACAACGACTGACAAAGGCCACAAGATCTATTTCAGCGGTAGAGTTGACAGGCACGAACACGGCGTTGGATTCTTGGTCCACAAGAACATTCTAGCCACTGTCATGGGTTGCCGCCCAGTCTCCAGTAGACTCATTACCATCCGTCTGAGAGCAACCCCTTTCAACATTACCATCATCCAGGCCTATGCCCCAACATCAAACTATGAAGACAGCGAAGTGGAGGATTTTTATGAAAATCTACAGGCGGCTCTTGACCAAGTGCCGAAGAAGGACATAGTCATAGTGCAAGGCGACTGGAATGCCAAGGTTTGTCAAGATGCGCACCACAACTGGGGAGACACATGTGGACCCCACTGCAACAATGAGACAAATGACAGGAGTCTGAGGCTATTGGAGTTTGCCAGATACAACAATCTGGTACTGGCAAACACGCTTGGTCTCCACAAAAAATCCAGACGATGGACATGGCACAGTCCCGGCGGGGAGCATCATAACCAGATCGACTACATCAAGGTCAAGAAACGCTTCAGATCAAGCATCAACATTGGCAGGACACACACTTTTCCAGGAGCAGACATCGGAAGTGACCACGATTCCGTGATGATGTCTATCCGGCTCCATTTGAAGTGAGTAAATACAGCAAAGTGCACTAGGCTGAAGTTCGACCTGGACAAACTGCAAGACCCAGAGGTGGCAGAACTATTTCAGGCCACAATTGGAGGGAAATTTGCACCACTGCTCATTTTGGGGGCTGGCGAAGTAGATGTCAACACCATGACCACTACCTTCAACTCAGCTGTAACAGATGCCGCCACTGAGATCCTTGGCACGCACCGACCAAAGAAGAAGCCGTGGATCACACCTGAACGTTTGGATCTGTGTGATAAACGAAGAGAGTTAAAAAAGAAAAAGAACACCTACCGAAAAATCAACAATGACATCTGAAAAGGCATGCGCACAGCAAAGGAAAACTGGATAGAAGATCAATGCCAGGAAATAGAGAACAGTCTGAACAAGAACAACAGCAAGAAGGCCTACCAGACTGTGAAGCGGCTGGCAAGTGTTAAACAGCCCAAAGTCTCCACGATCCAAAGCAAGTCTGGCATATGCCTTACAGAAGAACAAGAAGTCTTGGACAGATGGACAGAGTACTGCTCTGACCTTTACAACCATACACCAAATGGAGACCCATCAGTTCTAGCATGTCCTGAGAACAGAGAAGAAGAAGAAATCCTCCCAATTCTCCGGGAAGAAGTTGAGGCAGCAGTGCAATCGCTGAAGAAAGGGAAGTCAGCGGGAGTGAATATACCAGCGGAACTGCTACAAGCAGGAGGAGAAGCGATGATTGATGCCCTCAGCATTATTCTGTAACAAGATCTGGCAGAGTGGGGAGTGGCCTACACCATGGACCCAGTCGCTTGTCATCACTCTTTCCAAAAAAGGTAACCTTCAGGAGTGTGAAAATTACCGCACCATCAGCCTCATCAGCCATCCTAGCAAGGTCCTCCTGAAAATAATACTCAACAGATTGAAACCCCAAGCTGAACAAATCATAGCTGAAGAACAAGCAGGATTCATGGCAGGGCGAAGTACCACTGAACAGATTTTCAACCTCAGAATAAGCTGTGAGAAATACCTACAGCACCAACAACATCTATATCATGTGCTCATAGACTTCAAGAAGGCGTTTGACCGAGTCTGGCATGCAGCTCTATGGGCAACAATGAAAGTGTACAACATCAGCCCTAAAATTATAGAAGTCATCAAAAGCCTGTATGACCAGGCTAACAGTGCAGTCCTCCATAACAGCGTCATCGGGAACTGGTTCACAACAACAATTGGTGTGCGTCAAGGATGCCTACTCTCTCCAACACTCTTCCACATCTTCCTACAGCGCATCATGTTAGATGCTCTTGCAGATCACGAAGGCACAGTCAGCATAGGGGGCAGAGCAATCTCCAATCTTCGTTTTGCGGATGACATTGATGGATTGGCTGGAGAGGAACAAGAACTTGAACAGCTGGTGCTGAGGCTTGACACAGCCTCCAGAGCTTTTGGAATGGAAATAAGTGCAGAGAAGACCAAAATGATGACCAACAACACCAATGGCATCAACACGGACATCAAAGTCTAAGGCCAATCCCTCAACACAGTGCATAGCTTCAAATATTTGGGAGCCATTGTGTCAGACAATGGGTCCCGACAGGAAGTCCTCTCCAGGATCGCACAAACAACTGCTGCCATGACAAGGTTGAAGCCCATTTGGAAAAACAGGACCATCAGTCTACATTCCAAAGTAAGACTGCTGCGCTCCCTTGTCATCTCCATCTTCCTATATGCTTGCGAAGCATGGACCCTCACAGCAGATCTACAACGAAGAATACAAAGCATGGAGATGAGGTGCTACAGAAGACTTCTGGGCATTTCCTATACCCAACACATCACCAACGACGAAGTCCGACAGACCATCACACAAGCCATTGGACAACACGATGACCTGCTCACAGTGGTGAAGAAACGGAAACTCCGATTGTATGGCCACGTCACCACATCATCAGGCCTTGACAAGACCATTCTGCAAGGCACAGTGCAAGGAGGTAGAAGAAGAGGGAGACCGAAAAATAGATGGGAGGACAACATTCGAGAATGGACTGGTTTGACACTGAGCGAAGCCATCAGGGCTGCTGAGGACAGAGAAAGATGGAGTATTCTGGTTAAACTATCATCTGTGGTGCCCCTACGACCTTCGGGTTACGGGACAGGATAGGATAGGATAGGACTAGAACATGAATAAATTCAGCATTCTTATGGTAACAGATGGCATTTAAGTTGTAAACATTGTAGGCCAAATAAACAAGATGCTAATTGTATTTCAGTGTAAAATTGTAACATTGTTTGAAAACGGATGAATATTATTATATTAGAATAGGCCATTCAAATCATTACTTCATTGTTGATCATAAGATAACTATGGCTGGAACTTTATTATTATTATTATTATTATTATTATTATTATTATTATTATTATTATTATTATTATTATTATTATTATAACTATTATTAGTAGTAGTACATTATTATATGAGACAAGCCCAGTCCACCATGCCAAGTGATCTCAGGGCTATATCATGTTATCTTCCAAGTTTAATAATAATAATACAGGATGCTATATACGCGCCTTTCCCCAAATCAATCAGGTTCAAAGCGCGGCGATCTATACCAACATACATGCTCACCTGTCTCATCCACCCTCACACACACCAAATACACATCCATCACTCAAACAGGTGGTGTAAAGGGAGGGAGATCGCTATTAGAAGATGGAAGAAATTCAAATGTTTATTTTTGAAATTTTTATATTGACTGCATCCTGTACCATTATTGAAGGGAGGGAGGAAACCGGAGTGCCCGGAGAAAACCTTCGGTGACCTCAATAGTCTCGTACTTAAATCACATACGTCCGCCCCATGCAGGAATCGAACCCGCGACCTTCGGCATAGGAAACCGGCGCAATCAGCTAATTATAATACATGTAGTCCTAATAATAACATTCCTATCCTATCCTGTCCCATAACCCGAAGGTCGTAGGGGCACCACAGATGATCGCTTAACCAGCATACTCCATCTTTCTCTGTCCTCAGCAGCCCTGATGGCTTCGCTCAGTGTCAAACCAGTCCATTCTCGAATGTTGTCCTCCCACCTCTTTTTCGGTCTCCCCCTTCTTCTACCTCCTTGCACTGTGCCTTGCAGAATGGTCTTTGCAAGGCCTGATGATCTGGTGACGTGGCCATACCATCGGAGTTTCCGTTTCTTCACCACTGTGAGCAGGTCATCGTGTTGTCCAATGGCTTGTGTGATGGTCTGTCGGACTTCAACGTTGGTGATGTGTTGGGTATAGGAAATGCACAGAAGTCTTCTGTAGCACCTCATCTCCATGCTTTGTATTCTTCGTTGGAGATCTGCTGTGAGGGTCCATGCTTTGCAAGCATATAGGAAGATGGAGATGACCAGAGAGCGCAGCAGTCTTACTTTGGAATGTAGACTGATGGTTCTGTCTTTCCAAATGGGCTTCAACCTTGTCAGGCAGCAGTTGTTTGTGCGATCCTGGAGAGGACTTCCTGTCGAGACCCATTGTCTGACACAATGGCTCCTAAATATTTGAAGCTGTGCACTGTGTTGAGGGATTGGCCTTGTACTTTGATGTCCGTGTTGATGCCATTGGTGTTGTTGGTCATCATTTTGGTCTTCTCCGCACTTATTTCCATTCCATAAGCTCTGGAGGTGGTGTCAAGCCTCTGTACAAGCTGTTCAAGTTCTTGTTCCTCTCCAGCCAATCCATCAATATCATCCGCAAAACGAAGATTGGAGATTGCTCTGCCCCCTATACTGACTGTGCCTTCGTGATCTGCAAGAGCATCTGACATGATGCGCTCTAGGAAGATGTTGAAGAGTGTTGGAGAGAGTAGGCATCCTTGACGCACACCGATTGTTGTTCCGAACCAGTTCCCGATGACGCTGTTATGGAGGACTGCACTGGTAGCCTTGTCATACAGGCTTTTGATGACTTCTATAATTTTAGGGCTGATGTTGTACACTTTCATGGTTGCCCATAGGGCTGCATGCCAGACTCTAATAATAACATTACATAATAATAATAATAATAATAATAATAATAATAATAATAATAATAATAATAACATTACATTTATAGCACACAGTTCATTGTGCTGACCATCACTTGCATACATAAAAGCATAATGAGTAAAAAGTGCTTATAAAATTAAAAAGAGTATATAAATGATAAGTATCACATTAGCATCACAAACAAACATAAGTTTAAAAGGCTAATAACAACAAATGTATGTACTTTACTCTTGTGATGTGTTTATCATTGTCTTATGCAGCTATTGTTTTGAGGAACAATTCATTTTGTATTCACTGTACATTTTTGTCTTTTTTTCTCTCTCCTTTTTTCGAAATCATTTTACAGGGAATATCATTCCTTTGTTTGTGTACAGTTACACTTTACCATAAGACGGTGCTTTTTTCTTGCAGATGTGTGCAAAAAAAGGCATAGCGTAGATGTGTATAAACACTTACAATGCACATTGCACTTGCTGTACAGTGTACAGTTATTCTACTTTTTTTCTAGTCTTTAGAAATGCTAAGAATAATTTTGTAAACAATTTTATCATTTGAATAGTAACTGTTATGCATACATGTCATACATACATGTACTCGGTGCATAATTGTACCTATACATACAACTTGAAACAACAAGATCTGGAGACAACCTTTATATTCAGTGCTTCAGATTGTTTTCAGACATCATGGGCCCAATGACCCATGGCCATGCAAAATGATGTGTCAATTTTCAAAAAGATGGGTAATTGACAATCAAAGGTATTCGTATCGTATGTTCACATAGTCCTTCTTGATTTTTATGACACGCCAGGCTGGCGCATTCACGTTGACTGTTACGCGCCATTCTGATAAAATATGCGCCAATGGCGCGGGCGCTCCAACAATCTGAAGTACTGATATTCAGGATATATTATGCCTTCTTTGTTTTAAAACCAATGATAATTTATACACTGTGAAAATAGTGATGTTTGCCTCTTTTAATCATTTTCATATTCAGATACTGAGATAGCCATCATAGGTATTGCAGTTACCTTTAAAATAGAACTAATTATAAGTTTCTATGAAAAATAAAATTGGTCTGTTTCCACTTTTTCCTTATGAGGACTGGACAATCACTCATTATCATAGGACAGACAACATAAGTGGCCACACTAACCTTACCCGCACCTCCTTTGATGCCCATAACAGGGGGACCGGATATTGATACCCCACCACTTGGCACTACTTGGCACAGATCTAGGCGCCACCACCACAGACTGCAGCATCACGACCCCCCAAAGGGACCATGATCTCGAATGTAGGCGTCAAAGAGCACCACTTATCTGTAACCGTTCTGCAGTTCCATTGCAAAATCGACAGTCCCTCTCGACCCGACTGAGTCATTTTGAGGCAACCTGACTGTAGGACAGAGGCGGAGAGGCCACGCCTGGCTGGGAGTCAACCGCTAAACCTGAACCAGGACATCTCGTGTAACATGTGTGGACAGGGCCGCCAAAATGTCTCTTAAACACTCTACTAAGTCAACAACAATAAGAAGAAAAAGACTTTATTTTAATTTAAATCAATAATTAAAATCTAAAACTCTCAACTAGTAAAACAAAAAACACCCAAACTAAGCTACCAGACCGCGGGCCAGGACAAAACGATAAAATCCTAGTCAGGACCTTGATCTAAAATTTCCAACTTTAAAAATTTTCCTATTTACCCTATCCTACAAATAAATTTAAAAGATAAGGTATCACACCCACCGTCTTACAAGGAGCCAAGGACTCTAAAAGGAATGGCAGTGCCGGTAGATGCTGACCATCAATGCATTAAAACAAGGGTTCTAATTTTCTTTCATTTTGTTTTAAATGTCAGTTTTGTTTTGTTTTATTAATTTAATTTATATTTAATTTATTTTTGTTACATAATTTCATCTTATTTTATGTTGTAGATGTTGTGAGTGTTGATGTATGTTCCCAATTTTTTTTATAATGTTCTAATCTGTATTCTTTGTGAATTAAAAGATGTAAAAATTTATTTTAATTTCATTTTATTTATATATTCATCTCAATCATTTCTCATGACAGTGAAAAAAATTGTTTTATTACTTTTATGAGCTTTTTTTATATTATGCTTAAAATATATCCTGATATTGTTTAATGCTTTCTGCTTCTTGCTGTTAATAATAATAGTAGTAATAATGTTAGTAATAATAGTAATAATAATAATAACTTATTATTGTTGCTGTTATTATTGTTATTATTATTTATTATTATTATTATTATTATTATTATTATTATTATTATCATTATTATTATTATAATTCTTCTTCTACTTCTTCCTCTTCTGCTTATTACTACTACTACTACTACTACTACTACTACTACTACTAGAATTTTTTACCTTTGATGATTTGGGTTCAACTTGAGTCTTATTTTCTTTCTTATTATTTATTTATTATTTATTTAATCGTTCTTATATAGCGCTTTTCCAGCTCAAGAGCTGCTCAAAGCGCTGGCCGATACAGGATCTAACTCAAGGCGCCCGAGACGCCCACCCGCAGCCTTTGGGCGCATGGTCTGACGCCCGGACAACTGAGCACAATCCTGGGCAGCCAGGGATGGGGGAGAAGGACCTAGGTGCATGCTGGGTGTTTTCTTGTCACCGGCACTCACCCGTCTAGGACATGAGCGTCAGGATCTTTAAAGTCCGTTATGATGGAATGTATGCGATACAGACTAGACCTCGGTTTATACTCTCATCCGAAGGAGTAGGAAAACAGGAGTAAAGTGTCTTTCCCAGGGACACAACACAATGGCCCGGCCAGGGCTCGAACCCGGGACCTTCCGATCCGCAAGCCGAAGCACTACCAAGTCTTACAAGTTTTAGATGTGGTACAAAAGATCAAATAGTTTAATTTTAATTTTTTAATTACATGAACTTCAATTACAAGAAGACATGCAATTATCATATTAAAAGTAAAAAAAAAAAAAAAAAAAAAAAAAAGATGCTGACCATCAATGCACAAAGCCAGTTGACACGTTTGCAGAGCCGGTAGCTGCCGAACGTAACACTCTCCCTTGTGGGTCTCCCTCACAGACCACGACGGTAGGCCAAGCTGACCACCCACACTGCAAAAGGAAGGACGTCTCACGTAAACAGGAGGGAGACACAGTTCTTGGCCAGAAATAGCCCAAACACACACCAAGCGTCCAAATCCACAGTGTCCCAGTCACTTGTCAATATAAAGTAGAATTTTTCTTTCATATCTCACAATAGTAAAGCAAGGTCACAACCCATCCATAGAATATCAACCAGCAACAGTCCACAAGTGACAAAACACCTGTGCACACAATGAACAGTTCAAAGGTCACGACGGCGAGACTCACACATTTCTGTGAGACTGTAGCACAGATAAAAGTTCAATAAAACTGAATGAGTGCAGAAGTGTCACACACAGGAATTTCTCAGTCATATCCGACAGGAAATAATGTCGATCAGTCCTGGGAATAGATCAGTAGAGTACCAATGCCAATGGCGGACCACATCGTAACACAAACCAATAGCAAAAAACCGAAGAACCACCACCTCCCTCCGAACTAACACAAGAAACTATTCAGAACTCTCGGCCACAATGCACAACAGGTCTCCAAACCACAATATAAATCGAAGATGACAAAGCTTTCACATCAAAATATCACGAATGCAGATACAAACATGTCCGCCATCAACAAGTCCAAAGCGGAAGTACTGCCGTAATGCCTTGCTCTCTCTCCTGGGCTCTCTCTCCTAGCAAGACAAAAACCTATGTGTTGCTCAAAACAGCTTCGTCGTGATTCTCCCAATCAGCATAATATATTACACATATTCAGATACTGGTGATTAGGTACAGATAAAAGCAGTTCATAACTATTTTTTCCTTGAAAAAACCCTCTCGGATCTAAAGTTATTTCACAAAATAAGGTGGTCGCTACATGGGCCCTTTTTTCAGAAGTCGCCGTATGGCTCAGTTTACTTGTTTTGCTTCTATTCCCAAACCGTCAATTCCTCGAACTTCACTACAATGCAAGAATAACTTTAGACATTGGGTCCCAGTTAGCGCATAGTGTCATGTTTCTCCGACGAAGGGTCTAGGCAGGAAAGCTCAAAGACATAGGGCGACCGGGATTCGGTCGCCATTTGTCCAAATTACTGTACCAAGGGCCCACGGGGCGACCCAAAGTCGCTCTATGGGCCCCTTTATATACTAATATATATATATATATATATATATATATATATATATATATATATATATATATATATATATATATATATATATATATATATATATATATAATATTTGGCAAATCCTTATCCTATCCTATCCCGTAACTCGGAGGTCGTTGGGGGTACCACAGATGATCGGTGAACCAGCGTACTCCATCTTTCTCTGTCCTCAGCAACCCTGCTGGCTTCACTCAGTGTCAAACCAGTCCATTCTCGAATGTTGTCTCCCCACCTCTTTTTCGGTCTCTCTCTTCTTTTACCTCCTTGCACTGTGGTTTATTTGGCAAATATCGATATAAAATTAAAACATTAACCCATTTGAAAGTTATTTTCACAACCAAATAAGACTGAACATTTTGAAAATCTCAGTCTTATTACATGATTTTTTTTCTTTCAAATGTCGTTCTAAATCATTCCAAAACTTATATGAGTGCGGACAATATTATAAATAATGAATAATAGACTAGCTTTGGAAATGAGAGGTAACTTGTCTTTTTGTTTCCTTTTTAGTTACATAGAGTTATCCGGCCGGACATCTCGTCTCGGAACACTATGAAAGCTACCCCGAAAGTGGGGTAGTAGTGGTCTGGCAGTTCAAGACCGAACTAGCGGATCTAACTAAGATTGCAACTGAAATCAATATTTTGGTTGATCGGGAAGGTTTGATGGAGAACAGAGCAGAAATTGTAGGCGATAAATTGTGTTCGTTTGCAAAGGATGCCCGCCTCAACGTTAGACAACTCCGGCGCAACATGCGGGCAAGCCGGCCAAAGTTGTTTCCTCTCGTATTTCCGAGAATGGTCTGTTGTGTCTTTGTTGCTTCGGCAAAAAAGAACACGTTTCATTTTCCACAATATCCATTTCTTCAAGGATTGATTTTGTTAAAAGAATTCTAAATACAATTTTTTTTATCTGAAACCATCAGTCTGATTTCATTTAGATCTAGTTTATAAATTGCCGTAAAGACCTTGTCCCAATTTATTTTCTTGCCATTTCTTACAAGGATTAGAAATATTAATTTCCGAAACAAAATATATCATTAAAAAAACTTTAGATAATTTATTCATCATAGAGTGTTCCTTGTTGCTTCTTTGAAGGTGGCATTTTCAATTTTTATTTTTGCAGTTTTAAGTTATTCCCTAATTGAACCAAGGCAACTGTGAAATTCTAAAAAGTGCATTTTTGTCTCACATGCATAGCAGTATGAGTCTATATACTCACCCTCACCATCTCCCATTCCCCAAATAAAATATTTAAAAAAAAAGATTTTTGCAAATCTGTGCGAGATAAGTCCAAAACAGTCCCAAGGGAACAACCAACAAAAAAAGACTTTCTGTCCGCCGCCTGTTTGTGCAAAAACTTTGAAGTGTGTAAGTACTCAGAACCTAGTTCAACTATCACAACTAAACTTGGTAAGATGGTGTATACTCATGAGACCTGATAAATAATTAGTGACTAAATAACTTCACCTCAAAGTCAAGGTCACAGGGTCACCAAATGTTTTTTTTAATGTTCACAAAATTCAATTTTTTTATACGTTATTAATATTGAACTTATGATTCTTTGAGGCATGATAGATATCAATGAGATACACATATACTTTGCAAATTTTGTCAACCTCACTCCAAGGTCAAGGTCACTGGAGCTGTCCAAAATCGGTTTGTATATGTACTCTGAAGTGACCTTGACCCTAAACTATGAGAAATATAAAGTCCAAACTTGTATTTAGAGATGACAGATTGATTTTTTCATAAATGTTCCTTTTTTGAGTTGATCCTGCAGGTTAAGGTCATATTAGACCTTGCAAAAACATACAAAAAAATGGCGGAATGGCTGTTTATTTAACCCATAGTACGCAACAATATTGGGTTATTTGATCGGACATGCATGAGTGGTTACGTGAGGGTCAAGGTCATCCCAAGGTTACCGTTTTTTTGTTGACATAATACAAATTTTACTGTACTTTATTTGATAGTACATTAGTGTATTTGGAGCCGGAGGTCAATGCCATCTCAAAGTCAACAACATAGAAAGATCAAAGTCGGTATTACTTTGCATTTTAATGCACCATTTCATTTTGGTTTTTTTCTGGGCACTCACGTTCATGTTAAATATTGGGACACCACCTCCAGAGCTTATGGAATGGAAATAAGCGCAGAGAAAACCAAAATGATGGCCAACAACACCAATGGCATCAACACGGACATCAAAGTCCAAAGCCAATCCCTCAACACAGTGCATAGCTTCAAATATTTAGGAGCCATTGTATCAGACAATGGATCCCGACAGGAAGTCCTCTCCAGGATCGCACAAACAACTACTGCCCGGACAAGGTTGAAGCCCATTTGGAAAGACAGGACCATCACTCTACATTCCAAAGTAAGACTGCTGCGCTCCCTTGTCATCTCCATCTTCCTATATGCTTGCGAAGCATGGACCCTCACAGCAGATCTCCAACGAAGAATACAAAGCATGGAGATGAGGTGCTACAGAAGACTTCTGGGCATTTCCTATACCCAACACATCACCAGCGACGAAGTCCGAAAGACCATCACACAAGCCATTGGACAACACGTGACCTGCTCACAGTGGTGAAGAAACGGAAACTCCAATGGTATGGCCACGTCACCAGATCATCAGGCCTTGCAAAGACCATTCTGCAAGGCACAGTGCAAGGAGGTAGAAGAAGAGGGAGACCGAAAAAGAGGTGGAAGGACAACATTCGAGAATGGACTGGTTTGACACTGAGCGAAGCCATCAGGGCTGCTGAGGACAGAGAAAGATGGAGTATGTTGGTTAAACGATCATCTGTGGTGCCCCTACGACCTCCGGGTTACGGGACAGGATAGGATAGGATTTACCGTAAAATTTACCTCTGCCATTTCACTTAAACTGTTAGTAAACCAGAGGCCAAGTATTTTGATTTTAGTTGAATTCCATTCTATTTTCTTCTAACTTAACAATCTTTCTTTGGAATTTCGTTTACTGCCAAGTTATGTAGATTACCGTCCCCGGACACTGTGAGCATATAGGGGGATACTGCCAAGCCAAACATTACGTGTTTTAATATAATAATTAAGTTTAATTAATTAAGAAATATTTTCAAAAACTTCCTAATGTTTGAAATAATTTTTCATGTAAATGTCTTGCCCATTTAAACATGCTTTTTGTTGACTCACATGTATAACAATGTAAGTCTATTGTTTCCCCCTCCACCCACCTCCCCACTCCCACATCACCTCTCCTCTCTTAAAAAAAAAAACCAAAAACACTCCAGGTTTTGGCAAATCTGTGCGTAATAAATAGTCCAAAAATGACATTAAAAAAAATTCCCCTCTGTCCCCCGTCTGTCTGTTCAAAACTTGCAAGTGGATTAATATCTCAGGACCTATTTCAACTATCACAACCAAACTTGGTAAGATGGTGTATACCTATGAGACGTCATAAATGATCAGTGATAGAATGAATTGCATCACATCAAGGTCTAGGTCACAGGGTCAACAAATGTTAGTCCAAAAATGACCTTTTTTAAAAAAACGAAATTTCACTTTTTTTTTCTAGGTTATTAATATTGAACTTATGATTCTTTGAGGCATGATAGATATCAATGAGACACACATACTGTACAAATTTGGTCAACCTCACTTCAAGGTCACTGGAGCTGTCCAAAGTCGTTTAGCATAGGTACATTGAAGTGACCTTGACCCTAAACTATGAGAGATATAAAGTCCGAACATGTATTTAGAGACGGTAGATTGGTTTACAGGCGCTTATATCTTGACCGCGAGCGCCTATGCCTGTGACTCGTCTTCCTTTGGACCCAGATACCAGCGCTTGTGGATTGATCTTTCACGGTGGCGTCGGAACGGGGGTGTGGGGAAGAGGAGGGTGGAGTGGCAGGTGGGGCAGCCGCCCAGGTGCCGTGTGCATGAAGAATCTTAAAGGGCAACTTAAGCTTAAGTTCGCTTACTCAAGCTTAATTTTGAACTCTCCGTGTGCTTGAGTAAGCGAACTTAAGCTTAAGTTGCCCTTTAAGATTCTTCATGCACACGGGCACTAGCCTATGGGGTGGTGATTAGGGGGGGGGTAACTTTTTTTTTATGCCCCATCTTCCCTCTCCCTCTTCCACCCCTCCCTCCCCTTTCCACTCTCCCCACCAACTTTTCGGACGATGACAAACAGAGAGAGAGAGGGTGAGATAATTTATTTGATAGCTTCGGTAAGCTCGGAAAATACCGTGTATTGTCTTGAAGTTTTTAGAAAAATAGCCACATGCACAAAACAAAATAATGACGTCACTGTGATGACGTCGCCAGAAATGGGAGAATTTCTTTTTTTTTAGAGAATTACAGAAAGCCAAAAAGAAAATTCGTTTGGTTAGACGTTTCGTTGTGCAGTGGATTCTTGCTCCACAGGCCCGCGCAGGAACCACGACAAAATTGGTAGTGGGTTTTATTGCTTCCGAATGCGCGTGGTTTCTTCGCCGTGGTTTCCAGACAATTAGTGTAACGTACCCTAAGCGAGCTCAAATGTGTTCTGGTTTACTTTAATCACACCATGATTGGTACTTAAGAATAATTTATTTTAAAAAAAAAGAAAAGAAAAATAATTCTCTAATGCATTTTTAAAAAATTAAAACACACACACACATATAAACACACACACACACACACCCACACACACACACACATTCGTGTATTCATGTTTAAATGGGGTCCTTTGACCTAATTCGCCGCCTAAGAGGCAAATTTCTTCAAAAAAGACACCTTTTTGCCAGAAGTTTGACCTAATTCCTCTCTCCTAAGAGACGAAGTAGGTCAAGTTTGTTCAAAAAAGTACCTTTTTCGCAAAAAGTTTGACCTAATTCCTCGCCTATTAGGGACGAAGTAGGTCAAGTTTGTTCAAAAACACAGCTAGGATAAGGAACTTTCCTCGACGATTAGGGTAAGGCAGTGCCTCGACGATTAGGGTAAGGCAGTGCCTCGACGATTAGGGTAAGGCAGTGCCTCGAAAAGGGTTAGGGTCAGGGCTAGTTGCAGCGCTGCAACTAGCCCTGACCCTAACCCTTTTTCGAGGCACTGCCTTACCCTAATCGTCGAGGCACTGCCTTACCCTAATCGTCGAGGCACTGCCTTACCCTAATCGTCGAGGAAAGTTCCTTATCCTACCCGTCTGGAAGATGCACTACAACTACACCAGGTCAAGTGTACTTGTAGTGCATGTGCACTACAACTACACTTGACCTGGTGTAGTTGTAGTGCACATGCACTACAACTACACTTGGCCAAGTGTACTTTAAGTGCACATGCACTACAACTGCACTTCGCGAAGTGAACTTTAAGTACACATGCACTACAACTGCACTTCCATGCACTACAACTGCACTTGCATGCACTTAAAGAGCACTTGCGAGCACTTTGAAAAAGTGGGGCCCTGAAAAAAAGTGGGGTCCTAGCAAAAGACCCCATTTATGACTAAATCAACACAGTCGAGTCCCCACTTTGACATAAATACACGTGCACACACACACACACACACACACACACACACAATTACATATATATTCTAAAACATACTACGATACTGTCAGCAGAATTTGTGCAAATAACCTTTACATAAATAGTACATCAATAATTTCTTATATGATGATGATAATCATTATTGTCAGGGTGGCGACGTGGTGATCGTCCTTAACGCTAATGCAATAGGACGTTAAGCTTCGTTGTTCCTCCTCCCCTCCCACTACTTACTCTACACCACCCCTTTCCACCTCCACACGTTTTCCGACGCGGCTGTTTTATAAGTGTTCCGTTTTTGCGTTGATCTTGAAGGTCATTAAGCCTTGCAAAAACACATACAAAAAATAGGCCGTCGTATAGTGGAATTGTTGTTTATTTAACCCATAATACGCAACAACTTTGGCTTATTTGATCAGACATGCATGCATGAGAGGTCAAATAAAAGGCAAGGTCAGTGAAGGTCAAGGTCATCCCAAGGTCACAGTTTGTGTGTGTGTGCTTTTTTGCATAATACAACTTTTGCTGTACTTTATTGGATAGTACACGAGTGTATTTGAAACCAGAGGTCAATATCATCTCAAGGTCAAGAGCGTATATCAAAGTCGGTATTACTTTGCATTTTAATGCCACCGTTTTATTTTTTTTTCTCTTTTTTTCTGAAAATTCATTTTCATGTTAATATTGCAAGTTCCATAAGGAGCATGTAAGTGATATGGGCCCAACGCTTTGCTCTTCTATTTAAAACTTCATCCATTCTGGGCACTCAGATTTATGCAGAATATTAAAAATATAAATGAATTAACAACTTGTAAACAGCGTAAATTATCTCCTTCTTATAAACAGCGTAAATTATGATCGCAGCGCTGATGGCAGGATTAACGATGTGTTTTGGTTTTGTTTTTATACACACGCTGGAAATGTTTCATGTTAAACATCATCGAGCAGGATTAATACTTGGACCATTGAATGTTAATAACCATGCAGGCAGTGGTTCGAAGCTGGTTGAAGACCAGGAGTGCCGAAAAAATACAAGGAAAAGCAAGATGGCAAGCCATTCAAATGTTATTTCTAGACGCTAATTAAAAAATAAGCATTTTTAAAGTGTTTAATTTTTTTGGCACTGTTGTGACTCGGCTTTATCCTAACGAAGCAAAAGGAAACTTGAATGATAGGCCACTACCTGATTTATCTCCAATCAAAACGTTAGCAAAATCGGGTTACCCAATTCAAGCGGCCCAGAGTTTCCCGATAGAAACTTGAAAGGAATAATAAACTGCAGCCAAAAAAAAAAAAAACGTATCCGCAAAATAAGTTTGATGACTTTCGGTTCTGTTATTGTTGGAATGGAGTAAAAATGTGTTTTCAACAAAAAAGTGAAATTCAAAGCGACAAACCGTCAGACTTACCGATAACCGGACTGCTACTGGAAGGATGACCCATGATTTGAAGTAACTCAACCAAATCGTCTTAGCATTTTAAATTTTATTTTATTTTTTAATTTTTGGTGGTTGAGAAATGGAGCAAAAAGTGTTTAGCAATACACAGACTCCAGTGATCTTGACTTTGTGGTCACCTAACCTAGGCCCATGTCACTATGAAGTTTTGTCAAAATCCGTTCATCGGTTCTTGAGATATGGCTTCCAACAGACCGACGGGCTTATTGTGATTTCCAATATTTTTAAGTGATTTCCAATATTATTTTTAAGTAGTTAAATACAACAAAAGACTTTGATTTAGAAACGCTTGCGCCACCTATACCATCGGATGAAAGTAGGAAAAGAGGTCTAGTCTGTGCAATTTGTTTGTTTGTTTGTTTGTTTGGGTAAACTTACGTCCCCGGACACGTTGTGTATAGGGGACAAGCTGTGCAATCCATCGCTCGGACTTTATCCTGGTGCTAATGTCCTAAGCGGGAGAGTGCCAGTTTTACACACACACACACACCCACACACACACGCACACACAACAACAACAACACAACAACAACGACAAACACACACGCAGGCGGGGTATGGGCCTAACTCCTAATTTAAAAACACTTTTACAACTTTACTATTACCCTGCACATTCTTTACAAAGAGACTAAACAATTTACCCTTCATGCAGTACTTAGGCACAGTGTCTTTGGCAAATGGCCTGTTAACATACTGTGACGGTGGGTTCTGTTGCTGCTGGGATCTGCACAATGGAATGCTATTACCCACTCGTCTTTCGTCGGCGGGGATCGGCTAGTTAGATCGCCCTATGACTAATCTTAATACATTTATATGTTTGGCCCGGTCTGTGTGAGGATAGGGTTACAGAGATAGGGAGAAAAGTGTAAAAAAGATTCACTGACACACTAGCTCTCGCACGGCTATGAATCACAAGTAGTCCAGCAACTTGTTAACAGTAAATATCACACATTTATTTCCTCTAATCTATATCTAATTATCTAAGCATACATTAACTTAATCCCCCGTTGGGGTGCCAGGGGTTTCAGTATAAATAATATCCCCATTTTCTGGAAATTTAGTGCTTTAAATTCCCACTGTCGCTGTCTTTTTCATTTGTTCTTTCTCATTCCTGCTCTGTTCTATCAATCTGCTATACTATCTTCTTCTTCGCTAGACCAGTCACCTACCTTTTTTCTTGAAACCTCTTCCGGGACAAGACTCCTTATTTGTGTGTGAGGTCTGTTGGATCAGCTTGGGAATATTGGACGCTTTCTGTCAGGTGGTCACTGGGGCTTCCTATGATGTTATTATTTAGCAATGTATGTGTTTTGTTGATAATTTATAATGGTGTTTGTATTCTATTTTGTTTTTGTAAACGGGGGTTCGATAAATTAGAGTATAGCCTCAGCGTCCCCTGCGTGGGATGTCTTTATTGTAAAGTGACTGGCTGGTGGGGAGCCTTCAGTTTTACCACTAGGGTTGTTTAAGCAGATCTTTTATGCGGATCAGGGGTTGTCCGGTCCTGATTTGGCTCGGAAGAGTCCGCTGGACCTAAAGCAATAATCATGTACTGTAATGTAATGTGCATTAACTTAAATGTCCAAAATGTAATATAACTAGGATTAACTTAACAGTCCAAAAGTCAGTTGGAGTGGTTCGGAGAATGGGTGGATCTTTGAAGGATCTATTCTGTTACTGTTCTCGAGACTTGCTACTGTGTCATACCTGAGCTTTGTTCTTGTTTTGCCTAATGTTCTTTTTCTGGAAGAGTGGACTACAGCACAGTCCCTATAGATCAGTGTTCGTGCACTTTTCTATGGCACTTAACTGTAGCGTCGAGGTGCGGTGCTGTTTTCTCCTCGTCTCGTTTGTTGACTACCGAGCTATCGGAGCTCAGTGCTCGATGCTCCGTTGCAGGCCGTGTGTCCGGGTTGACTCTCAATGGGGTCTATCTCCTGCCGCGGACCAATCCTACATTGCATTACATGATTATTGCTTTAGGTCCAGCGGAATCTTCCGAGCCAAATCAGGACCGGACAACCCCCGATCCGCATAAAAGATCTGCTGAAACAACCCTAGTGGTTAAACTGAAAGCTCTCCACCAACCAGTCACTTTACAATAAAGACATCCCACGCAGGGGACGCTGAGGCTGTGCCCTAATTTATCTGTGATGATATTATGGGGAAGATACGTTTATCTTACTAGGGGGTAAGACTTATTGATAGATGGGCGATGAGCTACCATTATCGATCGTTCTTTTACCAGAATTCCGAAGCTGTGTGAGAGACTGATCACGGCGCTTTGGTCACATAAAATTTATATTTGTTCTCGGGCTTTTTAGTATCATTTGGCTCAACTTGAGAAACGCTGCTTACTAATCAAAAGACTAGGCTATTATGTCTCGAGAGAAGAAAACTAATAGCTACACAACAATACAAATAGAATGACACCAGTCGTATGTATGTAATTTCTCGTTTTATATATTCAACACAACTTTTACATGTACTTCATTAAACAGGTAAATTAATAATTCTAAGAGTTCGATGTGCTGGGAAAGTTTGTCAGCAGGTCTTCTTCATCCTATGCTACGCGATTATATTCAAGTGGTTGACTATTTTCTCGAGGGTAGAACTCAGTTTGCATTTGTGGGTGACTTAGCTGCTCTGTCGTTGAGAGTGCTTGGGTCCTTCTGAGAAGGCTTGCCTCTCAGGTTGAGCGGGTGAGTCGTGTAGCTACGAGGTTAGGACGTGGAGAGGTAGAATCTTGGTTGTTCTCCTTCTGTACCACGGGAGCAAGCGTCATGCGTTTGTCTCCACAAACCGTCCCAGAGCTGACCTGTAAAAGTCGGAGCTCTGGCTACAATATTCTCGTTAGGTATAAGTGTGCAGTCTCCTCTGCAAAGTGTCTATAGCATCAGACACCTGCAAGGTTCCCATATGCACAATTCGATTCGCATCTTAAGGCTAAGATACATCAATCCACATGCATACTGTCTCAGAAACAATAATCTGTTTCAGTAACTATATATATATATATCATGAACATATTATTAATACATGGCAATCAATATAAAATAAACATACACATATCAAAACTACTAATGTTATCTTACTTCTAGACTCTGGGATCCGTGAAACCGTCTCTAGTCTATCTTGATGATAAGGCTGAGGATAAGCATTCACTGCAGTTTGTTCCTTGGTTTGACCCTCGCAGCTTCGTATTTCGTATTCGACTGACGAGCTAAAGTTGGGCCACCAAGGACATGCAGGGTTCTGACCAATCCTTTAACTCTCGTTTTAGCTAATCTCGCATATACGGGATTATTCATTTTTATTTGAATATTTTCCTTCACCTGCCCTATTTATCAGACACGTATAATTATCCTTGAATTGGAGTGTCAGAGGTAGAGTGTAGGATAGATCCAATCGCTATAAGCGGCGCATGGCTAGTTAACAGAGACGACGTCTTGGTCGGTTTTGGTTGAAGCACGCTAACTAGTCATGGATTGCTAAGTTTGTTAGATATTATCTGGAGAGGCTGGGGGCGTGATTGTCTGAAGAGAGTTAATTTAACATGTGTGTGCTGCTCTTTAGGTAACTGGTGAATTAACGTCAAGTTTCATTCGATGATATCTATTTTGCGCTAAGCTAATTTCCTACATTTTGTCGTCACTATTTCTGCTGTTACATTATCAAACCCCCTTTTACAAAAACAAAATAGAATACAAACATCATTATAAATTATCAACATAACACATACATATAAAATGCCTACATTGCTAAATAATAACATCATAGGAAGCCCTAGTGACCACCTGGCAGAAAGCGTCCAATATTCCCAAGCTGATCCAACAGACCTCATACACAAATAAGGAGTCTTGTCCCGGAAGAGTTTTAAAGAAAAAAGGTAGGTGACTGGTCCAGCTAAGAAGAAGATAGTATAGCAGATTAATAGAAAAGAGCAGGAATGAGAAAGAGTAAATGAGGAAGACAGCGATAGTGGGAATTTAAAGAACTAAATTTCCAGAAAGTGGGGATACTATTTATACTGAAACCCCCGTGTCGCGTCACCCGAGTGGGATCCGCGACGTTCAGCTCAAAGAACGAGTGGAAGGATAGAAACTCAAATAAAAAAAACTAACACAAAATGCCAGATAAACAATCACACACTTTTATCAGGGGCGTCGCACGGTCCAAAATATTGGGGGGGCAACCCTGTCGACGGGGAGGGGGGGGGGGGGGGGGCTGACAAGCGGGACGTCATTTGGTCTACAAACACCAGAGATCTTTTTACAGACCAAAAAAGGAGCCAAAGGTCAGGTTTTGACCTTTTTGACCTAGCTGTGACCTTGGATTTTGGGAAGGATCGAGATGATCTTACTAGTAGTCCATGAACAAAATCTCAGCTAGTTCAGTCCACAAACATCGGAGATCTATTCGCGGACACATAAACAAACAAAACAAACAAACAAACAAAGTGAAACCTATAATGAGGGGTGGGGGTGGGGGTGGTGGTGTAATAATCAAAGCAGTCAAGACCACGTTATCTGTCCCCAGAAAAGCGAACGGGTGTTTTTTTTCCCCTTTTGCGATCAAAGCACGTGCACGTGTAGGCCTATCAACAAACTAAATCTAAATTAAAAAATATCGCGCACCTCAACTATTTATTGACACTTGCACATTCACCCTTGCCTTACTCATTTTACAGACTAAAGTAAATAATTGATATCAACAAACCTGGAAAACAGACGATTCCATTGTTTTGTTAATTTTGCTCTTTGCGTGATGAAATGACACTTCTTTCAAACAGCGAAAGCCAGCTCTGCTGCCCGGTGATTGCGTTAGCGCCACGAAATATTTTGTTGTGAAACACAGGCACATGCTAATAGATTATTGTAATATTATTTCGTACGTTAGCCCTTTACACTACGGTTTAAACATACAGGGGCGTCGCACGGTCCAAAATATTGGGGGGGCAACCCTGTCGACGGGGAGGGGGGGGGGGGGGCTGACAAGCGGGACGTCATTTGGTCTACAAACACCAGAGATCTTTTTACAGACCAAAAAAGGAGCCAAAGGTCAGGTTTTGACCTTTTTGACCTAGCTGTGACCTTGGATTTTGGGAAGGATCGAGATGATCTTACTAGTAGTCCATGAACAAAATCTCAGCTAGTTCAGTCCACAAACATCGGAGATCTATTCGCGGACACATAAACAAACAAAACAAACAAACAAACAAAGTGAAACCTATAATGAGGGGTGGGGGTGGGGGTGGTGGTGTAATAATCAAAGCAGTCAAGACCACGTTATCTGTCCCCAGAAAAGCGAATGGGTGTTTTTTTTCCCCTTTTGCGATCAAAGCACGTGCACGTGTAGGCCTATCAACAAACTAAATCTAAATTAAAAAATATCGCGCACCTCAACTATTTATTGACACTTGCACATTCACCCTTGCCTTACTCATTTTACAGACTAAAGTAAATAATTGATATCAACAAACCTGGAAAACAGACGATTCCATTGTTTTGTTAATTTTGCTCTTTGCGTGATGAAATGACACTTCTTTCAAACAGCGAAAGCCAGCTCTGCTGCCCGGTGATTGCGTTAGCGCCACGAAATATTTTGTTGTGAAACACAGGCACATGCTAATAGATTATTGTAATATTATTTCGTACGTTAGCCCTTTACACTACGGTTTAAACATATGGTGATTTTTTTAATTATTGATTCTTCCTGCCTTCCTCTATCTTTTGAAATCTTCTTCTTCTTCTTCTTCTTCTTCTTCTTCTTCTTCTTCTTCTTCTTCTCTTCTTTCTCTCTCTCTCTTTCTTTTTTTTTTTGGCCAAATTATTGGGGGGGCAGGTGCCCCCCCTGCCCCCCCGTGTGCGACGCCCCTGTTTATTCAACAATGCCACACACCCACAGGATATGGGATACTAAACCACCCTCAACTCCTATCAAGATCCCCAATCCAGTATTTACTAAACAATTACCTCCCTTGTCTAACTGAAAACCCCAGAACTATACACAACAGAGTACCCACAACAGTATGCAACGACAATGACAATCAGTTAAATTTTAAATAAACACAATTCAACATTAAATCCACAATTAGAAAAAAATCTTGAAATTCAAACGTATGGAACTAGCTGGCTTACAGTTCAAAGTCAATGTTCGAAACCTAACTATAGATTAAATGAGCTCGGAGTAATACTGCAGTTAATTACTCAAGTAAGAAAGTAATTTATACTAGATATGTTTTTAGGTGTGTGAATGCGAATCTGTATGTGTGTGGATGCGGTGTAGCTGAGATCCTGTAGCTGTTGGAACGTCTCGTCCGAAGCAATGGTAGGTCCGGCAGTGATGGAGGGTCACTCCCCAGAGCAGAGGCGCCGACAACAAAAGTGGACGTAACGGTGGTGGCGGTGAGCCCAAGCAACATCCAACCCCTCAGCGGCAAGGGTAGAGGTCTCAAAGCTGACGTCACCCGTCACAGTGATACCGCAGAGACACGTAGGGGTCGCAGAATTACACCAGTAGTAGGGCGTAACAGTAGTGGTACCAGTAGATAAAACAGGAGAGAACCACAATCGAAACTCAATCCTAAACCCAATCCTGTGGACAAATAAGGAATCTCACTAGCTTGTCCACAAAAACTTAAACACTTCATAACAGAATACGCCTTTCGCCGTCCGCCATCTTGACCTGTTTATACATGCATCTCAAAACACAATGCATTTCTTAATTCTATAATTCTATCTCTTCCATGATACATAGTTGTTTATATAACTATACATGATTATTACAACTGCAATCCCATTCACACCATGGCGATTCATCTCAATCACACCTTCATCTTCATCACCCCTCTTCACGTTATAATACATTATCTTTTCCCATTCACAATTGTTTCTATCACACTATAATACAAACACGCATCCCTCATATTCATCTCCTTCATCACCCCTCTCCAACGCAGTACATTGTCTCCCTTTCATCACATTCATCACCCCTCTCTCTCTCTCTCTCTAACATGCATACTTCGTTGTCGCCCTTTGACCCACTTGGCAACAACAGCAACGACATTATTTATTATTTATATATACAAACGTTAAACCAAGAAAATCATATGAAAATCATATAAAATCGATAAACAACTATTTACCAAAATACATCCCTTTCCCCCTCATTCACCATCATTCATTCATGTACGCAGATTCGGAGCACAGCCACTAAGGAAAAGAATTGCAGGATTCACACTCACCTCTAGGTCCTCGGCTTGTGGCACACAGTACACTGCACAACACAACACTATAACACACACACAGCACACTGGTTAGTCTGAGAGTTCAAATCCGTTTCTGGCTAATGCTAGCTATGGCTGGGACATCTCAATACTGGCGAAGTACTTGAGCATTAGCAGGTGCCCAATAGAGGGCCACACAGCTTTAGAACAGAACTCTACACCTATATTACACAATAGATGGCAGTCACAGTCCTCCCACTACAGACCTTTTAACATCCTTGTCCCGACGAGGGCAACAAGACCTTGGGTGGTTCGAAACACTTCGAATAAAGACCCTTCCAGAAGACGTTATGCTAACCTGACACAAAGTCACAACGCTACTTCTGTCAAAAGTCCGACTGCATGCATAAGCAACCAAAATGACTCTGCTAGCTAAATCGCATACCAGCACACAGGACAAACTCGAGTCGAGCTCAATAACCCCATTTCCTAATTCTGCATATGCCCTATCCTCGTTATGCACGTGAAACCACAAATACTTACATCTTTCATAGGTAGTAAAAGAGACTGCTGATATCTATGTACACTGTATATTAGAGATGTGCAACTCTGCACAATATATAACCATCTCTAGCACGTATTGAAAACTCGTGTCGTCACACCCCGGCACCCCAACGGGGGTGGGTCAAGCCTGCTCGTCTGCAAAACATAAGACTAGTTTCTGCAACGCCTTGCTTACACAGGGAGTGCAGAGCGTCTCACTGTTGGCCCTCAGCGAAATCGTCTCCACTTATACAGATAAGAGACGAACAATCTTCTAAGTCCGTGGTCCACTGGAATCTCCAACACACTTCCAATATATATATATATATATCCCGAAGGGAAGTACGTTGAACTCAAAATGTCCCTCCATGGTGCTAAACGCTAGGTACCTTTGGACCTGTGGTTGTACGGGTATTTTATAGTACCCTTTGCTGAGGTCGATGCGAGAGAAGTACCTCGCTGTAGCTTGGCAAATAGATTGGTCGGGTACGGGAGTGGTTCTGGCTGAAACTGCGTTACGGCATTCAGGAGTCTAAAGTTGATTAAAAGTCGATGCTCTCCATTGGGCTTTCGCAACAATACAGTGTCTGTTCTGTAGGGTGAAATAGACGCGGATATTATTCCAGCTGCCAGTAAGGTGTCTATCTCTTCCTTGATGGCTCACTGCTGTGACAGTGGCATCGGGTAGAGCTTCTGGCGGACTGGGGTTGGGGCAGTCACCGTTAGGGTTACTTCGACGAGGTCTTTCCTCCCCGGTCGGTCTGTGAGCACAGTCTGATTGTACCTAATGACCTGTAGTACTTGCTGTTGTTGTTTGGCGGAGAGATTTCCATTGAATATCACATCCTTGTGGGTCTCTTTGGACTGCAGGGGGTACTCTACGGCATTTGTCTCTGGACACACAACATACTCTCACCTTCCTCAGCGATGGCGATGGCCAACAAGTTGTGAGGGCTGGGGGTCGCGGGTCGGTCCGTATATTTCTTGAGTAAGTTGATGTGATGGAGTCGGGTTCTCCCGTTGACCTCCACTTGGTAGACTGTCTTGGATTTCTTGGCAGTCACCGGGTACGGTCCTGTCCAAGCGATGTCCAGTTTGTTGGTGCAACTTGGGAGTAATAGTAGCACTTGGTCGCCGACTTGTAGTTCTCGGTCCTTAGCGTGGCGGTTGTAGTACTTGGCCTGACGGGCTCTTGCCTTCTTCAGGGCTTCACCAGCTTTCTTCCACATGGCTTTGAGTGTTTCCTGCAGGTCTGCGACATACTTGGTTGCACCTTTAGGTGTGTCGTCCACTTTAGCTTCTGTCCAACTTCTGCGTAGTGCTTCTAACGGTCCTGATAGTGGTCTACCGAAAAGCAATGTTGACGGGTGTAACCTGTGGCGGCATGGGGTGTTTCTCGGTATGCGAACAATGCTGCATTCACGTAGGTGTCCCACGCTTCTGGGTTGTCATCGGCGACTTTCCTGAGAATGGTGAGAAGGGTACCATTCAGTCTTTCTACCTGACCGTTGCTGGCTGGGTAATAAGGTGGCGTTCCAATATGATGCACTTGTAGCAACTCAAACACCTCTTGCATCAGGCGGCCGGTGAACTGAGATCCGTTGTCCGTCCTAATGCTGTCCGGGAATCCCACTCTGGCGAAGATGGCGATGAGTGCATCTGCAATCTTCCTGGTGTCGATCGCCGGCAAAGGAACTGCTTCGCATCACATCGAACAGGCGTCGACGAGTGTGAGGAGAACTCGGTTCCGCTTCTTAGTCATGGGCAATGGTCCTACTATGTCTATTGAGACTCGCTGGAATGGCCCGCCGACTACTACTGATGGTCCTAAGGTAACTGATACGGTGTGATAACGCGAGGAATATCGTTGACATTGGTGACAAGATTTCACGTATCGCTTGACATCCTCCAGGTATCACACCTGGCCAATAATAGTGTGCGCTGATCCTCTGTACTGTGGCCCCAATTCCCATGTGTCCGCTGAGTGGCATGTTATGGCCTAACTCTAGGAATGGGGCTCTAAGGGTGGCTGGCAATACTAACCGAGTGTGATCTCCATCTCATTGTAGATGTAGCACTTCATCTTCCATGTAGAAGTCTCTTTTGTGAGGGGGTGTGTCCGCCTTTGGTAACTTCTGAAAGCACTTGGCTATCGAGGCGTCCGCTTTCTGTGCAGTTTTGATCTCTGCGAGTCCTGGATTCGGGGCTAACTCAGGCTGGGGTGGTTGGGTTTTAGCTTGGGCCCTGGTTTGCACTGCAGCTATCTCTACAGTTTTAGGGGGCGTGCCTAAAAACACATACCTACTTCCTAGCACTAGATCATACAGGGGTTTCTGTAAAAAATGATGCTTGGATCCGTCCTCACCTGTGACGTATCTGCTAGCTACTTCTATCCACGCAATCGGGCAAGTTGTCGTCGGTTTCGTCGAGTCCGCTCCTTGTAGTTCGACAGCCTTGTCCGTAATGTCCGCGCGCGATACAAGCGACTCGCGTACTATTGCGTCGTATGACAGACCTGTGTCATAAAGACAGTTCGCTGCTTTACCGTTGACCGTGACCGTGTCTGTCACCGATGGGTGATCTCCGATGGGGTGTGGATTTGTACCGCTGCTCTGAGTTAATACTCTATGAGCTGGCCGGCTCTCGCGCTCTTCTCTTCGTACAAAGGCCAAAGAAGGATGAACTTTTAAAGGCGTGATGTTTTACTGCAGTGTCCAAACTTGCCTCTTGTGACACATACAGCTTAAAACTTTCTAAGAAGCATTTGAGTCTTATGGGGTTTGTCCTTCTAGTTAAGAGTTGCTAGGAAAGTATTGGAATTTATTTGAGTCATTGAACCTTACATTCGTAGTTTTTAAAAGAAATATTCTACGTACAATTTGTTTCACAGAAAAGCTGAGAAATTGCGGCTACAACTCCAAGCAGATGAAATGTTTCTGGGGCCTAAGGACCCTCTAGGCTGCGATCTTGTTGATTCAGATGTTCTTCTAAGTCAATATATAATACCTTCAGCAAAAGAGCTGAAAAGAGGAAAAATGTTACCGAAAGACAATACATCAACGGCTAAAATTGACAAACCCAAAGGCCAGAAAGGAAAAGAGACTGATGACAGTGAAATGACGGATGAAAGCGATATAGAATTATTTACCAGCTTTAACCCAGAAAAGCAGAAGCAGTTGCAACAGGATTTGCACGCAATGGCCGTAGAACTCGCTACAAATCTTGACGCCCCCCCGCTGGAAAGGATTAAAATAAAATGTAAATTGCGACGAGCTCTGGCCCAGAAAGAAAAAGAATTAGAGCAAGTCTCTCGTGACCAACATGCAGTAAAGTGTTCGGCATATCAGTCGGGATTACTGCCCCTGTCTCCAAAATCAAAGTATAAAAATCGCAAAAAGAAAACATATAACAATCTGCCACATTTCAAACCGCCAAAAAGATGGAGAAAATGCCCTACCTTTGATGAATTTTGCGCATATTTAGCAAAAGGCAGTGCATCTGGCGTTAGGACCAAGCAGTCAAGAAGAAACGGCGAAAGCCAAAACGCAAATGAAAATATGAGAGCTGAAAGGTATACCAATACAAACCAATCTGAGGACGATAATAGCACTGAGGATGACGGTGATGATGAGAAGAACGCCTTAGAAACCAGCATTGGAGCTACTGATAAAGAACTTTATTATGAAGAAAAGAAAAATCGTAAGAAGAACGACATCCAAAATAAAGACTACCAAAGCCAAAGCTCACAGAACAGTGTTGAAAGTGAGAAGCATATGTCAGATAGTCGCAAACAAAAAAATAAGGGAGTAAAGGAAAGCAGATCAGACGAGGAAATGCAAATGTCTAGAAAATACGGAAAGAAAAGCATCAATATGGAACACACTAAAGGTGAGACTAAGAAAAGCAAAGACGACGAAAAAACCACTTCAACAAGAAAAAAGAATAAAAATTTTGACGATGATTCAAAAACTGAACCCAGAAAAAATCAAATTCGTATGTTTATGGCTGAAAGGAATCATGATTGTGCATCAGCTTCAAAAGTGGATCAAAATGAATCAGCTGCAGAAGCCAAAGAAGACGGTCTTAAAGCCAAAGAAGACGGTCTTAAAGCTCCAAGACGAGTAACAATTACGGACAGGTCAGCTTTGTTACGCTATGAAGGCAGCAACGTAATAGCTGAAGAATGCGTTTCAAGCAGTGCAAAAACTGGCACTTTTACGTCAGTCCATGGCCGTAGAATGACACTACTGGAAAAGGAACGGAAAATGTTATTACCCGACAGTGAACTTCCAAAAATGTCTGAAGCATCTAAAATGATTTCCTTGGCAAACTTTTTGGGCGAAGAAGAACCAGAAATTGAATTTGAAACGCCTGGGGGTGACGGATTAACGTACTCCACAAGGCCATTGAATTTCCATGACGTATTGCGCATGGCAGCTTTGGGACAAACCATAAGCGGAAAACACGTACTAACAAAAGAAGAAAAAGAACTGCTAGAGCAGGAAGAATTTATTGTAAGTGCTGCAGATCCCTGGCATGTCTCTGTTAAATTTGCATACACTGCTGGAGGTATATGTGACAGCGTTCCAATTCGAAACGACTTACTGAAAAGACGAGAAAAAATAATCAACACCATTACAGAATCAAAACAGAAGCTGAAATTAAACGAAGCCGAGGTGTGGTCCGTGGTTAGAAATCTCTCACTATCCAAGGCTGAATCTGATGTCAGAACTGATGTCAGAACTGATGCAGAAGAAGCGACAATTGACGAAATAATACAGCAGAAGACAATTTTAGGTACAAGAAAATTATCGGCAAAGCGGAAGCAGCAATTAGCTGCAAAAGAAATCTACACGACGAAAGTTGCAAGAAGGCCCACAGAATATTTAAAAGAAACGTTCAGAAAGCCACCACTGGAGACACGAGGGACTTCAAAAGCAACACCACCAAAGACCACAGCGCCCCCTGTAAAACCACCATCAGAACAGCAAGGAGCAACCACAATAGACAAATCTGATGGTGACATGCACAAACAGAACAGGAATGAGGCTGCGGATGAAGATGTTGAACGAACACTGGAAAAAAGCTCGGGGCAAGAAACAAACGAAACTAATCAGCTTATTGATGATAATAGAAGAATAAGTAATTTTCAAGACGTAGCTGAGACACTTACTGTTGGTATTGAGGCCAGAGAAACAGTTCTTCCAAAGAAAACTGCTCAAAGAGATGAAGATGAAAGCGGGGAATCTGAGAAAAGGCACAGAGAGAAGGCAGAAAAGGATTCTGAGGTCTCTCAAAAAGGAATGGGCAAAAAAGGAAAATCTGAAGAGGAAACAAAAAACCCTGAAGCAACAGAGAAAGAAACTGGTGGAAAATCCAAACCAAAAAAGGAAGGCAAACCGATCACAAACATCGAAAGTAAAACATTAGAAATCAAGAAGAAAGACAAGGAGCCTAAAAACGTTGATGATAAGACTGTCCATGCGAAGAAACAGACACATAAGGAGAAAAAAAAGAAAAGCAAAGGTCTTGATGAGTTTGATCAAGAACATGGTGCATTCGAAGAAGAAAAGAACAAAAGTACCGAACGCAAAAAAGATAAAAAGGATGGGAGAATAAGAAAACCAACATCAACGATGCCTTTAGAAGCAGATGAAGATTATATTGTTTTGGAAGATAAAAAGGTCCAGGCCAAGAAACACAAGCGTGGAAAAAAGCAACAGAAAAGTAAGGAGGATCTCGATGAATCTGATAGCAAAAACATTTATGATGAAAAAAATGGCACACGAATGAAGAAAACTGATACTAAAGAAGTCGCCAAGACCAAGAAGCACAAACTTGGAAAAAAACCACAAAAAGATACTGAGGATGTGGATAAATATGAATCTGACAGCAAAAAAGTTTATGATGAAAAAAGTGGAAAACGCATGAAAATTAAGAGGAAACTCACAAAAAGTGATGGTAAAGAATTCGCCCAGATAAAGAAACACCAACTTGGAAAGAAGAAACAGAAAGATACAGAGGATCTCAATGAATCTGAAAGGGAAGAAGATTATGATGAAAAACTTGGAACTCAAATGAAAATTAAGAGGAGACTCACGAAAACTGATAGTAAAGAAATCGCCCAGACGAAGAAACACAAACGTGGAAAGAAGAAACAAAAAGATACAGAGGATCTCGATGAATCTGACAGCGAAGGAGTTTATGATGAAGAAAGTGGCACACCAATGAAAATACAGACGAAACTAGCAAAATCTGATATAAAAGACTTTAAAGAAAAAAAGAGTAGAAAGGAAAAGAAAACACTGAAAATATCTGAAAAAATAAGTGAGAAAGAGACATCCGATGACATTTTTCTTCGTGATGAGAACGTTTATGTGAACAAAAGAAAGCAGAAGGAAACAAAAGGTGTAAAGGATATTGATGAGAAAGACTTGGAGTATGAACTTCTTGAGGAATCGGGTTATGACAGTGACAGGGGTAAAACGAAAAAAGAAAGCAAAAGGGTAAGAAAAGCCACAAAGCTTTCACAAGAAGACATAAAAAAGGATAGGAAAAAACCAAGAAAAGAGGTAGAATTATCGGGCTCGTATAGCAAAGAGTGGTCGGATGTATACGGCACGTGGCTAGAGAAAACTAGAAAAGTAAAACGCAGAAAAGATTTGTATGATGACTCAGACGATTCTTCTGAACTTGACGAAGAAAAATTGTACGACTTGCAAGAATCCGGGTCCGAAAGCGATTGGCAAGAAACAGAGTCCGAAAGTAAAATGTCCATGATAGACGAGTCTCAGGAGACGGAAGTTTCAGACGCCATTTTGGAAAATCAAGAAAGCATTTTATCAACTGAAGCTTCAACAGGCGATGATTTAGATGACGATATTAGTGAAAAACAGTTGTTTACTCTAATGAAGTTGGGTGAACATTTTGATCCAACAGCGTTGAAAAGTTCTTATAGTTTTGAGAAAATTTTTGCCGGTCGTCCCAAACAAACAATAAAAAATTACTATCGTTTACTTAAGCGGTTCCAGATACCTTACAAAGGAACCCCAAAGAAACAGGTACAAAAATTTGAAAAACCCAAGAAAAACAAAAAGGCACAGAAAGTGCCAATTAAATTGGTTAGAAAACAAGAAGAGTCTGAAACCAAAGCTGAAACTCAGTCAGTAGAATTCCCTATGACTGTTGGTAAGCTGCGTAGCTTCAAATTTCTCCAACACAAAGATTACGTCCCACAATCTTTTGACTTTTCCATGAAGATAGCCAAAACGGAGATGAGCTTTCAGGACCTGCATCAAAACCTGATGAAAGCCACTCAAGTAAGTAAAACAGTTTTTTCTTTTCCATCTTCTTTTCTTCCGTTCTTTTCTTTTTCAGTGCTGCGAAAGGTTTCCTGAAGATTCATTTTATCCTAATCCGTGTCTTACACACGCACCCCTCCAACACCCTCCCCACCTCCGCCCCCATAGCCCTATTGGCTTTGACATGTAATTAGTTAAATAGAAGGGCGAAGCCCATATGACTCACAAACTCCTTATGGAACTAGCAATATTCTACATGAAAATGAGTGCCCATGAAAAATTCAAACGTTGATATTAACATACAAAGTAATACTAACTTTGCTCTTGCGATTATCTTGACCTTGAGATGATTTTGACCTCTGGCTCCGAAGAATGAAAACTATTGTACGATTAAATATACTATAGCAACAGTTGTATTCTGCAACCAAAAAAACAACAACAAAAAACAGTGACCATGGGATGACTATAATCTTGACCATCCCTTGACCTCTGATACTCGTGTGTGATCTAATAACCCAATGCTGATGCAAACTATGAGTAAAATATAGAGCCGTTCCACTATAGATGACCTTTAAAAACAACAACAAAAACCTCACATGCATAGTAATGCGAGTCCTACGTACTTACACCCCCCCAACCCCTCCTCCCACCTCCGTCCCCCTCCCCCCAAAACAAACAAACAAACAAACAAACAAAACAATATGAAAAGAATAAATAAAATAAAATAATTAAAAAAACAAAAAACAACTATATTTGCAAATCTTTGCAAGATGAGTCCTAAGTAGTCCAAAAATGACAGCTTTTTGAGTTTAAAGAGAGAGAGAGAAATGGGGTGGGGGGTGAGTACAAAGACTCACATTGCTATGGATGTGAATCTATGTACTCACCCGCCACCCCATTCTCTCTCCCCCCCCCCACCCCAAATAAAAATCTTATGATGTTTTGAAGCATACTAGATATAAATAAGACACAGATTATGTAAATTTGGTCAACCTCACTCCAGGGTCAAGGTACTAGGTCACTGGAGCTGTCCAAAGTCGGTTTGTATAGGTACTTTGAAGTGACCTTGACCCTAAACTATGAGAGATATAAAGTCTAAACTTGTATTTAGAATGACAGATTGATCTTTCATATATGTTCCGTTTTTGCCTTGATCTTGAAAATTAAGGTCATTATACGCCTTGCAGAAAATAACAAAAAATAGGTCATCGTACAGTGGAATGGCTGTTTATTTAACCCTTAGTATGCAACAACACTGGGTTATGTGATCAGACGTGCATGAGAGATCACGTGAGGGTCAAGGTCATCCCAAGCTCAAGGTCACAAAGGTCAAGATCATCCCAAAGTCACCGTTTTTGTGGCATAATACAACGTTTGCTCTACTTTATTTGAAAGTAATACTTTATTTGATAGTACGTGAGTGTATTTGGAGCCAGAGGGCAATGTGATCTCGAGATGAAAGTCGGTATTACTTTGCATTTTAGGTGTTTTTTTTCTTTTCTGGGCACTCATTTTCAAATTCCATAAGGAGCATGTGAGTTATATTGGCTTTGTCCTTCTAGTTTGGCTTTCACTTTAAATTGCCCAATGTTTCTGTACTTAAACATGTTTAAACGATCTAGGAAAAAGACCACAGATGAAAACAACAGGGGCACTACACGCTGAAAGTGGATCATCGACAGCAAAGCGGTAGATAGCGTACCTATGTATCACATACAGAAAGGGTGGGAATAGACTGTGTCTTTGGGGAAACGAATCCGCCGCTGAAACCGTTATTCTCAAACCGCATTGCAAACATGCAATCTTTTATTTAAATCGAAACGATATATGGCTAGGTGAAAGTTACGCATATAATAAAATAGGTCTAGGTAAATGTCTTCCCCGGTATATTACTGTATTTTTCGATCTAAATGAAGATATTATAAGTTCGTTCGTATGGGTTTTGGAAATAAACCGTTTGGGGGAGGATTCGTTTACAGCGCGTAATGTCCCTTTGTTTAAACCTACAAACAAATACAGAATGCAGGATCCTGTATTGTCCCCATAAACATTTACTAGCAGATTTTTTAAATGTTTATGGGGACAATAAAGGATTCTGTATGCTGTATTTGTTTGTAGGAGGAGGAATATTTTGATAAGTAAGCTATAATTGTAACATCAGTGGAATAGTTATTTTCTCTTGTTAGATAACTGCTGCGGGGGAAAATTTCCCTTAAATATATGAAGTAATTTTGACATGTTATGTTGAACTATGGTCACCTTCAACAAGGTATAATTTGCATCTATTAAAAAAAACACGTTGTACCCGATCAGCACCTAAGGATGCATTTCAAAACTGATTTCTTACAGATGTTTGTGGTACGGAAGGAGAGGGCAACTACACTGGTTGGGACACGGCAGTATCAAAGTAAGGTCACGGTAACTTTCACAAGGAAGGCCTCAGGTGCAGACTGGACTGGGTTCCCAGTCAACACAGACTGCAAAACTATAATTACTGCAGTGTGCAAAACTCTGAAATATGCGTAGCAAGGCATAGCTAGAAAAATGTTGTCAAAGGATACCTCCTTATTACCTATACTATTATGTTTTATTCTCATTGCCTACTTACTATTGTCATTAAGCGCCCAGACATAAAATTATGTAAACCGTTAATTTTTTTACTCACATCCATAGCAATGTGAGTCCATGTTCTCACTCCAAAAAATGTTTCCAGATTTGTGCAAATCTGTGCGAGATGAGTCCTAAATAGTCCAAAAATGAAATAAATATTTTAAAATTTTGTTCGTCAGTCCGTCTCTCTATCCGCCGTCGGTCTGTGCTAAAATTGCAACCTGTTTGAACTATCACAACAAAACTTGATGAGATGCTGTATATCCATAAGACCTCATAAATGATAAGTGAATGAATTACTTCACTTCAAGGTCAAGGTCACAGACTCAACAAATGTTAGTGACAAAATAACAAATTTCCCACAAAATTTCACTGTTTTCTAAGTTATTAATATTGAACTTATGATTCTTTAAAGCATGATAGATATTAATGAGACACACATACTATACAAATTTGGTCAACCTCACTCCAAGGTCAAGGCCATTGGAGATGTCCAAAGTCGGTTTGTACAGGTACTTTGAAGTGACCTTGACCATAAACTAGGCGAGGTATAAAGTCCAAAGTTGTTGTATTAAAAGTTTAGATTGGTCTTTTATATTTGTTCCGTTTTTGTGTTGATCTTGAAGGTCAATGTCATTTTAGGCCTTGCAAAAACATTAAAAAAATTATGTCACTTTAAAAATATTTGGGCATAATACAACTTTAGCTGTAGTTTATTTGATAGTCCATGTGTATTTAGAGCTGGAGGTCAAGGTCATCTAAACCTCAAGAGCATAGAAAGATCAAAGTCAGTATTACTTTGCATTTTAATGCCAATGTTTCATTTTGGTTTTTTTTCCTGGGCAGTTATTTTCATGTTTAAGTTCCATAATGAGCATGTGAGTCATATGAGCTTCGCCCTTCTAGTTGTTTTGGTAATGCTAAAAAAGGTCCAGCAGTTTTGAGTTTGATTTAGGTTGGATTTACAGGATTTATATATCGCCCTACCTAGGTTAGTTAGTCATTGTTTGTAGGGTCCAGGCTAGAACTATAATGATATTCCTATGGAATTGGCTTTGAAAATCACCGTTCCCAAGTATTGCAACAATTACAAAGGAAGCATAATTGCTAATTTCTATGGCTTTCGTGTTTCTGGCCACTCTGGGAATAGTAAATCAGTTATGTTTTAGAGTGAAATTTCATGAGACTAAACATTTTGTAACAAATAATGACATAAGGGTTATACAGTGTTCCACTTAATGACGATTCTTGACAGATTTTATGATTATTGATAAATTTGGCAACAGAATTGGTCATTTAGATTGCAACAGTAGTATTAGTGTATTTTTCTAAATAATCAGTTATTGAAAATTTTGCCTTAAATTTTACGAGAATTGTAACCTCAAGTTCTTAAATTGCCATATGTACATATTGTTTTTGATGTGGAAATATAATTATTTACCTTTATTAGGTTACTTAGTGTTTAAAGTATGAATTCATCAGTATTGTGTATTTTTCAATTACTATTTATTAATTATCTCGTTGTATTTTTTCTACAAATGGAAAAAAATAAAAAATGCAGTATGTTTGAAAATTATGTTGCCAAGTTTGCATGATAGTTTGTAGTCTGGGAGGAATAACCATCACAATATGAAACATTCATGGAAAATAAATTACTCCATAAATTTGTACATTACATTACATTACATGATTATTGCTTTAGGTCCAGCGGACACTTACGAGCCACATCAGGACCGGACAACCCCCAATCCGCATAAAGGATTTGCTGAAACAACCCTAGTGGTAAAACTGAATGCTCTCCACCAGCCAGTCACTTTACAATAAAGACATCCCACGCAGGGGACGCTGAGGCTATACTCTAATTTATCAAACCCCCGTTTACAAAAAAAAAAAAAAAAAAAAAATTAAATACTAACATCATTATACAATATCAACAAAACACATACATATAAAATGCCTACATTGCTAAATAATATCATAGGAAGCCCTAGTGACCACCTGGTAGAAAGCGTCCAATATTCCCAAGCTGATCCAACAGACCTCACACACAAATAAGGAGTCTTGTCCCAGAAGAGTTTTCAAGAAAAAAGGTAGGTGATTGGTCTAGCGAAGAAGAAGACAGTAGAGCAGATTGATAGAACAGAGCAGGAATGAGAAAGAACAAATGAGAAAGACAGCGACAGTGGAAATTTAAAGCACTAAATTTCCAGAAAGTGGGGATACTGTTTATACTGAAACCCCCGGCACCCCAACGGGGGTCATAAATTTGTAACAAAATACTGTTGACATTTAAATTTCGGTACATCAATACATGTAAAGCTTTTAGCATTTTGGAAAAGACATCAAATTTTGATAAAATCGAAGCAATGGTATATACATTTTTTTTAAACAGGAAACAAATGGCAAATATTCAAGTGTTCCAATCATCACGGAAAATATAATTATATAAAAACGTTATTACTTGTGGCAAGATAATTATGAACTAGGCCCTTTTTGACCCGGGCTACTCTGCCAAAACCTTTCAGGTTTTTTTAAGGGTTGAAATTCACTGAGGATTTTTAAATAAACAGCAGTTCTTTCATTTGTCCTTTTGATGATGATCGGAACACGTTTGAATGGCTGGCATCTTGTTTACAAAGGTGAAATGAAAACATGGAGAGAGAGAGAAGGAGAGGGAGGGGGGAGGAAGGGTGTGTGTGAAAAAGGATAGGCCTACCAGACAGCTTCTACTATAATTATAGATGCTGTCTGGGCCTACGGCTAAGTTGAAATCATACAATACATCATTTGGCTAAAAGTGACCTCCTATTTCGAGTTCTTTTTGCAGGTGCAGACACATCTGAGTATCTGAAAAAAATTTTGTTTGTGCATAATGTGTGTGGAAAAAGTGAAGTCCTAATCAGTTTGGATTTTTAAAAACAAACTTACGGTGAAGAAGCCTCATTCACGAGTCATTGTAGTACAAATCTGATCATTTCAAGTATACTTCTTTTAAAAAAAAAAACACTTATTTCCAAGATGTGCAATAATCCCCATTTTATTTGCTTTTTGTCAAAAAAAAAAAAAAAAAAAAGAATCGGAATTATTTAACGATATTTTCTTGTCAATCCTTTAGATCTGCAAAAAGGTTTCCAACTCAAGTTTGAACATCAACCATGTTATCACAGTTACACGTAACAAGTCCATGTGCTTAACTCTCCGACTACATTCGTCGATAGAAAATAATCAGAAATAACCAAACTATCCTAAATATGTGATAAAGCGGGAGATATTTCATGTTCAAACCACAGTGGTGAAGTCTCGTCTTTCGTAGACCTCAATTACCTACTATACATAACAGCAGTCATTTCCCTTGATTGGACTTCGAGACTATTGCAAGAACGTGACCTCACAAACAGACTGCATTTGGCATTATCGACCGTGAAGCATATAGGTACATAGATGCATCTGTTCAGAGTAGTTAGCATCATTCTAACAATAAACACCCAAAATGATGCCAGAGAGGTGGAATAAAGAGAGAGCCTGCTTTGCGTGTAGCCCTACGCTTCTCTGCTTAAAACGTCGTGTTTGAGCCTTAGTGCAAGGTCGGTGGAAATCAACACTTCCGGTTTAGTCTGCAACAATGGATGTGTCAGCAAACTTCATGGGTAACTTCGACGAAATCGTTGAGGTTAGAAATATATTCCGTTCTATTATTTAATATTTTCGTTTTTTTTCCCAAGTAGATAGATAAATTTATGTTGTCTTATAATTAACCAGTTATTTAACAATGAAAATTCATGACGAAGAATGTAAAAGCGTAAGCCACTAATTGTACGTTTGTACTCTAGCAGCCTACATTACTACACTACTACTCAGTCAGTGAGTCAGCACTAGTAAATTTTTATTAAAAAGAACAAAGATACATAACTTGGAAAATCCATTTAATAAGAGTTGCTGCTAATTTTAATATGCTACTTTCTACAATTATGTTAAATGTATAGATTAGAATGCTTGGTAATTGAATGTTTGAGTAGGGCTTTGCAAGTGAAGAAGATTATTGTTTTTTTTCTTGTTTTTTTTTGTCGCCATGCCTAACCAGAATAACTGTACAGTACAGCTATGCTTGGTTGATAAATAATCTTAGCTTATGTTAAATGATAATTTAAATACTTTCAAAGGTCTCCTTAAGTAATGAACATTAAAAGTAATTATTTATACTCTTATTATGATGACCCAGTAGCTAGGCAACATTGGATGTTGTACCAGACCTATTGTATTATTCTATAATAAATTTAAAATAAATAAGATAAGCATGTAAAAGCATGATGGCTTATTTTGCTCCTTACACACCTCTTACTGTATTTTGTTCCCCAATTCAGGAAGAATGTGATCCAGACATGATCATACTAGACCACAGCACAAGCAGTAGTACACCAGCTTCACAACCATTGCTTGCATGCGGGAGCAGGATGGCCTTGTTTAAGGTGGGTTACAACATAATTTTTATGAAATAGAGGTATTGTTAAATAACTTAAAAAAGAGGTTTGATTTATTATTTATTTTGGGGCGGTTGTGAAAAAATGGAACATTTTGGCACTCAAATAGATATGCATTTTGTGTGTAAATAAATTTAATTCTATGCAATATTTACATTTGTAAAAATATTTTATTAGTTAGGCTAAAAGTATATTTGACCCCTTTTAAATGTTATTGGCCTCTTTTAAGGGTTATTGGCACCTTTTAAGTGTTATTGTAATACTACTACTAGTATATAAAGTACTAAATTTTATACAAACTAGTTTTTTACATTTTTTAAACCACTATACCGATTGTTTTTAAATGCAAAAATAAAGCATAGAACTATTTAAAACATATTTTATTTTATTTCGGTAAGGTTGTGTTATATATAAAAAAATATATTTTTTATGCTGAAATATATACATTTAAATTTTCAGTTGAATCTTGAGACTGTGAAAGAGGCATGCGGTTTGCTCACATTGGATGAATGTATGCCAACTGAAGTTCACGAGATGAGCAAAAACGCTAAACGTATGTTAAAAAAAATATCATTTGTCTATAGACAGTATATTACAACTAAATAAGACATGCTTTCAACATATTTTTTATCTGTGCTGATGATCTTAAGACACCCCAAATTCCTTACCTCTGCATGGGGGGCATGGGAAGTGGTTGTTGGTTTTTTTTTATTTCTTTTTTTTTTTACAGTTGATTTCTGTTTTTCGATTCCTGACAATTTTATTAAAGGCAGTTGCTAATTGTTTCTTTGTAATCAAAAGAAGAGCATAGCTAAAAAAAATTATATGTTTTGTATTCTTATAATTAATATTATCATTATTTCTTTGTTGTGTTTTTCACTTTGATTTTAAGATACATGTATTTATCAGTCCCACTTGTGTAAAGTTTACATTTTTTTAAAGACTTGATTTGAGTTGAAAGGGGATTGGGGTAAAGATCTATACATTTATTTAAAATTTTGATCTTGATATTATTGCACCATAAGATTACTGTGTGTTCCATGGTAAGTGGATAAAAAGAAAGCACCCACATTGGTCTGACCAGCCTCTCCTTGTCTGACCTTGCTTTGTACCTCCAACAGGAGAAAAGTCTATTTAAAAAATTAACTTTGGTGTCTTATTAATATGTTGTGTAGTTGCTATTTTATAATTTTCCCAAAATGCCCTCCTCCCCCCCCCCCCCCTCTTCATAATTTTTAATATTATTTTTATATTCTAAATATTTTCTAGCGGAGGAACTTCTATCCACCCTACTGTTTTTGGACAAATGCCTCGTCCCAAAAGGAAGATTTAGAAATGCAGCACAAGAAAAAGCATATTCGCTTTTTCACAAAGAGTTTGTGTCTAACATAAAGCCAGTGGCTGAACTGATTGGACAGGTTTCTGCAACATGGCTTTGCATATAAGTGTTCGATTTGATGCTTAGCAAAACTTATGATTTACCAGTTCAGTAGAGTGTAGTGTGAGGAAGGGTCAAAATTAAACGTACACCTACATGGTCACAGAAGACTTTCTATAGTGCTCTTTGCATATTAAAATTTGAATATTTCATATAAAGCAATGGATTTCTTTCTTTTTTTTTTAACTGATTTGACTTAATCTTGACGAGACCATTCGTTTGATATATGGCATCACCTATTTGGAAACTTGGTAAAAATGTGCACTCCTGGGTGTGGGAGGGGGGGGGGTGATCTTTAAAATATTCTTCAAATATGTCATGTTATACATCAAAGGAATTGTCTCGTTGAGACCAGTTCAAATTTAAGAATGTGGACAAGATTACACCCATACTACAAATACACAGAAATTATATTTAACACACTCCACACTCCACACCCCTCACTCCCACCCCTCATTCCCATCCTCTCCTATCACATTGAGGGGTTTGGACTGTTCTCCATGAGACAATTCGTTTGATATACAACATTAAATATTTGTAAACAAAAGGGGAAGATTTTTACAAAGACATACAATTGAAATAAAACCATTTTATGGATATATCATAACAACTATTACTTATATATTGTTATAAATATGGCATATTTGGACTCAAATGAATTGTCTTAGTGAGAGGACTACAACTATAATATTACATTTCATTTAAAAAAAAAAGTGCCTTGATCAGCAGCTAAGATTGTGTCCACAGTGTGACACAATGTATGACCAGTTTTATTGTTCATAGGGAATCCACTGCCCACTGGTCACTACTATCAGCACTCCAGCACCTGAACCTAATTAACACTTCTGGTAACTCATATCTCTTAACTGTCACCATCCCCTCCCCCACTGGGTTCCAAGGCCTTGCCTGCAGTTTGAATTTGAATTCTTGGCTGAGGGCCTGCAGATGTCCATAGTTTTCTTAATTTTCAGTGAGGTGGTGCCAGAGGAGGGGTGGGGGACGGAAGAAGAGGTGGTAATAGTGGGGGGTGGGGAGGAGGAGGAGGATGTTTTGGTGGAGGAGGAGTAGGCGGATAGTTGGGGGGGAGGAGGAGGAGGAGGTTAGACTACCTGTCATTACAAAGAGACAGAGGAAAGGGGTGAAGGATGGGGATGATGATGCAGGGTGGGAGACGGATGGGAGTCATGGGTGGGTTACTGATAGGGAAGATGAGGAGGAGGTGATGGAAGAGGAGGAGAGAGAGAATACGGAGAATGATGTGAGGGAGGAGAGAGAGAGGAGGAGAGGAAGGAAAGTGAGAAAGAGGATGTGGGGGGTGAGGAGAAAATAGATGGGGATGAAGAGAATGGGGAATTACATACCGATGGAGATGAGGAGGAGGAGGTAAGGGAGGCATTAGGGTGGAGGGCTAGGATGGAGGAGGCTGAGGAGGAGACGATGAGGGAGGAGAGAGAAAGAGGAGGAGGCTGATGAGGACGTGAGGGAGGAGGACGAGGAGGTGAGGAAGGAGGACGATGAGGAGGATGTAGTGGAGGAGGCTGAGGTGGACAAGGATGAGGACGAGACGGCCCATCTCTACAGATTTGGGTCGGATTCAGAACATGATGATGATGATGATGATGGTATAGTGTATGACATTTTTTGTATTTTGCTGGCCTTGGGGTGTGAATTGGATAGGGGAACAGTTGTAGAATCAATTATGAGTTACTTTGAACAAAAAAATCAGCCATTGGGGGTATAAATCCATTTCCATTGTTGAACGTTGATAAAAAGATTAATACTCATAAAAATGTAAAAATACAACATAACATTAACATGTGTTAATCCTATTTGTCTTTTTAGCCTAAGATCCTGACTTCAACATAAATAAGGAATTAGAAGAATTGCGTGCTGCCAAGAAAAGAGTCAAGCAGCTGGAAAGAATAATAAGGTAATACAGAGAGAGATTGAGTGTGTGTGTGTTTAGTTATCATCATTATGTAATGTGTATAGATAAATGTGTTTCTTTGGGAGGTGGAATGTATATTTGGGCTTTTAATGTAATGTTTTTATGATTGTCGTGTTGTTCTTTTTAGAAGCTCTGGAAAAAAAAAAGGGACCAGTCTTCCGAGGAGAGTGGAGAGGACCAGCCTGGTCCCTTTAGGAAAAGGAAGTAAGTACAGCTTTACATTCATTACCTAAAATACGAAGGGATGCTGACCCTTAACCCTCAAAGTCAGAACTATATAGAATCATATATCTATACTGGTATTTTAGATCAAATATTACAAGATAATATGCATTATAACTGTAGTTGTTTTGGAGGTGGCATCTATATTTTGTATGTCAATGTATTGTTTTTATGATGGCCTTGTTGTTTACAGAAGCTGTAAAAAAACCTTCATTTGGAGGAGGAGGAGGAGGACCAGGACTCTTCATCTGAGGACAATCCTGGTCCCTCTAAAAAAAAGAAAGTAAGTACAGCTTTAATTTAATTATCTCAAAATAGAAAGAATAATAAGGTAATACAGAAAGAGATTGAGTGTGTTTGTTTAGTTATCATCATTATGTAATGTGTATAGATAAATGTGTTTTTTTTGGGAGGTGGAATGTATATTTGGGCTTTTAATGTAATGTTTTTATGATTGTCGTGTTGTTCTTTTTAGAAGCTCTGGAAAAAAAAGGGACCAGTCTTCCGAGGAGAGTGAAGAGGACCAGCCTGTTCCCTTTAGGAAAAGGAAGTAAGTACAGCTTTACATTCATTACCTAAAATACAAACAGATGCTGACCCTTAACCCCCAAAGTCAGAACTATATAGAATCATATATGTATACTGGTATTTTATTTAATATATTACAGGATAATATGCATCATTAACTAGTTATTTTGGAGGTGGCAGGTATATTTTGTATGTTAATGTATTGTTTTTATGATGGCCTTGTTGTTTTCAGAAGCTGTAAAAAAAAAGGCTTACTTTGGAGGGGGACCAGGAGGACTTTTCTTCCCAGGAGGACCAGTCCCTCTAAAAAAAGGAAGTAAGTACAGCTTTCATTTATTTATCCTAAAATAGAATCGGATGCTGATCCCTAACGCTCAATGTCTAAACTATCATCAAGATATAGAATCATATGTGTATACCAGTATTTTATGTCATATATGCAAGGATACTATGCAGCGCGTGTGTAAATGGCAATGTATTTGTTATTCTGTTTTATTTTGATATTGAAGTAAACACACAGTATTATATGTTGTTGTCTTATTGTCTTCTGGTAGACAACCTCAGCAGAGCGCCAGTGCCGCTGCCACGACTTCCACCCCTTGGTCAATGGGTAAGAGATAATTGGAAGCTTACTTTTTTAGCATATGTAACATTTATGACATAAAACCAATTGATGCGTAACAAAGTGAGTCTACCCTGCCATTACAAAATAAATGTAGAGTTTTGCTACTATGTTAATGATGAGTCGTAAATATGCTTTTTGGTTGTTTGCATTTCGAGGATGCCAGTCAGAGACACCCAAAAAAAAAGCGGTAAGTTAGTACATCTTTTTTTCTCTTTTGTAATACTTAGATGTTTGAATGCAAAGAAAGTAAAAAATATGCGTTAAAATGACACAACTTTGTTACAATTACTAATACGATCACTTTATTATCTCAATCAAAGAGACATTCACACGTGGTGCCACATATAAATGTTACAAGACGATAAAGGACAGTATAACAACATTAAACAGTAAACAGTAAAACAGGATAAAAGTATATCAAGACGACATTATGGAATTAGCCATTCTTAAAGGCAATTTATACATAACCACACATTTCTGCAAGAGTTGCTAGAATGCCTTAGGGCATGGCTCTGTTTCTTACTAAGTGTCCACCTATTCACAACTGTAGGGTTGGTTTCAGGGCATACAAATGTATGCACTGTGACAAAACAGTGTGGACTCTGGCTCGGCATCTCAGGGACGTCCATGGGGTGGACAGGAAGACAGCGGCGCATTGGCGCTTTGCAAAAACCCAGGCTACCAAAGTAGGTTGTATTGTTCACTTTTCCGCTGTGTTTTGTAAGCTGTGTGAATGTGATGCCATTGTAATTCTATGAGTTTTTGTCTATCTGTTGTGATTGGTGTGTAAACTTGTCGAATATATATATATATATATATATATATATATATATATATATATATATATATATATATATATATATATATATATATATATATACTGTCAGTGTGATTATAGTCTATTCTTAAGGTATATGCATTTTAAATGTGAGTCTAACCCTGCTGTAATTACTTTTGGGTTAATGCACAGTTGTTATAGTCTTATGCTGTTTTTTTATCTACAGAAAACAAAGTGTCCCCGATGCCCACTCAGTGTGGTACACCTGGGCAGGCACCTCCGCTATGTCCATGGCATGGTGCCAGGCAGCATGGACTACATGTCCACCTTGGCCAGAGGCGGAGGTGCCAAGGCTCTGGGAATACTTGTAAGAGGTACAAATACATTGTTTTATGTGCTTTTTGTTACTTACAGTATCATTTATGCTTGTTTTATTTACATTATTAATTATACCATTGCTTTTAACCATTTAACAAAATTGCAACTTTACCTTGTTGTGGTCATGAATCAACTGTTTGTAGTGCACTGGACCCTGTACACAGTCATTATCTATATGTTTACCCTCACCCAAAATTAAAATACGTTCACATATATACCAATGCACATATAAATATATAAGTCATATATCATTACAGCTCAGGATGAAGGACATCAAAGTCACCACAATCAAAGGAAGACCATTATGCCATGGAAAGATGGATTTCAACACCGTAAGCTACATCTTTTTGGCCTTAATAAACTTAAGCAGCATTTTCATACTTAATGTCTGATTTTGACTTTAAGAAAACAATCATAGGGAGATTGTCAGTTGGCTTCTTTGTTTATGTGTAGGAAACATCTTCGTGGCTTTTGACAACCATTGTGACAAAGGTGAGGCAGCTCGAAACTCCATCATTCGAGCTGTCCTCAATGCCTTCATGGATGTGGCCCCGGACGCCAAGGGCAGCCTGGCAGAAATATTTCACGTATGTATACATAGACAGTACAATCTATATTTGTCACAATATCATGTGATTTCTTATTAAAACGTACTAAGTTAATCAAACATAACTTTTTGTTGCTTTGGAAAAAGGGAGGGGTGTATACGTTTTAGGGGAGAAGGGTCTGATTTTATTTTGTATGAAGCCGGATGTTTACAATGAATGGGCGAGTACTGCGCTTTGAACTAATATTGTTCCTTAGGGAAAAAGCGCTATATAAATATCCTTATTATTATTATTATTATTATTATTACATCTAAGACCTGTGTTATTTGTTTTAGTCCAGATCTATACCACAGGATGCACCAACGGATTTTCAAGAACGCTTTGTTAATCCGCTGGTGCAGTCTGCCAGGAGCGACCCACCCAAAGCCTCCAGTGGCATAAACAAAGTGGATGCTTTGATTGTAAGTATGAGAAGTATTAGCTGTACTTTTAGTTCTTGTTGTACAAAGGCTGTTCAAAACTGTCAAAACAAACGTTGTTCCTCAGTACCAGCAATGTATCCAGGCCAGGGGAAATTGTGTCCATGACCCTCGGCGAGGTGACAAGCTCCCGCGAGTTCCAAGGCTACAGAGTCATTAAGGTAAGAAATTTCATTTTTTGTTTTGTTTCACACTTGTTTGTTATGTAGTACTCCTGTGTTTTTTTAAATCCAATATGTGTTGTTTTGATGGTGTTTTTGTTGCTGAGGTGGATGTGTGTTTGTGTGTAGGTTCAGAGCCATAAGACCGCCGCTACCACCGGATCGCGGGAGCTGTTCTGTCACCAAGAAGATTGGTCTCGGCTTCAACAGTAAGCAATCTTGTAATGTTATGGTTAGTGTGTATTTGTGTTATAAGTAGTAAGTATTACATTATACTGTTCGTGTCATGTTTTTCACGTATTAACAAACTATTGAATTTAAAACATTGCATTGTGTGTGGCTACTAACCTGCCATGGTTTTCTGTTTTAGATACATCAGTTTCGCCAGACCATTCATATGCCCAATGGCAGATACAGACAACAGTGCAGTTGTGTTTATCACCACAAGTGGGAAGACCCTGATGCCTTCCCAGTTTTGTACCATCTACAAAAGTGTGGTGGGAAACACCTGCACTGATGTACGGAAAATGGTTTCCCGCAGTGTAAGTAGTCTGCAGTTTATTCACTATTTTTGAACTTTAACAATTATTAACAGTACAGTCACATACATAGGATTTTGCATTGGTGAACTAAAAAAAAAAAAAAAAGGTGTATTATACACAAAAGGTCTGGTACCATATTTACTGACTATCATGCCTTTTTTATTCTTTTAGGCCAAATATTTGGATGACCCAAAACAGAAGAAACTGGCCGACTTGCTGTACCATAGCAAGGAAACACAAAAAAGATATTACTCAGGAGCAGCCCTAACAGAGGCAAGAGCTGAGGCTTTTGTACACGTAAATATGGATATTTTGCAAGGTGAGTAAATGACTACAAGTTGATTTTGCTCAGTGCTGTTAACGTCTTTATGGGCAACTTAATCATTACATTTTCAACATCTTGCACTACCAAACATAATTCAGTTTTTGTGGTTGTAATCACCCCCATTATACTTTTAATATCATTTAGCAGATACTTTGTACAATAATACAGTAAACTGTAAATAGTATAATAAAAAATAAATGTACTAACTAGTACAGTGATTTGACATGATTGTTGTAAAGAGGGAACAACAAAGAGGGAGAAAGGGATTACAATTCACTCTTGCTAGCATCACCAACTTCCATGTTTTTCTACACTTTGCAGGAGCACCAGGTGGCACATCCTCCACCCAAAGGTAAGTGTTATTAAATGTCCCCTTTATGAATGATACAGAGAACAAAGCCCGAAAGGCCAGTGTTACCACTAAACACAAGTGAGTTAGGGTAATTGTGATCAACAGTTTCATGCCATTCTGTGTTTATAACATGTGTTATATACTTATAATATTCAAAATTCACTCAATGATTAGTGTGAATTAAGTTCACAGATGTAAAACGGTTAACAATGATGTTGCAGATTGCCATGCTTTACCACCACCAGCGCAACCTCATTTCGAGCCGGTGGCAGGGCCATCTTGGATGGAGGATGAACAACACAGCAGTAAGTTGATTTCAATTTCCTCTTATTGAGAGAGATATAAACTGAACGCAATGGTACCACTAAGCACAATTAATTTCTGCTAGTTTGGAACACCACTTTTGTGTCTTTATTTGCTAGCATCATCAAATTCCATTTTATTCTTTTTTCCAGCACCACCTGCTTCTCAATGGGCTGCTACAGAATGTGTACAGCAAGTCGGTCACATTCCTTTAGCACAAAATCAAACAAGTAAGCTTAGGGTTAGGGTGGACTCACTTTTGGTTCTTTGTGCACACTATAGATAGAATTGTGGCATGTAATTGTGCTATAACGTTCCATTGTTGTAACATTTCCTTTTTCTTTTTGTCTTACAGCGCAAAGAAAAACAACACCGGTGACAGAGGTACCCATGGTGCTCCTTCTGCCGGTGGAGGCCTCCAGCATGCCGTGGTACAAGGTGGAAGGCTCAAGGCTGAAGGAGCAAGATGTAAGTCACATTGGTGTTGTAGTCTGTAGATACAATGTTCTTTTAAGGATGTAAATGTAATAATTATTTAAGTTATTCAGTCCTTTGGTCTTATTATAAATATTATGGCAATTCAGACCTGCCTACCGTTACGATTTAGGCGTATTTTGTTACGATTTTCAGCCCTTACTACGATTTTTACGATTTCCCTAATTTTACTACGCTTTTCCGAACGCAAAAACTACACATTGTACGAAAACTTCCTTATAAGGAGATGCTAGACTCGGAACTGAAAATGAAGGCTTGTGATTAGTCGAGAACGGTCACGTGACCTGTTCGGGTCTAAGGTACGGTAACTTCCGTTTGAACTACGACCGGGCTTGTGATTAGTCGAGAACAGTCACGTGACCTGTTCGGGTCTAAGCTACGGTAACTTCCGTTTGAACTAAGACCAGGCGATTTGTGTTGTTTACAATCGATTTGCGCTTCATAAATGGAAAATCAAGACATGAATGGAGCAAATAATAAGCCTCATTCATCTGCACCATGCGAAAGAGTGTTTTCAACAGTAAGAAAGAATGCCACACCCCAGAGAGCTTCAATGGGGCAGGATACTGTGGAGGCACTCCTTGTGCTGAAGTCAAGACCTGGGCACTTATTGGACAAGCATCAATATAGTGATCACCAACTGAGCAGCATTAAGAGTGCTTACTACAATTCTTTAAAGAAGTAAAAAATATGAAAACTTTTTGTGTTTTTTTTTTAAATTACTATTTACTTTTGCATTTGAATGATGCTTTTCTGACTCATATACATGAAAGTCATAATAATAAATTCAGACAGTTTATCTACTTTTTTTTAGTTCATTGTTGTGCTTAAGTCCACACCTCCTTATGAAAACTTTTCTTTTTTATTTTCTTTTACAACTGAATTATGCTTTTTTTATTTTAGTGTACTATGTACATTAAAGTAATAATAATAATAATAATAATAATAATAATAATAATAATAATAATAATAATAATAATAAATTCAGACAGTTTATCTACTTTTTTTGTGTGGTAAATTCATTGTTTGCTTTCTATTTCTTGTCTTGCTGCCTGTTTAATTTACAATTAATTGCAAATGTTGCAAGATTGTTAGTATTATTTGGTGTAGAAATATAACGATTTTAAAGACCGATAGATCGATCGCGGTGTGAATACGCTTTTTACAATTTTCTCTCAAAATGTTACGCTTTTTGTCCCAAGTCGTTACTCCTAAAAATGTGGGGGGTAGGCAGGTCTGCAATATTATAGTTGTCTATGGTATCTAATGCATACAGGAATCTAATGGGTTATGGTTATAATTACATCAATGTTGATATACAGACCCAAAAATGGGCTGACTTCAACACAAAAGGGTGAATACGAGATTTTCAATTTTAAACATATTTCAATGCATAACATTTCTTATGTTTCAGATTCCAACAGAGGCAAGAATGAAGTGGACCCGAAAAGAGCACATTATTTTGCATAAGTTTTTTGGGTGCTATAGGGGGGTTAAAGGGACAGGGGGTATTTTAAAGAAACAGGTGAGAGAAGTGCTGGAGAAGTTTGAAGAATGTAATGATGTGTTGGGGGGAAAGACAATAGATCAGATAAGGGACAAAGTTCGGGGGTGGAAAAAAAAAATGTGGTGTGATACATCAAAGGTATTGTCTTGTTCAAACCAATTCAAACCTGCTTTTAAAATCAAATGAGGAAAACATTACAATACACAAATACAGAAGTCAAAGTTGAAGTTGAAAACTAAAATTCAACAGCTTTTATTAGTAAAATGAAAGGCATGCTTGTTAGTAGCTCCATGCCTCCCTGCTGGATAGGATGGCACCAGAGTTGGAGCCACCCCCTCCCCCTCCACTTTCACCCCCACTTTAACCAGTTTATTTTATTCCATTTCACTCCACAATGTCATGTATCTTTCAAACTTTCCTGTACATTGGATAAATTGGTTATTAATTTATTGTAAAAAAAAGAAAGGATGGAACCACCACAATGCGTGGTTCCATCCTTTCTATTACAAAGGATGAAGTGCATTGATGGAGTGTGAAGATAACTGGTAAATATTAAGAGTGTGGGTGCAGGGGATGTGGAGGTATTGAAGTCATGCAAAAGGCTAAGACCTTAAATAACACAAAACATTCATGCCTATATGATTGCTATCTCATTCAAACAGTCACTTCTCCACAATGCTTGGTTCGATCCTTTCCATTTTCGGAGTTTAGGTCCACCGATGGTGTGTGAAGATAAATGGTAACTAACAATATAGTGTGTGCAGGGGATGTGGTGTAATTGAATTTATAAGAGGCGAATCGCGCAACTTCAATACCCTAAACTATTACTGTAAAAAGGAGCACTATTATGCTCGTGGACCCTAAGTAACATGTTTGGTGGCGCCTTGCATAAAAAACAGGGACCACTTCCAGTTGGCAGCCATTCACTTTTTCGTCACTGCACTAGCAACAAGTCAACAACTATACCTACTATCACTATCAAAACCACTCTATTGTTCAATGGATAACATGGCAGCGGGCGGGTCCTCTCTTAACATTGAGGATGTCCTAATGGATACCGAATCAGACGCAAGTTTGGAATGGAACCTGTTGGCACCTACACCTCCTACTACCACCACTACTGCTACCTTTGATTCTGCCACTACTACTACCACCACCACTACCAACACTTCATCACACTCCCCCCTCCCATCCACCTACAGGGACGTGCACCGGGAGGATGACACCTATGTACCCGTCCCTTTCGGTATTACCATCCCTCACAATACCACTACTGGCCAAAACCAGGGCACCTCGGCCGCATCATCGGAATTGAACCTGTTAGCATCTACTACTACCACTACTGATACCTCTCATTATACAACTACCACTAGCACCACTACTACAGACACTTCATCACACTTCCCCCTCCCCTCCACTTACAGGGACGTGCACCGGGAGGATGACGCCTATGTACCTGTACCTTTGGGCATTACCATCACTCGCAATACCACGACCAGTAGCCAAACCCAGGGCACCTCTGTCTCCAAAACTTCAACTGAAGAATAGCAACCCTAACCCACACCATCCAAGATTCCCCCAGAAAGGCAGCGGGGGGATTTTGCTGCTGGCCACTGACCCGCAGGAAGAACACCTCACACTGCTGTACCCAGATAAAAACGAAGCCCGCGCCACCACCAAACAGCAGCGTGAATGATTGAACACTTTATATTAAAACTTTACCTGACTCTTTTTACAATGTCGTACACCATTGTACCTAATAACTATGATTTTATTCTTTAAAACCAACAATTGCTGGAAATCACACTATTACCAATATTATTATTACTACTATTGTCACATGTTAATACCAATTGGCGGTTGTTGATTACATGTTGACCATACCAAAAACACAAACAGTGCATGGTCTCCAAATTTTGTTCATCTTCTACCTCTCAACGAATTCAACGAAGTTTATTGGCCAAATTGACATAAAACATGCACATGGAATATGTTGCGATGTGGCAGTAACATTCATAAAACATACATGCAAACACACGTTTACCAGCTAATAAAATACTGATCAAGCGTGCACACATACATACGCAAACAACAAATAGTAAAAATAAACAAGTATGTGCCAGTGGATTATGACGTGACGTCAGTAACAGCATTATACATTTAACATTATAAGAAATTTAAAGCGAGAGCAGCCTCTGGAAAAAAAGAATATCTAAAACGGTTTGTTCTGGTTTTGAGGGCTCTGAAGCGACCTTTACTACCTCTCACTACTACTATTACTGTGCCTTGACTGATTTGCCTTGCCATCTCTCGTCGTTCTTCCTTTTTCTGCCTACCCATCGTGTAACTTTTAAACACTTCTACACTGTTGAAGAGTGGTGGAGAGAGTAGGCATCCTTGATGCACACCGATTGTTGTTCTCAACCAGTTCCCAGTGGCGCTGTTGTGTAGGACTGCCAATGGGAGCTTTGTCATACAGGCTTGTAATGACTTCCATAAATTAAAAGGGCTTATGATGTACACTCTGATGGTGGCCTGCCATACTCGGTCAAACGCCTGCTTGAAGTCTATACACACATAATATACATGTTGCTGATGCTGTAGATATTGAATTTATAAGAGGCAAATCGCGCTACTTCAGCACACTGGACATCTAATATCAATATAGATCAAGCTATCCTATCACCAATCCCATAACTCGGGGGTCGTATCCTAATCACACAGAGGGTCATCTCAATCAAACAGTCACCTTTCCCCAAATTAGTAAATAGGAACAGACTGGGTGCAGTGGTTCTTGACTTACTGAATTGATACGACACAATTGTATTATCTCACTCTGAGAAATGAACATAATACACAGAAAACATAACACCTGTACCCTACACAGCTTGCACTTTACATTCTTAACGGATATATATATATATATATATATATATATATATATATATATATATATATATATATATATATATATATATATATATATATATATATATATATATAGATATATATAGATATATATATATATATATATATATATATATATATATATATAGATATATATAGATATATATATATATAGATATATATATATAGATAGATAGATAGATATATATATAGATATATATAGATATAGATATATATACACAGGGTGTCTAAAAAAAATGTACTCGCACTTTAACTGTCGCTAACATGCTGCCTTTTTCTTGGTGCGCGTTATCAGCGTTGTCTGGACAATAATGGTCATTAATTTGAACATTTGCGAACATGATTCTTCAATTACATTGGTCTTCTGTATTCGAAGCTATTCTATTCACTCTGTATGTTCATAAATAATGTTTTTCTCGTCATTCGAAGTGTGAGTACATTTTATTGAGACACCCTGTATATATATATATATATATATATATGTCTGATACAATGGCTCCTAAATATTTGAAGCTATGCACTGTGTTGAGGGATTGGACTTTGATGTCCATGTTGATGCCATTGGTGTTGGTAATCATTTTGGTCTTCTCTGCACTTATTCCCATTCCATAGGCTCTGGAGATGTTGTCAAGCCTCTGTACCAGCTGTTCTTGTTCCTCTCCAGCCAATCCATCAATATCATCTGCAAAATGAAGGTTGGAGATTGCTCTTCACCCTATGCTGACTGTGCCTTCGTGATCTGCAAGGGCATCTGACATGATGCGCTCTAGGAAGATGTTGAAGAGTGTTAAAGAGAGAGTAGGCATCCCTGAGGCACACCGATTGTTGTTCTGAACCTGTTTCTGATGGCGCTGTTGTGGAGGACTGCTCTGGTAGCCTTGTCATACAGGCTTTTGATGACTTCAATAATTTTCGGGCTGATGTTGTACACTCTCATGGTTGCCCACAGAGCTGCATACTAGACTCGATCAAGCGCCTTATTCTTTGTAGCCAGCCCGACTACACACACATATATATATATATATATATATATATATATATATATATATATATATATATATATATATATATATATATATATATATATATATATATATATATATATATATATATATACGCATAATACCTGGTTTACCGCGACATGTGTTCTGGCACCGTTTTTTGGCAACACCTATTTCTACTGGTCATATAAAGTCAAATTTGATGTCAGACTGTTAAATGCACATCTGTGATTATAAATATGGGTCAATATTAAATATATATATATTACACCTCGAGAAATTTGAGAAACAAACAGGTTGCCACAACACCCTGTCTGTGACATATGTCGTCAAAAAACGGTTATGCGACTCGTATTCACTATATATATAAATATATTTTTATAACGGGCATGCTGATTGAACAAATACATTTAAGATTAATCTATGGACAACTGTCATTATAAATACGTAACAATATTTTTTTTTTAAATAAAATGATACATGTTCTTGGGACTGTGGAAGATATGCATTCAAACTGTAAAAGACCGTGAAGACGGCAGCTTGCTAACTGATTCGTTTTATTTTTTATTTTTCTTCGATTTCTTTCTTCCTACGTCACACTTCCTACAATGACGTAAAATAAACACCATGACGCACATGGAATACTAATAAAACAGTTCCAAGTCAAGATCTGCTACATCTCCCTTCTCAAATAATCACAGTAATAATAACACATACATTAATACCTATCCTATCATATCCCCTAACTCGGAGGTCGTAGGGGCACCACAGATGATCGTTTAACCAGCGTAATCCATCTTTCCCTGCCCTCAGAAACCCTGATTGTTTCGCTCATTGTCAAACCAGTCATTCTCGAATGTTGTCCTCCCACCTCTTTTTTGGTCTCCCTCTTCTTCTACCTCCTTGCTCTGTGCTTGCAGGATGGTCTTTGCAAGACCTGATGATCTGGTAACGTGGCCATACCATCGGAGCTTCCGTTTTTTCACCACTGTGAGCAGGTCATCGTGTTGTCCAATGGCTTGTGTGATGGTCTTTCGGACTTCGTCGTTGGTGATGTGCTGGGTATAGGAAATGCCCAGAAGTCTTCTGTAGCACCTCATCCCCATGCTTTGTATTCTTCGTTGTAGATCTGCTGTGAGGGTCCATGTTTCGTAATCATATAGGAAGATGGAGATGACAAGGGAGCGCAGCAGTCTTACCTTGGAATGTAACCTGATGGTCTTGTCTTTCCACATTGGCTTCAACCTCGCCAGGGCAGCAGTTGTTTGTGCGATACTGTAGAGGACTTCCTGTCGGGACCCATTGTCTGATACAATGTCTCCTAAATATTTTAAGCTAAGCACTGTGTTGAGGGATTGGCCTTGGACTTTGATGTCCGTGTTGATGCCATTGGTGTTGTTGGTCATCATTAATGTTGGTCTTCTCTGCACTTATTTCTATTCCATAGGCTCTGGAGGTGGTGTCAAGCCTCTGTACCAGCTGTTCAAGTTCTTGCTCCTCTCCAGCCAATCCATCAATGCCATCCGCAAAACGAAGGCTGGAGACTGCTCTTTTCCCAATGCTGACTGTGCCTTCAACACAGTGCATAGCTTCAAATGTTTAGGAGCCATTGTATCAGACTATAGGTCCCGACAGGAAGTCCTCTCCAGGATGGCACAAACAACTGCTGCCCTGGCGAGGTTGATGCCAATGTGGAAAGACAAGACCATCAGTCTACATTCCAAGGTAAGGCTGCTGCGCTCCCATGTCCATCTTCCTATATGCTTGCGAAACATGGACCCTTACAGCAGATCTACAACGAAGAATACAAAGCATTGAGATGAGGTGCTACAGAAGACTTCTGGGCATTTCCTATACCCAGCACATCACCAACGACGAAGTCCGACAGACCATCACACATGCCATTGGACAACACGATGACATGCTCACAGTGGTGAAAAAAACGGAAACTCCGATGGTATGGCCACGTTACCAGATCATCAGGTCTTGCAAAGACCTTCCTGCAAGGCACAGTGCAAGGAGGTAGAAGAAGAGGGAGACCGAAAAAAGAGGTGGGAGGACAACATTCGAGAATGGACTGGTTTGACAATGAGCGAAACAATCAGGGTTGCTGAGGACAGGAAAAGATGGAGTACGCTGGTTAAACGATCATCTGTGGTGCCCCTACGACCTCCGAGTTACCGGATAGGATAGGATACGATAGGATAGTTTGCTGTGGTATTTTTCACTTCACATACAATTAGTGTGAGGGAGAGAGAGAGAGAGAGAGAGAGAGAGAGAGAGAGAGAGAGAGAGAGAGAGAGAGAGAGAGAACACATTATCAAAATAATTATAACAAAATTAAGAAAATAAAAAAAATACATGTATTTATTTGTCAAAGTCAAAGATGTTATTACTTAAGCCCAAAAGCTATGGCAATTTGTTTGTACTAAAAGAATTGTTTTTTTTTTTGTTTTTTTTTTGTTATATAAATAATAATACATTATAAATGTTGCAGGGTGTGTGCATATGAGTGATTAAAAGTAGAAAGTGATATCGCGCAGTCTTTGTCCAATAAGACGAGCACTTGGTTGGGATGATTTGATTTTATTCAGAGTTTGCATGAGATTTACATCATCAATCAAGCAATTGATCATGCAAGCAACCCTCTATAAATAAACAATAAAGACCAAGGCTAAACAGAATTTTTAAAATTTATTAAAAAAAAAAATTATGAACAACATGAAGATGATACTTGAATTAATGACAAATGCAAAACTTTACAGTTATAAATCAAATAAGCCAAACATATTGATTGATTGATTGATTGTTGCTTTAGGTCCAGCGGACTCTTCCGAGCCAAATCAGGACCGGACAACCCCCGATCCGCATAAAAGATCTGCTGAAACAACCCTAGTGGGAAAATTGAATGCCCTCCACCGGCCAGTCACTTTACAATAAAGACATCCCACGCGGGGGACGGCTGAGGGTTTACCTCAACTACGCGAACCCCCGGTTACAAAAACAAAATAGAATACAAACATCATTATAAATTATCAACAAAACACATACATATAAAATGCCTTTAGTGCTAAATACTAACATCATAGGAAGCCCTAGTGACCACCCAGCAGAAAGCGTCCAACACTCCCAAGCTGATCCAACAGACCTCATACACAAACAAGGAGTCTTGTCCAGGAAGAGTTTTCAAGAAAAAAGGTAGGTCATTGATCTAGCGAAGAAGAAGATAGTATAGCAGAGTGATAGGACAGAGCAGGAATGGGAAAGAGTAAATGAGGAAGATAGCGACAGTGGGAATTTAAAGCACTAAATTTCCAGAAAGTGGGGATACTATTTATACTGAAACCCCCGGCACTCCACACGGATTACATTATATTACATGATTATTGCTTTAGGTCCAGCGGACTCTTCCGAGCCAAATCAGGACAAGTGTAGCCGAACCAGGTCCACAAAATCAAGACCACAACTTCGCTGAAAGAGGTCTCGCCCCTGATCCGCATAAAAGATCTGCCGAAACAACCCTAGTGGTAACACTTAAGGCACTCCATCAGCCGGTCACTTTACAATAAAGATATCCCACGCAGGGGGCGCTGAGGCTATACTCTAATTTATCGAACCCCCGTTTACAAAAACAAAATAGAATATAAACATCATTATAAAATACCAACAAAACACATACATATAAAATGCCTACATTGCCCAATAATAACATCATAGGAAGCCCTAGTGACCACCTGGCAGAAAGCGTCCAATATTTCCAAGCTGATCCAACAGACCTCACACACAAATGAGGAGTTTGGTCCCGGAAGAGTTTCACGAAAAAAAGGTAGGTGACTGGTCAAACAAAGAAGAAGATAGTATAGTAGATTGATAGAGCACAGAGTAGAAATGAGAAAGAACAAATGAGAAAGACAGCGACAGTGGGAATTTAAAGCACTAAATTTCCAGAAAGTGGGGATACTATTTATGCTGACCCCCCCCCTTTCCTCACCCTCCCCCCTCCCCCCGGCACTCCAACTGGGGTGTTCCGAAAACAATCACACTTGCACATTAAATGTCTCCATAATACCTTTAAAAACATACACATACAAATGTTTTGTAAGACATTACATGTACATCAGAAGGCAAGAAACCGTGGTCCCACATCAGGGAAGCATGAAACTTGTCTCACATCTGTCACTGTCACATCAGTACACACATAAATGAACACACGTTGCTTCACTTTAAAACAACAACAACAACAACAACAACAAACAACTTCAGATAAGCAATGATTCATTTGAACAGTTTTTCTTCAAAATGTTTATAAACGTCTCCAAAATAGCAATTCCCAAACATGGAAAACTGCATATATATAGGCAATGATTGGAAGCCAACACATCTGAAGCATATATCAAAACTCCACAGACGATGATGTTGGTAGTCAGTGGTTGTCTAGTATAGCAAAACTGCAATGCATACTACATACCATTGTACATAATGACAGGTGGAGAACCGCCAACCATACTTCATGTACATTAGACAATTTGTGCCTTATGTCATTAGGCAAGAAAATGTAGCGCACATCAGGAAAGCGTGAACACAGGTCATGCCTGCCATCAGTAAACACATATTCATAAAAACGTATTCTTGGCAATAACTAATCTACAAATATCTTCACCTGTACAGCAAGTTCTGTCTGTAAGGCAATTTCTGCCTAAACCCTAGTAAGGCACTTGCCAAATTATTTGGCCTTTCCTGTCTGTTGTTCGGCAATTCCCCACTGAGGTTAGGCAGGCAGGCAAGTAGATTAACGTCCCCAGACACATAAGCATATAGGGGACTTGGATGAACGAGGGCCGATGTAATAAGAAGTCGTTTTGCAGAATGGAGTCAAATGAAGAAGGAGCGCAAAAGCTGCTACAACAACCAGCAGGAAGATGCGTTGAATCGGAAGGAAGACGGCGTCAATAATGTAGAGTGAAGATGTGACAAGGGTGGCAAAAGGGACGCCAAGACAAGGCCGCCAAAGGTATAGCAGAGGGAGGGAGGAGGGCCAAAGGGCGACTAGGAGGGCAGAGTGAGCGGATTATTTATTGTCTAAGGAGAGATAAAATAATTTTTATATGAAGACAGACCAGGGGCCCGTTCGGATTGGAAACGGTACGCACGCCGCGGGCGTGCGCGTGCGTTGGCGAGCGGTGGCTGAAGGTAGTATGCCGCGTGCTTCATGATATCGGAGCACAGCACTGCAGCAATCGTCTTCACACGGTTTCTGTTTACAATCATTCCTTCTTCTGCCGCCATTTTGAAAACGCTCACCACGCGCAAACCGTTTCATAAGGCAAAGTGTGCAGTGCGTGCGCTCACGGCAGGCGTTTTGTTCTAGGCAACAGGCCCCAGGTCTGCCGGGTTATTGCACGGAACAGTATAGGGCCTATATTATATAAAAACAATCAAATTATAGAAATTTAATCTAAAATTAATGATAAAACACGTTCGAGTAAGATTAAAAGCGGGTTAAAAAGAAAACTGCACCAGATCAAGCTTGAACCAGAGCGGCAGCCAGCGGGCACGCGGAAAGGCCAGTTTAGGTAGGATCCGGTCCCACCACTGGGTCAGGACTGTCTCGGATTACCACGCCCATAGACTTGAGAGCAGCCTCCGTCAAAAGGGACTTTACATTACATTACATGATTATTGCTTTAGGTCCAGCGGACTCTTCCGAGCCAAATCAGGACCGGACAACCCCTGATCCGCATAAAAGATCTGCTGAAACAACCATAGTGGTAAAACAGAACGCTCTCCACAAGCCAGTCACTTTACAATAAAGACATCCCACGCAGGGGACGCTGAGGCTGTACTCTAATTTATCGAACACCCGTTTACAAAAACAAAATAGAATACAAACATCATTATAAATTATCAACAAAACACATACATATAAAATGCATACATTGCTAAATAATAACATCTACCACCTGGTAGAAAGCGTGCAATATTCCCAAGCTGATCCAACAGACCTCATACACAAATAAGGCGTGTTGTCCCGGAAAGTTTGTCAAAAAAAAGGTAGATGACTGGTCTAGCGAAGAAGAAGATAGTATAGAAGATTGATAGAACAGAGCAGGAATGAGAAAGAGCAAATGAGAAAGACAGCGACAGTGGGAATTTAAAGCACTAAATTTCCAGAAAGTGAGGATACTATTTATACTGAAACTCCCGGCACCCCAACGGGGGTAAAAGGGACTTGAGTCTCAGCCGTAATGTATAGACTACATCTTTAGCCGAACGCCGGTTGTAGATGGAGACAACTTAGGAAAGGAATGCTCCGCTATTTCCACAGGGGAGCCAGAGCCTGGGGGTAGGGGGGGGGGGGGTCTACGACATCCCGTCCCGCGTACTATTTGGGCTCGAGGCAGGGGCCTTGGAGTCGGACTGTGAACTGGCTGTGTGACCGGGAGAAGACGGATTTCCCACAGCCAAGCTATGAACCGTAACGACAAGCCCAGCCACGGTGTGAACAAGTCTCTCCACCAAGCCTTCGAGCCTGAGTAAGGCAGCCCAGGATCTCTACTGCCATCGGGAGGCGCAGAACCTGTCACTTAAGGGTTCGAATCCCTAGCGGTCTCTGTGACTGTGGGGTGCGGCAATGCACCCGAACCATCAACTGTCGAAGAAGGAGGGGGCGGGAGGGGGGGGGGGGGCGATAAACGCCCTCACAGGAGAAACGGGAGCACTAGGGCTTAAAATGAAGAACTAACTAATCCGTGTGAGCCCCCCTTACTCCATGCCTCCCCAGGTG
>CM072512.1:80172443-80399943 GCA_036898135.1 Oncomelania hupensis | reverse complement strand
CCAATTGACAACACTAAAGAGTGTACACTAAATCTGAAGATGTTAAAAGTTACTAAAATGTTAAAAACGTTGTGCAACTTAAAAAATTATGGAATAACTTTAGGACGACATGTACGTTCTTCTTTACCAGTTTGAGATGGGGCAGTGGAAACAGACCGATGCGCTGCTTTTTTGCGGGCTAACGGTGATGTTTCCAGCTAGGCTGCTACTTTATCCTCGGAACTCGCTGTTTAAACACAGTACATAAGAAAATAAACAACCAGATATACGTCTATAATGACTTCAACGATTTAAAAATATATTAAGAGAAATTAGATACAACAGCCAGTCAACAAATCTCAAATTTGAGCATTCAATGCCCAGCCAGATTAGACATTTAGATCTAAAAAAAAAGTAATATTTCTTTTCTGATTTAACCCTCACAATGCCAAGGTCGACAATTGTTGACAGCCTGTAGTGTATTTTCCATGCAAAACTTTATGTTGATACAGCAGACAAGAGGATCGACATGTACAGACAGGATGTCGACACTGCTTTAAACAATGCGTTATACGATTATGGAATTCTAATTGGGGCAATATTTACCATAGTAACATTACAATATTAATATTTAATACGCATTTCCCAAAAATTAATGGCAAATTGCAACAAGTCAATTTTTACTATAACTTCATATTTTACAAAACTGAAGAGCAACTACAACGCAAGAATGGCTACATAAGTACATAATGCATTCCTGCACGTTCACGTTCACGTTTGTTAGATTAACGTCCCCGGACACATTAGCGCATAGGGGACTTGGTTGAAGGGAGGCTGTTGTTATAAGAAGTCAATATGCAGTAGAATGGCACGTTTATAAGGGGCGGTGCTACAACTTGCAGAAGGAGGAAATGCATTGATTGAGTCTAGAGGTAGCGATGACGATGATATGGAGCGCACAAAGCGGCAACAGAGATGAGACAAGGGCGCCAGGAGGGTCCTAAAAGTCAGAAGTGAAGAGAGCAGACTATGGAGCAGAGCTTTACGTACTATAAAAATTATTTCAAAACAAATTAAACGTTGATAAGTATTTACAAAAGATATATCCACTCACCGATTTGAGCTCCGCCATTTTAAGTGTCTTCGTGCAACGTCACACATCACAGACAAGACGTCACTTCACAGCGCGTGCTCTCATTCTGATTCACTCTTAGCCTGTCTCATCAAAAATTTATATGGATCCTCAGAAGCACGACAGAGTGTAGCAAGGGAACTAACTGCAGTCATAGTACAGGTTTTTGACAACATGTCAAAAAAACACGATTTATGTCCCATGTAATCCAAAACAGCAAAAAAAGTGTACCCGTTTTCTGACAACATTTGAATGTTGACACTTTCCTATCCATGTTGACACAAGTAAGGTCGCGTAACATGCATGTGTTGCCAGAAACCAGGCAGTATGAGAGTATATATATATATATATATATATATATATATATATATATATATGTAGTCGGGCTGGCTACAAAGAATTTCTGACCATTACGATACGTAGGCCGTGTACTCTGTCTCTGTTATGTTTAAACTAACTGTATGCAACAACTTGAGATATATTTTTCAGATCCCTTAAAGCATATAACCGTTAGACGCAGCATTAAATTCTCTAGTAGAATATATAAACTTTATTTGTGATTTATGTAGCAGTTTTGAATTAGAGCGCGATGTTTCGAATAGCGCGATGCCTATCACGTTGATAAAGACACCGCGCTGTTGGGGGCTAAGCCACCGCTGATACGAGCTTGGCCGGTCGCCTCAGCTCTTCCCGCCTCGTGTAATCGTAGATTAACACATGATAAGAACATAATTGTTGATGATGGCGATAGCAAACATTTTCCACTGTAACACCTTAAGTGTGATATTTTCCGATGCCTTAGTTCATTCTCTAATCCTATAGTATATACTTAAATTAAATATTAGTTTTATAGGGACATACATCGGAAGAGAAACAGAGGAAAAGTTGTAAGAAGAGGTTAGATTAAGTATTGTTGTTGTGTTAGGTGATTTCTAGATTAGTCCGTCAAAGTCGGAACCCATAATAGTAACCATGTCATATTATATATCGTTGGAAAGAGGAGACGTTGTTCTTTCTTTGGCATTATTATTATTATTATTTATAATTGTATTAAATTAAAGAGTTAGTATGGGTTTAGACTCGTGACACTCTTAAAAGCAGCAGCCAACTCCCTCTTAAATTGCGTATTATTTTTATTTTGTAGCAGATAGGTCCGATATTATTATATCGGTAGAAAGGTCGTATTTCCGCGTTTCCGCCCATATATAATTTATATAGTATTCGTTAGCGTTTCAAGCATTCGATGTAAAATAAAGATTAACGACTAACACAAATTACCGAGAGAGCCGAACATTTTGAGGCGCGAGCTGCACGAATAATCATCGGTTTCAGTGCGGCCTGCGAGCCCACATTAAAGCACGAACGTGCAAATATTTTGGGACACACACGGCAGACACGGAAGAACGAGTCAAGAGTCAGAGAGCTGGAGCATACAGAAAGGGAACGGGAGAAGAGCAGAACGCACCGCACTGGGCAAAATGTAGCTGCTATCTCCATGAGCATTGCCTTGCTCTCTCTTAGAGAATAAAACTTTTCAACGGTCATCAACGAACTGGCGTTGGGGAGAGAGAGAGAGAGAGAGAATGTGTGAGTGAAAATTCTTCACCATAACCTCCATCATCATCACTTCGTCTTTTCTCTCCAAAACAACACCAACACCACTACATATATATAACAACTACTGTGCTATATGATTGTTATGATTAAGTTCTGTACTTTTTCTTGTAATTGAATTTATTTACCTCACTCGCTTGTTTGCTTGTTAATTTTCTGAAACGCTGAACACACTTGGCATTAAATGATTTTTGACTCGCATGCATAACAAGAAGAGTGTATGTACTCAGCAAAAAAAAAAAATAATAATTCAGATTTTCAGAATTTTGCAAATCTTTGCGAGATGAGACCTAAATAGTCCAAAAATGACATTAAAAAAAGTGTCAGTCTGTCTGTCTGTGTCGCCTTCTTGAAGTGCAAAACTTGCAAGTGGATTAATATCTCAGAACCTAGTTCAACTATCACACCCAAACTTGGTAAGATGGTGTATATCCATAAGACATCATAAATGATCGGTGAATGAATGACTTCACTTCAAGATCAAGGTCACAGACAATTTTTCACAAACTTTCACTTTTTTGTTTCTAATTTATTAATTGAACTTATGATTCTTTGAGGCATGATAAATATCAATGAGACAGAAATCCTATGCACATTTGGCCAACCTCTTTCCAAGTTTAAGGTAACTGGAGCTATCCAAAGTCAATATAGGTACTTTAAAATGATCTTGACCCTAAACTATGAGAGAAATAAAAGTTCAAACTTGTTGTATTTAGAGGTGATATATTATTCTGTTTTTGCGTTGGATCTTGAAGGTCGAAGTCAGTTTAGGCCTGGCAAAAACATATACAAATTAGATCGCCATACAGTGGAATGGCTCTATTTAACCCATAGTATACAACATTGGGTTATTTTATGATACATGAACATAAGAAATCACGTGAAGGTCAAGGTCATCCAAAGATCAAGGTCGCTAAAGGTTAAGGTCATCCAAAGGTCACTCGTTTTTTGGCATAATACAACGTTAGCTATAGTTTATTTCATTTATCGATATTACATGAGTGTATTTAAAGCCAGAAATCAAGGTCATTTCAAGAACAAGAGCATAGAAAGATCAAATTTGATATTTGCATTTTAATGACACTTTATCATTTTGGATTTTTTCTAGGCAATCATTTTAATTTTAAATATTGCAAGTTCCATAAGAAGCATGTGAGTCATATGGCCTTTGAAATTTCCAGTCTTGGTATTTACTATGCAGATCACAGATGTATGCACATAATACTCAACTTTTTTTAAAAATTAAAAAAATGTGCATTGTTACATTTGATAAATTGTATCGCAACAACCTAAAGAAAACATTGCTTCTCAAAAACAAAGTGTTTTTTCTTATCAAGTCTCAATAAACATTCAACACACCAACCCATGCCAATTAGTACTAATATGATAATAGACCATCTTTGGAAATGTGAGGTATCTTGTCTTTTTGTTTTGTTTTTAGTTACCTAGGCTTATACGGGCAGACATCTCGTCTCAGAACACTATGAAAGCTACCCCAAGCTGCGGGCTTTTCTTCAGGAAAGGGTGGTTGTGGTTGCCTGGTAGTTCAAGGCCGAACTAGCAAGGATTGCAACTGGAATCAACCATTCCGTTTGATCAGGAAGGTTTGATGGAGAATAGGGCAGAAATTGTAGGCGAGAAACAGTGTTTGTTTGCAAAGGATGTCCGCCTCTACGTTAGGCAACTCTGCCAGCCGCCCAAAGTTATTTTCCCTCGTATTTCCGAGCATGGTCTACTTGTATATAAATATAATAAAACAATCTTTTCATTGGTCTCAAGTAACCAATTTATTAACCCCTAGAGAACTGTAGTAAATGACTCTTTCGGTAGCATCATGTAACAGTGAAAATATTGATTTGTCCTATATGCTCGTTAAATTGTATACTTCTCATGCATTTGTATATCCTAAGATTTCTTGCAAAACTATTTTCCCAATACACTTGGCTATGATTTGATACTATCACTGGTTTGATTTTGTCAGTAATTGTTGTAATGAGGATGGATTATTAACACAAAAAGAGATATATAAACAAATTATGGACACGGTAAAAAATGGGATAAAAACTGCAAAATTTGTTTTCAGGTTAATAGAACAGTGTAACAAGATTTTTATTTTTCAACAGAATCAAGCATCTGCATATAATAATGTTCTGTGGGTCCAGAAGTTTGTCATCACATTTTTGTACATGTGCACATATATCCAACTTTCCTTCATAAACAGTTATCTAAAACCGACCACACAAAACAAATAAAGTCAGGAAACTATGGTTTGACAAATCTGATTAAATACAACTGGTATCGGTATTATCTCCCTTGGTGCAGTCAAGAAAATAATTTATGAAAGAGCCATGTATATTGTGCATCTCACATTATCTAAATCAATGATTACAATATGAGTGTAAAGTACTCAAGGGGTTAATAAATAATGGATACTTTACTAGTAAAACAAAGCACCACAGTCAACTGCTACATTTTGGTTCTAATACAATGAAAAAGTAGTCTTTTTTTTCCCACTGGGTTCATGTCACTGATAATGAAGCTCTTAGACTCAGCACCAATTCTGCTTGTTCAGGTTTCAAGATATGGACCCCAACATCGTGTAATGCAGCATTCGGGTCTGTATCTTTGACATGGGCATCCTTACTAGGTTCATGCAAGGCAGAGTACAAAACTTCTTTCAAAAGGATGGCTGAGCCTTTCTTCAGTGTTAGTAATGTGATGGCCTCTCGAACTCTGAAAAAGCACAACAAATATTAATCTTGTGGTTAAGATGAAAAAGCAGAACAAATATTAATCTTGTGGGTAAGATTAGTTAGTTAGTCATTGTTTATAGGGTCCTGCAGACAGTAAATAGCCGAATCAGGACCACAACTTTGTTGAAAGAGGACTCACGCCTGATCCGTATAAAGGACCTGCTGAAACAACCTTAATGGTAACACTGAAGGCACTCCACCAACTGTCACTTTACAATAAAGGCATCCCATAAAGGGGAAGCTGAGGCTGTACTCTTATTTACCGAACCCCAGTTTACAAAAACAAAATAGAATATAAACATAATTATAAAATATTAACAAAATACATAATATAAAATGCCTATATTGTTAAATAAAAATACAGTAGAAAGCCCTAGGGACCATGTGGCAGAAAGCGTCCATTATCCCTAAGCCAACCCAACAGACCCCATACCCAAATGAGGAGTTTTGGGAGAGTTTTCATGAAAAAGGGTAGGTGACTGGTCTAGCAAAGAAGGTAGATTGATAGAACAGAATAGGAACGAGAAAGAACAAATCAGAATGACAGAAACAGGGTAATTTAATGCACTAAATTTCCACAAAGTGAGGATACTATTTACACAGAGACCCCTGGCACACCCATGGAGGATTGTGGATATGAAGAGAGCATTTCTTTGAGAAAATTGATATTAGTATATACCACAAAAAAAGTGCAGGCAGACTTCTGGGATCCCAAAATGCACCCATGAAGAGTATAGAATGAGGCCTACACAGCTGCTGGCCACAATTCTAAAAGTCACTCTTTAGCTGCAGTCCGAGCAAGTCGCGACAGCCTCTGTGACGCAATGTGTCATAACGTCTCGCTTCCCTGGGCAGGAGGGAGTCGAGATAAGAGGTTTTCCTTATATATCATGTACTATAAATTGGCTTTCCGTTGGTTTACATTTGGCTCTGTAGCGAGCAAATGTGACTTTTTCTGAATACCATTTTTTGCATAATGTTTAGAGAAAAGGTGATGCTTTGTACTAGTATAATTAGTTTTAATAGAGCCTCTGAAGGAAGATATCACTGTTTGTTTCAGTGTCATTTTTATGATCTAAATGCACTCTCCTGTGTGTTGTTCCTTTGATTCTCTCTCTGTGTGTGCATGCGTGTTGTGTGTAGTTCTCCAGCTCATCAAAGGCACATTTCAACAGATCAATACTGATAAGATACTTCAGATCTTCTTAACCCGCTGCCAGAATGTAATTTTTTCGATAGCTGGGGAGAGCGACATGCTTAAGTGGGGTGGGTTACCGATGTTTTTGTTTTACCGCCAAAGCAAATTCCCAGCTATTTCTGGATTTGATTTGCCGAATGTTGCACAACAAGGACAGTAGTAAACAGATCAATACTGATAAACAGGTGTCTATGTTGTTTTTTAAATTGCTAAGCCTCTCGCATAAATTTCCATATTTTTGCAAATCTGTGTGAGACAAGTCATAAATATGTCCAAAATTTATAGTTAGTTTTTACTTCTTTTTTTTTTTTATTCATTCGTCTGTGTATCCGTTTGTCTGTGCTAAAACTTTTAAAGTGGCCAAGTACTTGTTAACCTATTTCACATTTCACAACCAAACTTGGTAAGATGGTGTGGTGTATAGCCATGAAACCTCGAAAATGATAAGTGAATGAATGACTTCAATTCAAGGTAAAGGCCATAGGGTTAGCAAATATTAGTTTTAAAAAAATAAAAAATTTCCCTTTAAGTGTTTGATATTGGACTAATGGTATCTTGAAGGTAAATGTCATTTTAGGTCGTTCAAAAATATTTTAAAAGTGGTAATCGTACAATAGAATGATCTATATTTCACACATGGAATGCTTCAACATAGGGTTATTTTATCATACATGAGCATCAGAGGCAGGGTGGAGAATTGTCCGCCAATTCGCGATTTTCCGAGAAACAAATATTTCTTTCCGATGTTGTTTTTTTTCCTTACGGTTACCGAGAATTTTTTTAAATAGTAATTTAATTATTTTTAAACAAATAATTTTATGAGTTTTCAGTTTTTGGTCAAATTGACAAATTGCCTCCCTTCAATTAGCGAGCCAATGTACGGAACGGCGGTAGCCATATTTGTTTTTGTATTAGTCACCCTCACAGTGTCAGTACCACAACAGTGAGAATCTAAGAATGTCTTGCGTTTTAAGGATCATACATCGAGGAGATACTGATGATGACAGACCTCCAGCCAAGAGACTTTGCACTAATACTAAGCCAGCAGTAACTTTAAAAAAACAGCACCTTATCATCATTTTTCAAATAGAGTATTGATTTGCTTTCTTTTTTTTTTTAATTTTATTTAGATTTTAATACTAGGAAGCAAGCTTGTTTGTGACAGTTGCCATAATTTTGCATATGTTGACACAAACCTATTCATTTTTTTTTTCCAAATAAAAGTTTTTTTGTGTGTATGTGAACATTAATCTTAATAATAATATAAAAATTAATAATATCTATCTATGAATGCATGAATATTATGAAAAACATCCAAATTTATCTCTCACAAAAAGCATACTTTTGGGGTTTTAAATGCTATAAAACTTTCAGCTTCAGGGGGGTTTCACCCCCCCAGACCCGCCACCGGGGCTTCGCCCCTGGACCTTACGGCGGCCCCTGGACCCCGACCGGATTTCATAGATTTTTTTCTTCAGCTATTCTCCACCCTGAGAGGTCATGTGAAAGTCAAGGTCATCCCAAGGTCAAGATCACCGAAGGTCAAGGTTATACCAAGGTAACTGGTTTTTTGGGGTGTGGGGCAAAATACAATTTTTGCTATAGCTTATTGCCTCACATGCAGAGCAATGGGAGTCTATGTACTCACTTTTTGGGGGGTTTCATAAACTTTTGATGTCGTTTATTTGAAAGTACATGTGCATTTGGAGGTCAAGATCATCTCAAGGTCAAGAGCATAGAAAGATCAAAGTCGGTGTTACTTTGCATTTTAATGCCACCGTTTCTTTTTTTCTTTCTGGGCACTCATTTTTTATGTTAAATATTGCAATTCCTTAAATAGCATGGGAGTCACGTGGCCTTTGCCCTTCTAATTTGATTGTACAAAAGTGTTCATTTTGAGCCAGAGGTCAAGGTCATGTCATGGTCAAGATAATCGCAAGATCAAAGTTAGTTTTACTTTGCATTTTAATGACACCGTTTTGGTTTTTCTGGCACTCATTTATTTATGTAGAATATTGCAAATTCCATAAGGAACCAGTGAGTCATATGAGTTTTGAGCTTCTAGTTTTTTGCATTACTAACAAAAAATATGAAATGTTAAAAAAAAAATAATAACTAATCATAAATTTAATTATTTTAGTAAAAAAGTTAAATGAAAACTGGAGAGAAAAAAAACAAGATCCATCAATGCCAGGGATTTTTCCAATACTTACTCTCTAAAATATGCTTCTGGTTTCTGGGTAAACTCTCCAAACAAAGGCAAGAGGTTGCGCATCATGTCGAACTGCAGCTGTGCAGCCCCACCTTCACTGAAGTGGTTGACCATGATAACCTTTTAAAAAAAAAAACAACAAACAAACAAGAAATTTTTAAAGGACATCTATCTTTTTCAAACGAGTCAGAAGCAATGACAATAGTATAACAATGAATTTGATATGAATGAATATATATATTTTGTAATTCAAATTCAAACGGCTTTTTTTTTTTAAAATCTGTGCGAGACAAGTCCTAAATAGTTCCAAAATGACATTAAAAAAGACCCAAAAAATCACACAAAAAACAAACTAAACAGTGGCATTTTACTTTGATCTTAAGATGATCTTGACCTTGGTTTGAACTTTACCTTTGATTCCAAATGGACACTATTATATGATCAAATAAACTACAGCAACAGTTGTATTTTGCCACAAAGTAGTGACCTTAACCTTCAGTAACCTTTGGATTTCATTGATCTTCACATGACCTCTCCTGCTCATGTGTGATGAAATAAACCAATGTTGATGCAATACTATCGTTAAATTATAGAGCCATTCATACAGTGATAAATTTTTGAATCACAAGCACAGCAATGTGAATCTACATACTCACCCCAACAAAATTTTTCCAGATTTTTACAATCCTGTGTGATATGAGTCCTAAATAGTCCAAAAATGATATTGAAAACAATGTCAGCCTGTCCGTCTGTCCTCCATCTGTCTGTGCAAAAACTTTAAAGTGGCTAAGTACTCAGAGCCATTTCCAACTATCACAACCAAAGTGGTAATATGGTGTGTATACCCATCAGACCTCATAAATGATCAGTGAATAAATGACTGCACTTCAAAGTCAAGGTCACAGAGTCATCAAATGTTAATTAAAAAATGACAATTTTTCACCAAATTCCACTTTTTTCCCTAGGTTATTACTATTTAAAATGATTCTTTTATGCATGATAGATATTAATGAGACACACGTACTATGCAAATTTGGTCAAACTCCCTCTAAGGTCAAGGTCACTGGAGCTGCCCAAAGTCAGTTTGGTTAGGTACTTTAAAGTGACCTTAACCCTAAACTATGAGAAATATAAAGCCCAAACTTGTATTTAAAGATGAAAGATTGATTTTTTATAAATGTTCCATTTTTGCGTTGATCTTGACAGTCAATTTCATTTTAGGCCTTGCAAAAGGGCAAGGCCCATATGACTCACTCGCTCCTTTTTGAACTCGCAATATTTAATATGAAAATGAGTGCCCTTCTCCCTATCACCCACCCCCCGGAAAAAAAAAGAAATGTTGGCAAAGTATTGATCAGATTGAAAGTTTGGGGAAGTGTTGTTTGTTGAATGTACTATGTGGTAACTATATTATTTTGAGTTTCTGCTTATTGTGGGTCTGTCAATAGTTATTTTTAATCAATAATCCCAGGTAAATTAGTACAATTGTTAAAAAAGTCAGAAATACAGTGATTATGATGATGTTAATGCTCTGAAAAAATGGCAGAGTGGGGAGTCGCTTGTCATCACTCTTCCCAAAAAGGGTAACCTTCAGGAGTGTGAAAACTACCGCACCGTCAGCCTCATCCCAGCAAGGTCCTCCTGAAAATAACACTCAAAAGGTTGAAACCCCAAGCTGAACAAATCATAGCTGAAGAACAAGCTGGCTTCAGGGCAGGGAGAAGTACCACCGAGCAGATTTTAAACCTCAGAATAATCTGCGAGAAATACCTACAGCACAAACAGCATCTACATTATGTGTTAATAGATTTCAAGAAAGCGCTTGCCCGAGTCTGGTATGCAGCTCTGTGGGTAACCATGAGAGCGTACAACATCAGCCCTGACAGTACTGAAGTCATCAAAAGCTTGTATGAAAAGGATTCCAATGCAGTCCTCCACAACAGCGTCATCAAGAATTAGTTCAGAACAACAACTGGCATGCGTCAAGGATGCCTACTCTTTACAACACTCTTCAACATCTTCCTGGAGCGCATCATGTCAGATGCCATTGCAGATCACAAAGGCACTGTCAGCATAGGAAGTAGAGCAATCTCCAACCTCTGTTTTGCAGATGACATTGATGAATTGGCTGGAGAGAAACAAGAACTTAACAACTGGTACAGAGGCTTGACAACGACACTTCCAGAGCCTTTGGAATTAAAATAAGTGCAGAGAAGACCAAAACGATGACCAACAATACCAATGGCATCAACATGTACATCAAAGTCCAAGGCAAATCCCTCAACACAATGCAAAGCTTCAAATATTTAGGAGCAATTGTATTGGACATGGGTATTCATGGGTCCCAACATGAAGTCCTCTCCTGGATAGCTCAAACAACTGCTGCCCTGACAAGGTTGAAGCCTATTTGGAAAGACAGGACCATAAGTCTACACTCCAAGGTAAGGTTGCTGCGCTACCTTGTCATTTTAATCTTCCTATAGGCTTGCAAAACATGGACCCTCACAGCAAATCTACAACGAAAAATAGCATGGAGATGAGGTGCCACAGAAGACTTCTGGGCATTTCCTATATCCAGCACATCACCAACAACGAAGTCTGACAGACCATCAAACAAGCCATTGGATAACACGATGACATGCTCACATTGGTGAAGAAACAAACTCCGATGGTATAGCCACGTAACAAGAGCATCAGACCTTGCAAAGACCATCCTGCAAGGCTGGTGCAATGAGGCAGAAGAAGACAAAGACCGAAAAAGAGGTAGGAGGACAACATTTGAGAATGGACTGGCTTGACACTGAGCGAAGCCATGAGAGTTGCTGAGGACAGAGAAGGATGGAGTACGCTGTTTACACGATCATCTGTGGTCCCCAACGACTTTAGAGTTACATAATAGAATAGGACAGGATATGATGCACAACACTTATTTGATTGGCTACAATCAATGTATACACTCAATAATCCACGGGTAAAAAATCACAACACCGGTCACCATTTTCTACTGCCTACCTGATTGCTTCACAACTGATTTTTCTAATAGTTTGATAAAAGTTGCAGAAAACATTCCACAGATTTCCATTTCAGTATGAAGGCTTTGTAAGTTCTACAAAACTAGCAAAATCTTACATTATTTGGGTCCCAAATATAGTCAGTCCACCAAAGTCAGAATCTACTATGACACTCGAGAAATTAATCAATATTTCACTATCAAAGTCACTCTGATCGCTAGTATTCACACCACACACATAAATATCACTCTGGTTATCAACACCAAAGTTTTGAGCTTGATATCTTGGTTCTATTATTTTTTTAAATCAATAAAACCATCATCACTATCACTGTCAAAGTCTGCCATTACAATCCCGAAGCATCCGAAGAAAATCCTTTAAAAATTGATTAAAAAAAGACCAGTCGAAGTTCACGCCCATCTGCAAACGTTGAACAAAGACAGTCGGAAGTTGTGTACTGGAAGTTTAAAATTAGTAAGAAGGTCGAGGTTGTATAACATCAGTTTCTATTTTAGTACCCTTGCGTAGCGGTTTGGATCAGATCAGGAGTTTTGGGCATGCACGATTTGGCGCAGTATAGGATGCTAAGAGTTAATATTGAACTTAAAGATTCTTTGATGCAGACACACATACTATGCAAATTTGGTCAACTTCGCTCCAAGGTCAAGGTTACAGGAGCTGTCCAAAGTCAGTTCATACGGGTACTTTGAAATGATCTTGACCCTAAACAATGAGAGATATAAAGTCAAATCTTGAATTTAAAGATAATAGATTGATCTATCGAATATGTTCTGTTTTTGCATTGACCTTGAAGGTTAAGGTAATTTTATGCCTTACAAAAACATTTTTAAATGTCATTGTACATTTTTACAGTGGAGTTGCTCTATATTTCTCCCATACTATGTAACAAACAGCATTGGGTTATTTGATCAAACAAGAGACGAACTTATGTGACTTAGATATGAGGCTATTGAGGTCACTGAGAGTTTTCTCAGTGTACTCTGGTTTCCTCCTTCCCTTCAATAATGGTACTGGATGCCGATAATGTAAACATTTCAAAAATAAAAATTAGATTTACTTTCCGTCTTCATCGCCGATGATACGTCCCTCTCTGGGCTGGTGAACCCCGACGGCGACGAGCAGTGCTACAGGAGCGCGGTCGGCGAGCTGGTGGACTGGTGCGACCGCAACTTCCTGCACCTCAACGTCACTAAGACAGAGGAAATGATCATCGACTTCCGCCGACAACCACGTGACCACGAGCCACTTACCATCAAGGGCGAACCTGTGTGACGTGTCCACAGTTACAAGTACCTGGGGACCGTCATCGACGACAAGCTGGACTGGTCACCCAACGTCGACATCATCTGCAAGAAGGCCAGCCAGCGACTATTCTTCCTCCGGAAGCTGAGGCAGTTCAGAGTGAACAACACCATCATGTTCCTCTTCTACCAGTCAGTCATCGAGAGTGTCGCCCTCTATAACCAGCTGTCCTATTTCAGCTCCGCCAATGAGGGCGACACGGATCGTCTGGAAAAAATCGCCATCCAGGCCTCCCGGCTGATGGGGAGGGATATGCAGTCGCTGGCTGGCGTCCACGAACGCGCTTCCATCACCAAGCTGCGTCGCATCCGCAACAACGAGGCGCATCCCCTGCATGACGCAGTCGCTGCCTGTGTCTCCCGGCGCAGCGAGGGGCGCTTCCTCTCTATGAAGTGTCGCACGACGCGCTTCAAGAATTCATACCTTCCAACAGCCATCCGACTGGCAAACAACACGCTCCAGCGATAAGAATGCTAACCCTTGTAATAAAGGAGGCAATTTGCTTTCGTGCAATATATCTGCTGCAAACAATTATATGAGAATGTGGTGTTCTTTTCTTATTCAATTTTGACTAGAGACTTTATCAATTAGTTAATTTGGTTGTTGTTCTTGTTATTATTATTATTAATTTTGTTCCCCGAGATTATCATGAAGCTTCGTTTTGTATTTTTTTGTTGTTGTTATTATTATTAGTTGTAGTAGTATTGTTATTATTATTATCATTATTATCATATATTAATTATTAGTTGTCTGTTGGTGCTGCTGTTGTATTATTACTATTATTATTATTAGTTGTAGTTGCATTGTTATTATTATTATTTTTATAATTATTCTAATGATTATGATTATTATTAATATTATGATGATTATTTTGTATTATTATTCTTATTATTATAATGATGATGATGATGATTATTATTATTATTATGATCTAGGATGGATCTAAGGCATGGAAGAATGGGTGAGTGTTGTAGTTGTGTATACATATACTGTGGAATAATTATCTGTGTGTTAAATGTGTACGCATGGGTATGTGGCTGGTTATCTGTTTATGCACGTGTGTTAGTGTTTATAGATTTGTATTTTGGTATGGAAGTTGTTTTTGATAGTATATCAAATGTATCAATATTGTATGTCCATGTTTGTAATAATTTTGATGTTGTTATCTCCTTCCTTATTGCACTGCTAAACAAATATCCATGCCTTGTGTTTGGACAATAAAGAATCTTGAATCTTGAATCTTGAATCTAATAGCGATATCCCTGCCTTTACACCACATGTTTGAGTGATAGATGTGTGTTGCGTGTGTGAGAGTTGGTGAAACATATGAGCATGTATGTTGGTACAGATTACCGTGCTTTGTGTCTGACCTGTGATTTCTGGAAAAGCACTATATAGCATCCATTATTATTATTAGATGAACATCAGAGCTTATGTGAATGTCAATGTCATCCCAAGGTCAGGGTCACTGAAGGTAAAATTCATCTCAAGTCACTGCTTTTTGGTGTAATACAACTTCTGTTGTATTTTATTTGATTATACACGAGTGTATTTTGAGTCATGTGTCAAAGGCATCTCATGGCCAAGAGCATCAAAAGAACAAAGTTGGTATTACTTTGCATTTTAATACCACTGTTTTATTTTTATCTGGGCACTCATTTTCATGTAAAATATTGCAAGTTCTATAGGGAGCATGCAAGTCATATGAGCTTTGCCCTTCTAGTGTTCTTTTACATTTTTTTTTTTACAACTTCACAGCAACACATAAATATAATCTTGGGTAATCTTACTTTGACTGTGTGGGCTAAAAGCCTACCTCATTAAGAATGAATATGTTCAGCCGCCCAGCCAGACGCTGCCAGAACTTTGTGAATAGTGGACTGCTCAGCCTTTCTGCCACTAAAGCCAAGTGATCTTTCAATACCAACAGCATCTCGCAAGCTGATGCCGACAGGCCAAGAGTTTGCGGCAGGTCTTTCTGAGGTGCAATTGCCAGCCACCTGCACTCAAAACAATTTTCCCCTTATTCATTATATAATGAAGAATACCAGCACGTTCATAAATGAACAGGAATTATAATTGGGGACAAACCATTATTTAGAGAGGTTACATTTTTTTTTGTGTTTTTTAAGTACAATTCATCTAGGAGTAAATGGGTTGTCTTCATGCCATTTCCCAAATGGTGCCATAGCTTCACTTGTAGACTGAACAATGGATACATGCTATGCGAGTGGATAATTATGCCTGGAGAAACCACTGGCTAGATGAATATACTGGGCAAATCTCAATTTATTTAGCTTCAAAATAAAATAAATGTATCATCAGCAAATGAAGATGTAATTACTGATATCTGATAACAACTTTTCCATTATCTATTTGCTAGAATTAACACTCACTTGTCTCTGCGATAAGGCTGACTGCGAGCCTGCACATCTGTGAATACATAGTTAACAATGTTTTTCAGCATGTCATTCACGATACTTTCAAACAAGTCTATGATGTCCTCAAACACTGTTGTATCCAAAGCAGGCAAATCCTCGATTTCTGGACTCTGAAACATTGCATAAGATGCTATCTTACTGACCAAACAGTTTAATGTCAGAAGCTCTTGAGAAACATAAAGAAGAATCCAATACTTTTTGACTCACATGTACATGTATAGCAAACTGAGTCAATGTACTCACTCCCTTCCCTCCGCTCCCAACCCCCCCCCCCCCCCCCCCCAACAAAAAAAATAAAAAAATTTGTAAATCTTTGTCCTAAATAGTCCAAAAATGACATCTAAAAGAAAAAAATAGGTCTGTCCATCCGTTCGCCATCCGCGTCTTTCTGTGCAAAACTCGCAAATGCATTCATATCTCAGAACCTATTTTAACTAATACAACCAAACTTGGTAAATTGGTGTACATCAATAAGACCTCATGATCAGTGAATTAATGACTTCACTTAAAGGTCAATGTCACAGGGTCAACAATTGTTAGCCCAAAAATTACAATTCTTCACAATTTTTTTATATTGAATTTGATTCTTTGATAGATATCAATGAGATACATACTACACAAACTTGATCAATCTCACTTCAAGGTCACTATTTTTTGGCATCATACAAATTTTGCTGTAGTTTATTTGATAGTACATGAATGTATTTGGAGCTGGAGGTAAAGGTCATCTCAAGAGCACAAAAAGATCAAATTCGGATCATTTTTTTCTTAGCAGTAATTTTCATGTTAAATATTTCAAGTTCTATAAGTTAGTATAAGGAGCAAGTGAGTCTTATGGGCTTTGCCCTTCTACTTTTCTATGTTATTAATATTGAACTTACAATTCTTTGACGCATGATAGATATCAATAAGACACACATACAACAAAAATTTGGCCAAAGTCATTGTAAAACCCAATTTAGAACTTAAATTGAAATGGAGATATAACATTGAGTGATATAATGCTAAATTGAATCAGAAAGGATCTGGATTTAATGCTGCATGGTTTTATTTTAAGCAGTTGTTGTAATAATGGTCTCTCTCTCTCTTCTCACTCTCTCTCGTCCTATTACATAATTTTTTTTATTTATATACTTTTTAGTTGATGGAATGTTGTATTAACAAAAGGAAAAGTACATGTTAAAAAAAATTGGGGGGTGGGGGGGTGGGGTGGGGGGCTAACCTCACTCTAAGGTCAAGGTCACTGGAGATGTCCAAAGTTGGTTAGTATAGGTACTTTGAAGTGACCTTGACCCTAAACTATGAGAGACATAAAGTCCAAACTTGTATTTAGAGATGATAGATTGATCTTTCATGTATGTTCGGTTTTTGTGTTGATCTTAAAAGTCAAGGTAATTTTAGGCCTTGCAAAAACATACAAAAAATAAGTCATTGTACAGTGAAATTTTAGTTAGTCATTGTTTATAGGGTCCAGTGGACTACAAAGAGCCGAATCAGGACCACAACTTGTTTGAAAGAGATCTCACCCCCGATTCGTACAAAAGATCTGCTGAAACAACCCTAATGGTAAAACTGAAGGAGCTCCACCAGCTGGTCACTTTACAATAAAGGCACCCCAAGTTATTTACATCTGACACTGTCCCTTGATATACATGAACTCTATTATTTTGTTTATTCTAGATTAACCTGTTCTTGACTCATAAGCTAATCTATACAACTCAAAATAATACAAGGGCCACTTGGACATAATTATGGGTCTCTCTTTAAATCAGAAACACGAATTCAATTTATTAGTTCATCATATTTTATTGCAATCATTTCTGCATCAATAACAAAAAAGATTTTAGACATCAGTCGCTTAAAATTCGAGTAAATTCAATTTAACTGGACATACCCCTCATTTACAAAATTTAAACTTTAGAAACCAAAAATCTATAGAGTCAGTATCGGGTGTGGCCACCGTTTGCATCAATGCAGTCTTGGCATCGTTGTCTCATGGACCTTATCAGGTTTTGGAGGATGTTTCCTGGGATGGCCAACCACTCTTGCTGGAGAACTTGGGTCAGAACTTCAAGGTTAGCTCCTGGAGGGAGGTTTGCCCGTGTCTGTCGACCCAAGACATCCCACAGATTTTTTATTGGGTTCAAATTGGGTGATCGAGCCGGCCAATCCATCCTAATGACGTGCTGTTGCAGCATCGGGGCTGAATCAACTACTGATAGAGAAAAAACAACATCGAGTGTAACAGTTGCCTAGTCCACACCAAATGACGCCGAGCTCATGCCAAACGCGCTGCACAGTGAGCTGGGGTGAGCAAAGGTCGTACTGCTGGTCGTCTTGATCGCAGGTTTGCCTCGTGTATACGGTTGCGAATTGTCTGGTCACTGACGTTAACATTGCTGGCTGCGTGAAGCTGTCTTCTGATGGTGTTTGCTGTAGCGGACCTCATCCTCAGAGCTGACAGGGTGATGAAATGGTCTTGTCTTGCAGTGGTAACGCAGGGGCGACCCGACCTTTTTGGTTCTTGGATGCTTCCAGTGTTGTTAAAGCGCTCCCGCAGCCTTTGGACAACGGAGTGGGACACTCCCAGCCGCCTGCCAACTTCTCTCACCCCCACCCATTCCTGAAGCCATGCAATAGCTCTGCCTCTATCCGCATCAGTCAATCGTCGCCTTGGGGGCATGGTTAGAAAAGCAGCAAAAGCGCTGCCATTTAAACCCAGAAAAAAGCGCCGATTGCTGAACTGAACTCAGAAAATGCAAGCCTTTCGCGTGCAAATCACTTTTTAATGTTGAAAATTTTGCTTTATTAGCAAGACAACAGTAAATAAGGGTCATTTTTTTTGTAAAAATTGGGTTTGTTTTTCAACTCAGTGCAGAAAGTTCAAAACTCACACATGTGATTACTTGTCAGAATAAGATTGTCTTGAATGTTACTGTACAGGATAAGTTTTGAAATAAGCAATATAAGCGATATTATTGATAGCAGCAAAAAATAATTAAACTAAATGAAATATGAGAGTGGCCCTTCAATTATTTTGAGTAGTATATTTACAAATAAACACAAAAAACAAAATCACAGCCAGAAAAATACGTACCAGGGTTTCTTCTGAATGACTGACATTTCGGGATGTTTTCTGCACTTGTTTGGGGTTTCTGCTTTCTGATGTACCTATACTAGGCTTGTTCAGCAACTGTTTGGGGCTTCTGCTTTCAGATGTACCACTGCTAGACATTGCATCAATTTCTTGCAACAGCCGTGGATGGTTGGTGCGATAATACTGAATTTGCAGGAAAAACTGCAACAAAATTGCTCACATGTAGTTGCAGAACAAAATATTTATATTAATTGAAGTACCTCTTTCTGCTAAACTCTTCGGAGATGATGCCATTTTCTAAAAACTATTGTAAAATACAGGTCCATCTTTTTGACTCCCATGCATGCTGCAATGTATGTAACCATCTAAAAATAAAAACTTGTAAAAAGATTTTTTTTCAAATGTGCACAAGACAAATCCTAAATAATCAAACAATTATATCCTAAAATTGTCTGTCTGTCATCTGTCAATGTAAAACTTAAACATGGCTAATTTAATTACTGAAAACCTATTTTATCTACCATAAGCAAACTAAGTAAGATCAAGGTCACTGGAGCTTAGTCAGTTTATATGGATATTCTGAAGTGCGCTTCATCCTAAACTATGAGAGATACGAAGTCCAAACTTGTATGTAGAGATTGTAGGTAGAGTTTTCATAATTGTTTTATTTTTGTGTTGAACTTGAAGGACAAGTTCATTTTAGACTTTACAAAAAACATCAAAATTTGTCATCGTAGAGTGGAATGGTTTTATATTTTACCCACATAGCACATCAATAACGGTTTATTTCAGCATACATGAGCCTCAAAGTAAAGGTGAAGGTCACTGCAAGTTGAAGGTCATTGCAAGGTCACTGTTATTTAAAACATACTAGATCTTTCACACAACAAACAACAAGCAACATGTACGACAATAAACCACTTACCACTAGCTCATTCCACTCACGTAACACTTGCATGATGTAGTGAATGGCGTTCAGTACTGCTGTGTATGCATGCCCAGTTGGCAGGTGGGCAGCCTCTTTCATGACCTGCACCAGACGGATGCGAAAGTCTTCCAGCAGCTCCATTTGCAGGCCCAAGAACTGCACCTTGGCCACAGGGTCCGGCAGAGGCTTGTACCGGTCTGTGTCCAATTAAAAAACAATTTTTTTAATCACATCCCACATTTTGAACAAGTCCAAGAAAGGGCATGAGACTTGTAGTAAAGACAGGAATAGCAGGTTGAAGTCTTACTAGGTAGCAGTACATACCAAGCAAGAAATGTCATTAATTGAACTTTTTCAGTGAATGTATGATTTGTAAAAGCCCTATATATCGCTTTGGTGAAGAATCTTGCTCATAGCATTTTTATTTTGAATGTGTTGTCTTCAAACCTAAATCGCACTCACAAACCCCATACATCTTGCAATAAGGATACGTTTCCCCAACAAGATGGTAAATACATTAAGAATTTCTCCATGAAGAACTGTGTCTCTACTCAGAATGCAAACTAACCTGTGATGGTGTACAGCAAAGTCATGAAGCTTTCTGCACACTCTGGAACCTGCACCTCATCAATATCAGCTATGTCCTTATACTGAGATTCCCAGGCTGTAGGAGATTCCAACATGCCCTCAACCTTCTCGACAGCAACTGCTCGCACACATACCAAAAAGATTTTACAATCTAAACCATTATTACCACAATCTTTTTTTTAAATTTTTAAACCTATTGGCCCCAAACAAAGAATGTAAACATGTTAAAGTGAGTAAATGTTTCTTCAGCATTTTGAAAAACTTTCTTCCACTACAAATACACCTACATGAATTACACAAATAGGTAAATAGTAATCTCTAGATACATTATTCAACTTAAGTTTTCACTGCATTTGGAACCTACACTTCTTTTCCACAGCCAGCCATTTGCTGAGAGCTTCAGGTGTGGTCAGAAGATCCAAACAGCCAGGCAATGTTGGTGGGTAGCCATGAGTAGCGTGTAGTTCCCTATCAAAAAGCAACACCTCGTCCACCGTATGAGAGAAGACTACATCATCAAAAAGCAGTTGTGGCAAGTCATGGGCAAGTTTCTCCATCACCAGCATTACCATTCCACGCATAAATTCTGTCTGCAGGATTAACAACAAATTGCAAAGCATGATTAAACAATTTATACTTAATGCATTATAAAACAAAGATAGTAAAAATAAGAGCACACCTAAAAGACCTTCATTTGAGAGAGGTTGTCATGCCCTGTGGGTTCGGGCACTAAATAGAATAGACCGATTTTGGGGGGGCATGTCAAAGAGGCGATTAAAAGGGGTGATGCCAGCACTGCATCACTGGGTGAAAGTCTTCTACACAGAAGCCACCGGCCAGGACGGAGGAACCTCAATTTACTATAGGTTCAACGACCACATGCTCGGGGCCAAAGCGAGCCACACTGTACACGTGGATTTCCTGTATGGCCAACAGCCTGGAGAAGATTGGGCCCCACCAGGTTTTCTTGCCCAAGACACACAGTATGATGAAGAGAACCACTCATTCCATACCGATCAGTGGTCACACTGGTCACCAAGGACCGCGCCTTCTGTTGGCCACCAGTACAGAGGTGATAAATGTGTTACTGATGGATAACTTAGCAAGATCTGCATGAGAAACAGCATCATCATAGGAACCTGAAATTTCAGGACCTTAAGTGCGGAGGGAAAATTAGAAGAATGGATTGGCTTGACACTGAGCGAAACCATGAGGGTTTCTGAAGACAGAGAAAGATGGAGTACACTGGTTAAACCATCATCTGTGGTGCCCCATTGACTTTCGAGTTACTGGATAGGATAGAATAGGATAGGATGGGTTTTCTCTCATTTCAAACAGCATAGGTACATGGGTAGCTATTGTGTTCTTGGGAGAATGGAAATGCTATAATAATAAAAGTAATTATAATACAAATAAATAAATAAATAAATATCCAAGTGCATTTATTTCTTTCATCCACCTTTTCTCCAAAGATATAACAATCTATAATTTATATTCATACAAGTAAAGAAAGAGAGGAAAAGAAAACTAGTCAAGTACCAACTTGTAGTCCAAAACGTTTTTTAAAAAATATAATATTCATCATAATTTTCTGCTACTCACCTTTGCACAAACATCCTTGCAACCAGTCTCATCTAAAATAGGTTGGATATTCCTGTCAAGAAAATCCCAATGGTCTCGCACCCAACTCAAAACTTGTGTCAGATACCACTCAGGCTGTTAAATAAATTAATAAAATCAATTAATTTACTCATTGAATGTACTACTAATAATAATAATACAAGGCAAATAACTCCAGATGCATCTACCAAGTATGTGTATAATGGTGCAATGCACAAGAAACAAAAAAACAACACAAAAAAACAACTTATATTTAACAACATAAATTTGGTTTTTCTACTCACAAGACATTTTAAACACAGCCAATTAATCATTGCAAAATAAAATAAATGTCCAAACCTTTTGCAATGTGTTGGTCTGACGCTTGCCATAAAAATGGTACTTGAAACGTTTTTTCAATGGCTTAACCATTAGTTGCAAAGGTAGTAAAAGTGGACGCATTCCGGGAATGCAGCGAAGCAGTGGGTGGCCAGGTTGTGTCTCCATAAAGATATTGTCACTTAGGAATTGTTAAGGTTTTAAAATGACATTTTTAGGGCAAATGATTGCAAAAGTACTCCTCATTATTAACAAATGAATGTGCAATACAAATTTAATAACATTATCTTTTTTTCTTCTAATTCATAGTTACAATTAAAAAAAAAAATGTAAATGAATAAAAAGCAATAAGCAACTATTTTAGGCCCCATCGTAATTCAAAAACACAAAACTAATTTAATTTCTGACTTCTAGTGGTGCGAGCGTTGTGGTCCAAGGTGGGTCAAACTTGTCTTGTCCACAGACTAGAAACCAATGCCTAAAAGGTGTGGGACCGACCCCGCCTCTGGGCGTTACGTTTCTTCGGATATTATTTACTTTCGAATTGGGCAACGTCTCAGGGGTTTTCTTCAGGTACTCCAGTTTACTCCCCCAGCAAATTTTAAAAACTTAAATAATATTAGGTAGGTTGGGTGGGGCCACAGGCTGCAAATACTCCCCAGAGGGGGCAACCCAGAATTTCCCGATAAAAACAACAATAAAGTTTTTAAAAATTAATAAAGAAGAAAAATAAAATAAAATTTGATCTCCATGTATTTACAGGTTACAGGACATTTGTGAGTAATAAATTGGGTATTTGTTGTGTCCATGTAAAACATGTCAGCTTGAATGCTAGTAACAGATTGACGTGCTTTAGAGTTCGATCTAAGAGAAAAATGCATGTATACTTAATAGTATCCAGTTTAGTCAACTTTAGTCCACTTGCTTTTGGGCTGCCTTATTCAGCATTTATGACGTAACATGGCGTCAATGCGAAGCTTCGTCTGTTTGACATGATTCCATGATGTCACCGAAAGTTGACAATGGCAGTCAACATGCATGTTGGCTAAAGTCAACAATGGCAGTAAATGAGTTTATATATTTATACATACTAAATTTGTCAGCTAAAGTCAGCAGCATATACAAGCAAGACAAAATATAACATTAACAGATAACTAGTTTGTTAATTTTTTTTAACAGAAACAGACATGTATACAAATCAAGAAAAGGATACGGTAACTGCAAGTGTAAAAGTCTCTTGAACAACTTGCTGAGTCTGTTTTTCAGCTCTGTTGTGTTTGTCAAAGGCATAGCCTTCACACTGGTTGATACCATGGGCCAACGCATTGCTTTTAGAACCTCTTCAAATTCACTATCAAAATAAACATAAAAGCATCATTCAACCCTAATCTATAATCACGTTTACACAAAAAAGATGTTATAAATGTTGCAATGATTGTAAATGTAATTAAGCAACTAACTCTGTGAAATGATTTTGTTTCCGAATAAAAATATTTTAAGCTAAACAAAATAAAACATAACAGGGCAAAATTTAATTAAATGCAATTGTTAAGAAGAAAGTCACTTTATACTTACTCCGCCACCCTGTCACGCAGAATCTGATTCCAAAATAGAATGGTTTCTGTCATGAATGACAAAAGACTGCGGCACTGCGAATCCTGAAGTTCACCATAAAGTGCTGTTAATGCATGGAAGCTTTCAAGAGCAGGCTGAAGTGATTCTGTCAGCAAACAGCTTTGAATCTCTGAGCTAGTGGACATAAGACAGAAAATCAATTATTCAACAATAGTTACTGTAGTGTAACATAGTGTAATAGTATGTTGCTAGGTATAATAAAAATAATGCAATTCATTTTGCGCATTCCCTTATAAGTAATCTCAAAGCACACACATATATATATAAAGCACATATATAATAATTATATCACACAATATGTTTGATGTACTCTGCCTCTAGCACTTTTATCATTTATTCACTGAAACTGAGAGTGTAACTATACTAGTGTAAATAGTTCTCAAAATTAAGTCTAAATATATGTAAGGACATAAAAATGTACTTGTTATTCATTGCAGTGATACTGTACGGACATAGATATCCAACAGCGTGACATGATAACTTCTCTGAATAAAAACACTAATTTGAGTCAAAATAATCAAAATAAAATGATTTTATTTGCAATATCCATACCTTAGTTCTTCCACTCTTGCAATGTATGCAATGTATTTGGAGTGTTTTTCTATCTCCTTGAGCTGTTCAGTCAGTTTGCTCAATTCGTATGTCATGGGCTTTACTTCACGCATATGATCAAGAACAGAGTGTCGAAGTGTTTCCTGCTGTTCACTAATCCGATGAGCTTTGTCTGTCACAGACTGTGCTGTAGATATTGCATGCTTGATTTCTGATGGCACTTCCTCACTAACTTTTATCAACTGAAAACAGAAATAATTACAGTATTACATTTGAGCTCATTTTGGGCCTACATTCACAAATCTTATGTCTTATTAACAGCAACACACTCAGCAGCAAATTCAGCATCACTTTGTTTCACAACCTGCCACCAAATTGGCTTTCCTGAATCTAGTCGCATGCAAAAAATATTAAATTTTGTATAAAGTTTGCCAGGAAATGAACCGACTATAAATATATAATCCAAGTTTTGCCATAATATTTAGGAACAAAACAAGTGGCAAGTTCCACTTGAAATGCGACATTTGGTTTTCTCACTTGTTTCATGTCTTACTAAAAATTCCTTCCAACCCTCCCCAAGCAAATTAGCAATTGAAATTGCTGTTCACAGAAGTGTCGTGGATTGGGCACAGCCTAGAAATGTTTTGTAAGCAACATCTAACCTATTATGACTTGGTCCAGGAAGAAGTTAGTACCTGGATGCTACAAGTACCATTGAATGACACAAAGTTTGAAAGAATTAAACAGCAAACTACACGCCACATGCCCAGCTCACCCAGCTGTGTACTCGGTGTAATAATGTAATTCCCGCTTGACAGTGAAAGGGTTAATTAAGCAATACTCCAATTTTGTATCTATCTATCTATCTATCTATCTATCTATCTATCTATCTATCTATCTATCTATCTATCTATCTATCTATCTATCTATCTATCTATCTATCTATCTATCTATCTATCTATCTATCTATCTATGTGTTGTATAAGTGTGTGTATGTGAAATTTTGTATGTTTTATTTACCATGTTTTATGTTGTTATTGCTTAGCCATTTTAGTTCTTAGAAGTGTCTTATGTGAATGTAAAGAGCCCTGAGCTTCCATTAGAAAGGACGCTATTATATAGTATATAAATGTTAATTATCAAAAAGAGCTCTTGAAGCGAAAGCGACAGGGGCCTCACTCTGAAGACACGCTGCACCAAGTCCACTTTTAGAGGCATCCACGGACAACACCACAGGCTTTGCCAGGTCAAAGAATTTCAGCACTGGAGGATTACCAATGTCCTCTTTCAGCCGGTCAAACGCCTGCTGGTGCATTTTAGCCCAGTTCCATACAAGGTCACTGTGTAAAAGCTCGCGCAGTATGGCTGTCTTCTCGCTGTAGTCTTTGATGAACTTGTTCAATTAGTTTGTCATGCCAAGGATAAGGAAACGCTGAAGTGCAGCTTGGTTCTCCGATGACGGCATGTTCCGGATGGCGTCAGTTTTCTCAGTGTCAGGTTTCAGACCTTCCTTGGTGAATCTGTATCCAACAAAAGACACGCTCTTTGCTCTGAATTTGCATTTGCTGAGGTTCAACTTCAGTCCAATCTGGCGCGCTCTCTCCAGAATTTGTCTGAGGTTTGCATCATGCTCCTTGTCAAAGAAGGCTAGTTTGGACCCAGCAATAAGGCTTCACACCTCAAATAGTTCATCCTGCTGTAGCCTTGTAACTTAAAGTCGATGTCTAGCAGACAACAGTCTTAAAGGTTTGGTCTAAGCATGTGTAAGCTAACTCTCGCTAAGGTAGGCAGTGACCTCATCCAGCTGACCTATTGCCAGAACCCCCCATTAGAGGGCGCTAAAGGTACCACGAGATTTCGCGGGCTTTGGCTGACCACAAGGCTAGGTGGTCATTCTTTGTCTGAACCTCACACTCGTAAGAAGGAGCAACGCTCTGAAAGATCTCTAGCAGAAGACTAAGCAGGTGACGGGTGAAATTCAATTCATCGCAATATAGCCACGGCCTGACATTGTCAAGAAGTAAATGATCAATCTTTTGTCTCATCGCAATTTATTAATATGATTATTGGATTATGTTTGTGAAGTCTTGCCATGTTTTATGATTGTGAATGTTTGTTAAACTTAGCTTGACCACGTGGCTGACCGCGACCGGTTTTTAACACCACAAGGTAGCCCCACTGTCCAACTTTTGTTTCTCCTATGTGTATCATTGCAGACCAGTGGCTGTACTGGAGAATGTTTTGTTAATTGCTTCTCCATGTGTTTATGTTAGCCATGATATATGTATATGTACAGGAATTATGTTGGAGATTCCAGTGGACCCCGGACATAGAAGATTGTTTGTCTATTGTTTGTAAAAGTGGACACTATCACTGAGGGCTGTTTCTGCCATCAGTGAGACGCTCTGCACACCCTTAGTAAACAAAGCGTTGCAGAAACTCGTCTTATGTTTTGCAGATGAGCAGGCTTGTTGGTCCGATGCAGGAGATAGACCACTGAGAGTCAACCCTGACATTCGGCCTGCAATGGAGCATCGAGCACTGAACTCCGATAGCCCAATAGTCAACAACCAAGGAGGAGACACCATCACCACACCTCAATGAATCAGCTAAGTGCTCAAGAAGAAACGCACTAACTCTGATCTAGAAGGACTGTGCGGTAGTCCACTCTCCTGAAAACGAACAGTAGGCCATCCAGAACAAATAGCCCAATGATGAGACAGTAGCAAATATCGAGAACAGTAGCAGCATAGCCCATCAAGGAGCAAACTACTCGAAGTAAATTTGGACTGTTAAGTTAATCCTAGTTATATTACGTTGGACATTTAAGTTAAAGTAGAGACTAGAATTAGATATAGAGTAGAGGAAATAAATGTGTGATATTTACTGTTAACAAGTGGCTGGATTACCTATGTTTAATAGCCATGCGAGAGCTAGTGTGTCAGAGAATCATTTACATGTTTCTCCTTATCTCTATAACCCTATCCACACACAGACCTGGCTAAACATATAAATGTATTAAGATTTGTCACAGGGTGATTATACTACTGGATCCCCGCAGGTAAAAGACGAGTGGGTAATAGCATTCCATTGTGCAGAGCCCAGCAACAATAGACCCACCGTCACGCTCCTCTCTGGTTGAACCCCAAATCAGAATATCATCGACGATGATTGTGCATGGGTAGCCCTCAAACAGTCTTTCCATGGCTTGTTGAAAAACTTATAAGGCAGTGTTGATGCCAAACCAGTATCTCCCAAAAGGTGTGCTAAATGTTGTTCGCAGCGATTAATGCTTGTCCAATCTGATTTGCCAAAATCCGGCCTTTGCATCTAGGGTTGAGAAGACTTTTGCATTACCAATTCTTGATGCTACGTCGTCCACTGTACGCATGTTGGTGTGGTCTTTGCAAAGCTTTATTGAGGTCTCTAGGATCCAAGCAGATTCGGACATCATCATTTTTCTTCTTTGTAGCAACCATTTGTGAAACCCATTCTGTAGGCTCTGTTTCACGCACTATGATGACTTTTATCGTCATGTTTTTGAGCTCTTCTTTTACTTTCTTTTCCATGGCCTGAGGGATCTTTCGTGCAGGTTTTACTACTGGAGCGACAGTGGGGTCTATTCTCATCACATACTTCGGTGGAAGTGTTCCTAACTGGTCATCAAACAGATCTGCAAACTCTTTGGCAATTTGTTCATGAAGTTGGTTTTTTCCTCAGTCTTGACTTCATACACTGTTTTGTCAAGCTCAATGAGCTGTAAGCAAAGGGCATCATTCACTCAGGTCAAGGATAGGGGTAGCGTGCCAATCGATGACTTGAAAAGTGATCAGCTGCATCATCAGGGCTGAGCTTTAACGTTCGCCAACTCGCCAATGGCCCCTAAAAATAGTGTGTGGCGAGCTTGATTTGGGGTACCATTCGCCCGGCTGGCGACTTGAAAATACCGCCAGTGGTAGAGATTCTGTACCTGTACACGGACTTTTGACTTGCAATGTAAAACAAAACATGCGCCAACCGCTTCTGCAGTCAGCACCGGAGACCCGTTCCGATGCATGCTAGGAAGTTATTTACCGCTAGCAAAGCGAGGGATTTGCGAAGTAAAAATAGCCTTTGCTCGCGAGACTTTCTTCTTTACCTCGCCGCGAAACGCTACTGCCCTGCGAGATCCTAGCCTTCTTGCTTCCTTGCGTGTATCGGAACGAGTCTCTGACTTCCTTAATGAGTCACGCGAGACTTGCCGTACTTTCGATATTTCCTATTCTCAGTCTTTTGTCAATCTCGAACGAGGTGGCGCTTTTTAAGCGGTGTCTCGGAGCCTCCAGCAAAAAAAATAAAGTCAGAAGAAGAAAAAAAACAGTTGAAGAAGGCACACCCAAGCTCCTTCAAGTTTTGGAACATTGAGGAGGAGGATGTCGATGATGAATAAATTATACAGACACAGTGCTTGTTTTAAAAAATGAAACAGTGTTGTTAAAATTTATCTTGTTTATTAGCTGCAATAGTTATACAGTTTTAAAAAAATGACCGTGCTTTCAATCAAGGTGTCTGCCAACCTGATAAATATTTTGGCAACTTCAACTTCCCAGGTTAGGAGCCCGGCTGGCTCCTTAGCCTGGCTTGCTAAATCTCAGCCCTGCATCATGTCACCGATCTTGCAGCAAAGGTCAACAGTGCCAAGAGTAGACTTGTTGATCGCTTCTGTAGTTTTTGCCTTTTAGAAATGTTCCAGCGGAAGGACGTTGCATTTTGCTCCAGTGTCAATTTTCAGTCTGACATTGCATGTACTGATGGTTGCTGTGCAGTGTATTTCAGTACGATGCTGCATCTGTGTGACTGCATGAACCTAACAATCTTCAACAGCCTCTTCATTGTTATTGACAATGTTCACAGTTTGATTTGCAGAGCGCCTTCAACTTGATTTGCATATTTGTGCAAAGTGATTCATCTTTGAACAAGCATTGCACTTCTTCCCTAATGCTGGGCAACGTTCTTTGTTGCTTGCATGGCTGCAGCCACAGTAGAGATACGGTTCATGTGTTGCTTTGTGATGCTTGAGGTTTGTGTGAGACAGCGTTCACTTCTTGGTCCCGTGACACCTGCATGCTATGCTTCTCTGCACTTTCATGTGGCACATCTGAACGGCCTTGTGAAGGGTCAAGTCTCTCTCTTTCAACAGCTGTTTTTTCAAGTATCTGACCTCACTCCCCATACAATTCTATCACAAATAAGAGAGTCTTTCAGAACTGCGAAATCGCAAGTGTCAGCCAGATTGTTAAGTGATGTGATGAAGCTCTGGATAGGCTCAGATTCCTCTTGACGTTAAATAATCACATTAGTCACTCGATTCCCAAGTTCACGGAACTTGGCTTTCAGCAGAGCCACACTCTCCGAACTCTCTGCAGCTTGGATGATGTCACCATCATTATTTTTCACTGCTGAAGCATAGGTGAACGTCTTTGCCTTTTCAATAGCTTCTCTGCCTGCCACTGCAAGATTCAGCAAAATGTATGAAATTGATTAGTACGATCATTTTTGTCGCCAAGTGCCGCCTTAATAAAAATGTCCAATTCAGCTTCAAAATGCTTCAAATTTTCTGTAACATTGGCTTCAAAAGACAATGGTTCTAGCTTGCGTAAGCATTCCATGATTTAGATCTAATCTTAACCCATACGCCACACACTGCAAGAGGTTTTGTCAGCTTGTCCACACCTAACACAGCTTGATTATGTGGCGGGGACAGGAAACAGCAAATTGAACGAACAGCGTGTCAATTCGATTTTTCAACAGTTCAGTGCAAAGTTTCTACGTATTTGGTGGAAAGCACACTTCCCAAATGGAAAATTCGTGGATTCTAGTAACTTCTGACTCCATGTAAGGCACTCAGTCTCACGAATAAAGCAGACAAACGACTATATTCGTTTAGAGCTTTTACTCTGGCTTTTACAGTTACAGGCATGGCCGCTCTCACACAATGTGTCTTATTAATGCAAACTAAAACAACAACTCATAATCAACAAATATAATCTACACGAACTAACAAAAGAAAGCATTGTTTTAGTTACAAAGTTGCACCACCAGGGATTAATCTTGAAAGTGACAATGATAGGTCATTTGACCAGTTCACAGGAAAAACAATAGGTCATTTTGGAAAGCAATAAGTCACACAGTCTCATTCGATCTCTTATCAGTACAAATGGTACAAAATAACTCCCAGAGTCTCTCTCTCTTTCAATTTAAAATTCGGGCATCAGTGACAAATCTGAATTCCGTTTAAAACAGTAATAAACATGATAAATCGAGCGATAAAGATACAGATACTAGTACAGTTGTAGTAACACTAAGAGTAAGAGGTCGAGAAAATAATAAATAAATATTATACACTAATAGTAATAGTTATACTACTACCAAATGAAGAATTGGCCTATAAACTAAAGTAATGGAGCCTGCGGCTGAAGCACATACTGCAGGAAGAGTTATTTTTACCCTGTTTGAGTATTAAACATGGTACAATTTAACTATAAAAGAAGGAAAGAAAACAAAAACAACAGAAGACAAGTGTCGACCGGTTTCGGTCTCGAAGACCTTTATCAAGACATTTCATGATGCTGCCGACATTTTTTATGTTTCTATGAAAAAGTACAGGTCCGCATCCATTCTTTAACCTTATTTAATTACCTCCACAAAATAAAATAAAAAAGAAATAATTATAAAAATAATACTTACTAATGAATAAAGAAATGAACACAAATAAATCAAATAAAATAAATAATTCAATTAAAAATACATTAATTTAAAATAACCCACAAACAAATCATCTACGTCATGTGTGACATCATTAGTATACACTACACAATCTGTGCCCTGCCAAAAGAGGGTGACAATCCAACAGTGCCAAAGTACATACATGTAAATAGATCCGTAAATTGTTAGTTAGATAATAATAATAATAATAATAATAATAATAATAATAATAATAATAATAATAATAATAATAATTAATAATGTGCATCTTTAAATGAAAAAACAAAACAAACTAGGCTATAGTATTACTATATAGGCCTAAACACCATGTTTGTTTTTCGGAGGCATTTTTTTGTTTGTTGACAAAATGGAATCGCAAACTAGATCTAAACTGTGACTGTCAATGCATTGGCGCGTTGCATGTCAGCAATGAAAACTATGGATCGGAAAAGTTTGTATTATACTGAAAGGGTAAATAATTTCGTTTCGGTAATGGTTGTGCTAAGTTTTATTGAGTTCGCAGTTTGTATAGAACTTTTTAAATGACAAATCTTCGCAAAGTTTGACCGCCCGATCGTAAAATCAATAGGTCACTTGACCAGCTGGCCGGCAAACCAATCTGTCATTTCAGATTTTTATGCGTCAATGACCGACGACCGACGCCAAGAATAAACCCTGCACCACTGTGGAACAAATTACCTGCACATTTTAAAAAAGCTAACATTTAACAATCTTTACACATTCAAAAACCTTAGAACTACTAGTTCTGGAAGAGATAAGTTTAATACATAATAGCGGAAGCAAACCAAGTATTTGATGACCGATTATCTTCTTTAATTGTAAATCCCTAAGCAAATTGCCAACAAACCGGCAAATGTAACTTATATGAGAAACAGGGACACTTAAAAAGCCGTGAGGCTTATTATAATAGTCCCTCTGCACTGAACTGAACAAGATTTGTTTACTGTCAATGTCATATTATGGCACAACCATTAATCATTACCCTCTCCTCAATTTTAGATTTCCGGTCTTTGACATCATTATAGACGTTCTGAAGTCGAGAGAGTGATCGAATGTTGTCGTCGAAATTGGAATTCAAGAATGCTATAGTGTACTCAATAGGAGAAAGGCCTGGTTCCCCAATGGAAGCTTCCATGTTGGCAAACAATTAGGGTAACGTTTTTAATTAACCGCCTTCCAAGAAACCTGCAGAAACAAATATTACAACAATGTACACATTCAAATTATATATAATAAATAAAATGGACAGTTGAAATATTGAATATGTAAAGATGGTCATTGCAAAGTAATCAATAGTTCTTTTGTTGTTATATTCCGGTCCTTTATTTTATCATACCCAGCGGAAACGTGGGAAAAGGGGCAGAAGAAACACAGAGGTTTCTCGTAAACGAATTAAAAAAAAAAAGGTATGTTTTCCCCCCCAGTATTTGTTTTTTATTTAGAAGTAGTGTGTTAAATATGACCCAGATACTGTATTGTTCATTAGGGACTGGTTATTTTTGTACTTTTCACACATTTAACGTGGAATTTTGGTTCGAGATTCATTATTCATAATCATGCCGACTTCAACTTTAAGTTGGTAATGACTAATGGCAATGCCAATGGTAGAGAAACTGAACCGGATCGTGGGTAGACTTTAGAAAATGTCTACGAAAAAGTTGCTGTTAGTACCTAAAAGAGTCGACAATATCCAGATATACTCCCCTCGATATTATTAGTTGCATATTTCCGACGGAAAGAAGGTATTTATATTCAATAATATTGTCTGCAATGTGGGTGTTCATATATATGGCATTCGTTGTGTTAATAGAATGTAAAAAACTGAAAAAAAGAAAAAAAGCCAAATGATTTTGGAGCTGTTACAATGATGAGGGGAGTATATCTGGATATTGCCAAAGAGTCAACATTAAACTTGCCAAACATTTTATTAAATCTGATTTAAACGATCAGTTTATGTTATCGCTTCTTGGATTTTACCTTTAGTTATATTTTTATTAATAATTAGTATTGCCTATAAGTATAACTGTATCGGATTTGGGTTAAGGTTTGATAAAAACAACTATACTGCAGGGGTGAGATTTAACCCAGGAGACTAACTAGCTAGCAAGTAAAGTGAGGTAGCCCGCATGGTTTTTAGGCAGCCCGACAATCGTTCACTTCAATACTGCTGCATGAGCTGAAGTCTGTTGATCACGTTGAGGGTTCTTGCCTCTCAGGATGATCGGGTGAGTCTTGTAGCTACGGGGTTCGGACGTGGTGAGGTAGATTCTAGAAATAAAGTTCCACATTTTCGGAGCAACAACCGTCACCTTGACACTATTGTAGCGAGGGTCTTTTTCACAAACAAAGCAGACAGTGCGCTTGGCGCGAAAGAGAAGTAGGCAAAGGGAAATAACGCTGGCGTATGCTTCATACTCTTAGCAGACGAACAGTGACCTAAAAACGCTTCGGACCGAGCTTCTAAAAGTCTGCAAGTAGTATCATTCTTTTTTAGGTCGCCAGGCGGGCTGGCTCAATTACAGTGGAGTCCACCTATAACGAACCTTGGAATAACGAACACCCGCGATTAGCGTACTACCATCCATTTCCCGACACACTCCCTTCTTTGTCTTACTATTTAATCCCTTCCTATAACGAACTAATCCAGCTAGGCAAATAACGAATCTCCGCTTGTAACGAACCCTTTGTGTATTCCCTTGGCCTACTTTGCCTCAATTGGCTCATCGCCAATAGCGAACAGCAGCAGAAGCATGCCAGTTCGTACACAGGTCAACCAGGCCTTGAAGTCATAACTGTCATTGACTGCTATAAATAGCCTTGAATGAAGTCATTGTTGATAAACTTCGTAGGCCTAGATCGATCTATGTACTGTATGTTGTGATGTGTACTCATCACCGGTGTGTACTTCCGTTTACAGTACAAATCTCTACAGCGAATCCCGCTTGTAACGAACCCGAAATTCCCCCCCTTGAGATTCTTTATACCCGGACTCCACTGAAGTGAGGTCGCCCGAGCCGGTTTTAAGTCGCCTCGGGCGACCAGGCGACCGCTAATCTCACTCCTGTACTGACTATACTACATAGAAATATTGTCATTCTCAAACACTAAACCACACAGCGTAGGTATCCTGATGAGGCCTACTCTTTGTTTAGTCACCCAAATTTTGATGAGATCTGCCCTAGAAATACTCAAATAGTGTGGGTTTAGCTAGTTAATTCAAACACAAGCCCAGAGCAATTATTTGTAGGTCTCACTTCAATACTCTAAGTCTAATAATTATCATAAGAGTATTGTAGTGAGGCCTACGAGTAAGTGCTCTGGGCCTGTAATTGAAAGTAGCAGAAGAATTTTTTTTACAATAGTTGACATTGATTTGTATTTGTTCTTTAGAATCAAAGCTATTTTCCAATGTGCTAGTGCAGGGATTTCAAACTCAATCAGCTGGCCAAAACTCAAATCACATGTAAGGTTGTGGGCTGAAGAGAATAAACATACAATAAGCAACATTCAATAACATTCAATAATAATAACTGAACATTGCTAGGTTACTCTAGTCTAAGTCTAATGACAAACATCCATTCATTAGTCCTCCACAACTTTCATTTTTGCTTATTCTGATCAAAGTGAGAACGCTCCAATGTAAGCTATCATTCGCCAAGACTGCTAATTAGGGAATTTGATTTGTACTTTATATCACCTAACATGCCTTCGCTGGCTGGATATAATGGTACTTAGAGCCTCATGTGGGCCTTGAGTTTTATATATAATATATGCTAGTGTAAAATATCATTTGTAGATCTGGCAGAAAGTGGCAGGTCTATTGTTTTCTTTTGTTTTAATATGCTGGAACTATTGAAGCATATTTATTCAACTTTTAAAATATTTTGTATAATGTACAATGGTGAACATATGTGTGTGTCTGTGTGTGATACACTCGAAACAAAGAAATTGCGAAAAGTCATCCCCATCATTATCATTTTTATTCATGAGTGTAAAACAGCAGGTGATAATTCACTAGCACTAGAGGGAATGATTTGCAAGACAAGAATTTAGTGTTCAGAAACCAATCATCTAAATTTCTAATTGCTGGTTTCAGTCAAAGAGATCAAATAGGATATGCTCTTCTTCAACTTCAAGGGCCAAGAGATCAACTGTGTCATCTTTTAGGCACAGAAAGGTAGAGCCAATAGATTGGCATGATAGTGTTAAAGACCAAGAACTTTTTTTTTTTTTTTTTCAAAATACTGCCCTTTGATGTTAATAATATTTTTGGGTTTGGATTCGAGTTAGTCAATTAGTGAATTACTGTTTCAGATGTCTGGAATTGCCTTGGCACGATTAGCTGAAGAAAGAAAGAGTTGGAGAAAAGACCATCCTTTTGTGAGTATAAAATGTATATCGAGAGACTCGGACTCGGAGAGTGAACCAAATGTTTTCATGTACCCAAGTTTTCAACTGTATCATGTGTATGAACCCGGGGTGGTGTGCATGAAGCTTACATACAAGTCGTATACAAATTTTGCCCCTATCTCCAAAATCGGCCATAGCTATGGGCGGTCTTAAACACGCTACAAACTCGTGTGCGTGAGTGCCCGTAGCACTGCCCATAGCTACGAGCGATAGATAAATGTGACGTAGCGTGATATTTTTAGCCCGCATTGAGGATTACCATCTGCATTTGATTTTAGCCAATCAGAGCATTTGAAAATATGTAGCCTACGTACGTCACCTCCCCACCATGAGACTGTAGGGCCAGCAACCTTATGTCACCGCCCTCATAATAGGTAGGCTAGCAGCAAAGAGTGAAGACTTAGGGCCTCGGGTCTGTCTCTGCTACACAATGTGGAAGAAAAGAAGCGCTAGTTTTATTTATTATACCGTGGCTGTAATTTTAGTACTTCGATTTCCCATCTTCTAGCTCGAGGAAAAGTGATTCAGCTACATTTGATGCTATGATACCGATAAATAAACGCCATAGAGCTTAGTTGTTTAATGTAGTTTATAGCGAACAACTACGACAAATTCTAGGTCGTTTTCAACTAAATCTATGATGTCGGCACATTGAAACCAAAACTTCGATCGAATTTCTAGATCATCACAATAATCAAAAGATTTTAAACGATCCCTAAACACGCGTTCTAGTAGAAATGTTCTTTGAAAAATGACTTCATAAACAAGCCTGTTGGATGCCATGTTTGCACTCGTGCATGCGCTTTTGAACGAAGTTATGGGCATTCTTACTTACGGACAGTTACAACAAGGAGGTAGCACCCGTAAAGTTACACCCGAATTTACTAACGACTGGAGACTTACGAACGCTCATGCACACGGTTTTTTGGCCAATTTGCCCATTCGTAACTTTATGGTTAAAATTTACTTACAAGCAAGAGATATGGGCGTTCATGCACACCACCCCAGATCTAGCTTTGTCCCAAATCCATCCAACTATTTCACAGACGTTAATATGTTTCTCTCAGAATGAATAGAAGTGTGTTATAGTGTGAAGTTTGTGTGTACATTTTTGTTTTGTGTGTGTTGGATTGTCTTAGTTTTGTCTCCCCTCCAAATGTTTTCAATTGGGGACTTTGCACATTTTATTACTTTATTATTGTTACCTGTTGCTTCGTTATAGTAGGTAGTACCACTTATTTTTTCAAAATTACTCTATCAAATTGAAATTTGCAGGAATAGTAAATGCTGATGAGCTATGAAAAACTGCAAAATATCATAGCTGTATCTCAAATAGAATAGGAGATACGGCCGCCTGAATTTAGCAGAAAATGTCGCAAAAGGGCAAATTGCGCATAAAGGCATATTTGAAAATTCATAAAAAATTCAAAATTAAAGATAGAGTACTAAATTTTTGTATTCTTTTTGTCACCACTATTGCCATTTAGTTGAATTTTTTTTAGACCATATTAATGTTAAATAGCAGAGGTACACTGGTTCAAAAATGACATTTTATGCAATTTCAGCGATGGAAACGGTCACATTTTCACACGACAGGGTAGCTTTGAAAAATCATAGGAAATTAATGGCTAATTACAGATTCCTGAAAACTTGCATGACTATTGTCATTAGTATGGACTTGTACTCTCAATGGTTTTCTTATTTCTTAGATGCCAAATGCCATATATACAGCGATATGAAAATGATATTTTGTGCAATCTGCAAAATCACCCAAAAAATAAAATTTTCTGATTGACTTGAAATTTGATGTATATGTTGGTATTGATGTCAAATGAAAGTATGCAAACTATTAAGATAATGTGATCAATAGAATAGGAGATACATGGCTTGAAAGTTGGACAAAATACGTACGATGAGCAAATTGAACAAACGGCCATTTTTGAGAACTTATATTTTATTTAATACTGCAGATATAAGTCTGCCAAGTGCTAAAATGTACTGTCTGTATTACTGTCATTGCCCTTATTTTTTCTCAAAGCAGGCAAACTACTGTGGAAAAAATTATTATGGTTCAAAAATGGCCTTTTGCCCAGTTTTTGCAATGGCAATACGACTCAAAAATTTATGAAAAATGAATTTCACCAATTTAACTTTATTTTATCACAAACACTTTTCTGGGTCATTTTCAAGTAAAAATGCAACAACATGTGTAAAAAAAAAAAGTTACAAATAATCATACACACCTTATTATTACAATTATTATTTATTTATTATTCATTTATTATTTTGGCAGCTGTTAAAAAAAAAACACACACGCGCGCCCACACACACACAAGTGTCTAAGTAAGGCAGCAGGAGTGGAGGAGAATAACAGTTCAATTCAAAAAGAAGGTCAATCTTCTTCCTCAAGAAGGCCTGAATGTTGTCTGCCTGGGTCTTGGCAGAACGCCACTGGTACATGCAGGTTTGAATGAAGTGGCCCACATTATGCGGTGGAAGACCTGAAAACAACGTGAAGTATTTTTTAAAAGTAACCAAATAGGTCAAGTGCACACACACTAATTTAATTATTACAAGACTGGAGAAGAAAAAGAAAATTGTGGCAGCAAATCAATCTATCACTGATTGCTTCGCTTAATATCAAAAAGGATGAGTGCAAAAAACAATAGGTAGTAAAAGTAAAAATTGCAAAAGAACTGAGATAAACGATCATACAGGGTAGAGTTGTATACCTACAAGCTGAGTCATTGCATTTGGCACTAACAAAATATACATTTTAAAAACTTTCCTTATGTATCAATGCTGTAAAAACAGCAGAACAATAACGTAGGTAGCTACCTAAAGATTTACTGTATGGGTCGAAAGCTTGCAAGCAAAAGCAAAATGAAACTGCATTAGGCCTACGTGGCTAATGTCAACAAAGAGTTATCGTTATTGATTGCATTTGAATTTAAAAATGAAATACTTATCGCACATTTTAGGTCGAGAAAATTTTTTATATATTACAATTAATATGTAATATTTCGACACAAAATGATTGCTGATTATTTGGTGTACTGAATAAGAAACCGTGCGATCTAGGAAGACCACTGGGACGCACATGTCAGCAGCATCGCCAACAAGGCCAGTAAGACACTAGGCTTCTTGAGAAGGAATCTCAAGGTGAGCTCTACGGCCATCAAGGAGCGAGCTTACATGGCCTTCGTGCGTCCTATCCTGGAATACGCAGCATCTGTTTGGGACCCTCACACCCAGAAAGGCATCGACAGACTGGAAGCAGTTCAGAGACGCGCCGCCCGGTTTGCTACTAACCGCTATCACAACACATCGAGTGTTAGGGACATGCTGGAGTCACTGGGGTGGCCGTCCCTGGAGGATCGACGTCGCACTGCACGCCTTCAGATGCTGCGCAAGATCACTAGTGGCACTGCGAACTGCCCCATCATCAATGGGAAAGTGGAACAGGCGATATCGCGCCAACGCCGCAGCCACAACAAGCAGTACAAGCAAGTCTCGTGCAGGACCCAATATAGAGCCGCCTCTTTTCTGCCACGAACCATAAAGGACTGGAATACCCTCAACAGTGAGGAACTGGAGGCTCTGGCTGCTGACACCTTGGTGTCGGGAGTCTCCCAGTAAAACCCTCCAGTTCCCCCCCCCCCCTTCCCTCCTACACACCACCCGCCATGCCCCCCCAGTCTCCTTACCCTTATTTCACCAGCATTTCCCCCCTTCACTCACATTTCTTATGTAGCGGCACGATTTAAATGTTATTAGCTCCGTATCCGTACTTGACATGCGTACAAAATCTTACTCTCAAATGCCATAATGATCAACACGATTGATTGTGGGCGTACACGGCAAGACAAGACAAGACAAGACACTGTTCACTTGCACTACCACAAGAAATGTCTGCCATCGACTCGATCATTCTGTGACAAATCTTTCGCCAAATACAAAGGATAATTACAAAACAAAACAAGCAAATATTCATTCAAATATCAATTTAATTTTAAAAAAACGAACTATCGAAGAGTACTTACTAAGAATTGAACGGATCGAGTCCAAAGTTTCTGTACTTCCGTTAGCACACAAACCATGACGCCGATCGCCATTGAAGTTGTTCTGCGGGGTTCACCGATTTTCGGGTCACGGATCTTCCGCCGCTAATACTTCCGGGTCATAATTTATACCATTAAAAAGAGGAAAAAAAAGACCTTTCTTTGCATATATGATACATTATAATTCGTTTCGGGGTAACGAAAATATTTAAAGAAGAAAGTAATGCCTCTGTTTTAACTTAATATTTTGCCTTGAAAAAAATAAAATATTAATACGAAACAACCATGACGTTACAACCACGGAAATAAGCTTTCCATCGGTATAAGATTCATTCTGATTGGTTGAGAGGCGGAAAGTCCGTGACGCTTTTTCGGGGAACACCCAAACCTTCTGCTAACTTGACCCAGATGAAAAACATGGCCACGGGAAAATTTTCCGCTTCAAGGCACTGCAGTCAATGCGTTCTAGTGTAGCGATTGTAGTTATTGCAGTGATCAAAAATACACGGAAGGCAAATAAAACTATTGTGCTTTTAGAAATTTAATATTTTAAACAAATCTGTGCATTATGGTTGAAGAAATTGCGTTTTGAAAATGGGTGAATTCCACTGTGCACAGCGTGTGTCTCCACATCGCTCATAGTAGGTGGTCCTACCTAGTTATAGTCTATACATTTTTTGTTCAACTTGTTAATGAGTGAATGTTTGTAATTGTGTTTTCTTACACATTCATTGCAATTTATTGTAGTACTGTCAGCAAAGCATGTCTTAATTTTTCTGTTCGAGATAATAAAGTATTCTTGAATCTTGAAATTGAATTGAATCTTGAATAGACCAATGTATCGATTTCCGTGTCTTCTTTTTTAAAACCTTTGCAACTCGCAAGGCTTGTTCAGTCCTGTGAGCTCAGTGCCTTTGTTTTATCTCGAGGTCTGTTCAGTCCAGTGAACTAGTCTATTGCATCGTATTTATCTATTATTATTTATTTAATTACTTTTATGTAGTGCTTTTCCAGTTCAAGAGCTGCTTAAGGCGCTGGCCGATACAGGATCTAACTCAATCAACCCGAGACGCCCACTTCCCCCCTTTTGGGCACTTAGTCTGACGTCCAGACAACACAATCCTGGGCAGTTGGGAATGGGGAGAATGGACCTAGTGCATGCTGGGTGTATTTCTGTAACTGGCACTAACCTGTCTATGACATGAGCGTCAGGATCTTTAAAATCCATGTGATGGACTGCATCTAGCAACAGTGAAACAAATCTCCATAGTGCTACAGGCGATAAATAGTCTTTTTTTATGGTGATTTTTTAAAATGTTCAGTACAGTTTTTGCCCCAATTTTTGGTGTCACAAGATACGATTTTTGAATATGGGTGAAAGCAAGGATGACAATGACTTTATGGGCTTTTCTCTAGAAGAAATAGCGAAAGGACTAAGGAGAGGTGTCTGGTGTTGATTTAGATTTAGTAGTAACCCCAAACCGCCTTGATTTTGACAAATTTGATGATCAGCAGGACTCGCAGAATAATCTGTCGTTCAGTTCGGTGAGCTTAGTAGAGAGTGATTCAGTTCAGGAGTTGCCAACGGTTGCTGGTCCCAGCAAAAGAAAGAAGAAAAGACAAACAGAGAAGACTGGTAGGCCTAGTCAAAAGAAACACAAAGTAAAAACAAACTGTACAGTGTTAGCAACTTTGGAGTCTTTTTTTTACCCATTTGGATGTTGATCTAGTTTCTTCAGTGACAGTTTTATTACACTGCTTCTTCCTCATTTTTTTCTTGCACTTTGGTAATTTTATTTCCTTTAAGATCATTTAGTGCATTTAATTTACAACTTGTTTTGTGAACTCTGTGCTGAACAATAGTTCTAGAAAAAATGGAGTTCTGATTTATCTGGATATACGTATAAACATGAAACTTTTGTCTTTGTATTTTTTGGTGCATTTTCTGTACCAACCTTATACCTTTAAAACACAAAAGTGTGAAAATTAAACATCTGGTATAAAACCTTTATTTTGTATTTTTAATTGTTTTTTGTTCCAAGTATGGTGTGAACATTTTTGTGGAGTTCATTCCCTTGCTTTGAGAACTAAGTAAGAGGAAGCTCAAAACTGGCCCATGTGGCATCGAGTTCAATAGCATGTGACTAAAACTAATATTATATACTACTGTGTTTGACCAGTCACTGATTACAAAGTTTCTTAATAATAATAATAATAATAATAATGAATGGTACTTATATCGCGCAAATCTCACATTGTGACTCATTGCGCACCCACTCGCATTCATCCATTGTACATCCTGTCATTACAACACATATGGCATAATATTACAATGAAATAAAAACAAAAATAATAATAATTATTATTTGAACGCAAGCTTGAACAAATAAGTTTTCAGTTGCGATTTGAATGTTGCCAAGTCAGATACGCCTCTCATGTTTGCCGGCAGCGAATTCCAGAGAGTAGGCGCAGCAAAAGAAAATGCACGTTCTCCGAAAGTTTTCATATTTCGGAGTGGCGCTGTTAAAAGACGTTCAGACGAGGAACGTAGTGCCCGAGTTGGTTTATAGGCTACAAGTGCATTGGCTAGGTAGGATGGTAGTGTGCCTTCAAAGAACCGAAATGCCAAAATGCAGACCTTAAATTGAATGCGAAACTTCACCGGCAGCCAGTGAAGCTTGCATAGTAAGGGAGTGGTGTGATCCATTTTCTTTTCCTTTTCAAAATAAGACGCGCTGCGTTGTTTTGTACGCGTTGAAGGCGATTTATTTGTTCAGTTGGAAGACCCACCAGAACAGAATTGCAGAAGTCAAGCCGTGATGTCACAAAAGCATTGACAAGAGCTGCACACGCTGACTCTGTTAAAAACGGTCGAATAGAGGCAATGCGCCTCATCTCGAGAAAAGTAGCACGACAAATAGTACCAATTTGATCTTGCATTGACAAGGTTTGGTCAATTTTGACTCCAAGATAGCGCACGGAGTCTTGGTACGGAATGCTGCTGCCATTTACAACTAGGGAGTCGCTGCCGACCTGCCTGAGACACGAGGCTTTGCCTACTGGCATGATTTCAGTTTTTTCAGTGTTCAATTTAAGCTTATTGCTATCCATCCAAGAAAGAACATCATGGATGCAAGTTTGAATGTCTGACTGCACAGTCATTGTATACTATTGTAATACAATATATATGTAAATGTGTGTGTGCTTGTGTAGTTAGATAGATCTAAGTTATATAGATACAGATATATATTATCTCTCTTTAGTATTCATGAGCAACTGACACATGAATGCAGGAAGGTAATACTATACAGGATGACTAAAAAATAATAAAAAAGCTTGTTTTTACAGTAGTCTTTCTACATTATGAGTGTGCTTATTATATAGGCCTACGTACTCTTCACTTTTCATGTACACAACATTACTATGGGATTTTTTTTATTGTGTGCGACATCATGTATAGTAAGCTATGTTCCTACCACACAATAAAATAATCATAACCGTTCTTCAACAAAGCTAATACAATCATATTAATAATATTTAAAAAAGAGGAAAAGTATATATTTTGGTAATCTGAAAGATAATTGTAAAAGAAAAATATTGTAAGCCAAAAAAATAATAATAAATACATTAAAAATGTTTTAATCCAATTTAAATTCAATTTAATTTATTCATTACCCCAAAACAATACAGGATATTAGAGAGAAAGGAATCTATGAGGATATGTAGAATATAATTAAACATTTTAAGAGATGGAACACAATATCGAGTGCATGTATTTTTATGTAATGACTATAATGTAAGGCTCGGTGAGTCTGGTCGTAGGCTGGAGTACAGCACTATATACAAATCCGTTATATAATTAATAATACAGTATCATTAAGGAACAAACAAACCACAAAAATAACAAGTCCACATGCTATTATATCAAAACAAATTGCTTTAATTGATAAACATAAAAGTAAATTTAATAAGCTAGTTATCTAAATTTTAAACAACTGGCTCTAATTGAGAAATATAAACACTCAGCAATACTGTATTATATTTTGCAAGGGGAAACATATATATATATACACACACACACATATATACACAGAGAGAGAGGGGGGAGAGAGAGAGAGAGAGAGAGAGAGAGAGAGAGATTTTTAATGTTACATTAAAAATATGAACTCTCGGAGGGGGGATGAATAGTATTTTATCATATCATGCACACATCATAATACGAATAGTGGTGAGATCATGTGCCTGTAATCCTATATATAGTACTGGGTTTATCCGATTGTCTGAAACAAACTTCGGAAATGTTCGGGCGCAGCTATTTCTAGGCCAGGACCTGTTCTTATTTAGGAAAAAAAAAACGTCGCGTCCCGTTGTCGTTCATAGGTCATCCTTCAGTAACTGTGCCGTTAATTGTCGTTCATAGGTTATCCTTCAATAGCTGTCCCGTTGTCGTTCATAGGTCATCCTTCAGTAGCTGTCCCGTTGTCGTTCTGTTTCTGTAACTATATATATATCAAGAACATATTATCAATACATGGCAATCAATATACAATAAACATACACATATCAAAACTACTAGTGTTATCTTACTTAATTCTTAATTCTAGCAAACCATGGAATATAAAAGTTGTAACAATACAGGAACTACTTTAGCCTAAATTTATTAATTAATAGCCTGCTCATTCTGCGCATGACGGAAAAACTAAATTTCCTTATATTTTCTATAGCTTTTACTTCAAACTGTCATGAGCTCACAAAAAATGCAGCAGCAATTATCTCAAGGAAAGGACAAGTCAAAAGAGTAAGCCTGGGTTGACTGACTCGGCGAATGAAACAGATGGTTTTTCCTTTGGCTGCCTCAGCTAGAGTTGTCTTAAGAGTAGACCTACATTTATAACCAGCAGACGAATCAATAATGAATAAATAAAACTGGTTTGTTTTTCATTGGACAAGTTTGGTTGAGAACATTTTTCGAGTTTTGTGTCACTTTCTCAGTTTCTGATGTTTATCACAGTTGCACACTACATTTCTTCTCTGTGTTTGCCATCATGTGCATGTACGTTTGGGTTTGTGTGAGTGCTGAATAAATTTTTTGCAAAAGCTTTTGATTTGTGGATCTTTTTATTGAGAAAATGCATTACATTATTGGATAGCAATGTGTAAAGCTGGTGGTGACAAATCTTTCTTCCATTGCCAAAATTCTAATCCGCTTGGAGAAAAAAATTAAATTGAAGACATTGGTGTTCATGTTTATGTTTCTGGAATGTGGAAAATTCACATCATGCTCGTCAATATTGCACTAACACACAAAGCACTGTCGTGAATATTGTCAGATCTTAATATAAAAATGTTCCATATTCCAAGCTCAAGATGCGAATAACAAAATTTGTATTATAAATCGCAATTCACTTTAAAAAAAAAATATCCTCCTTAATAATTGTACACTGAAAAATGCAGCTAGTTGAATGAAAATTGTATTTTGTTCAGTTATGCACAATAAACTGATAAAAGCAGCAGACATATATTGTTCTTATCATGTGTTGCAGGGTTTTGTTGCCAAACCAACAAAAAACCATGATGGTTCATTGAACTTGTTCAACTGGGAATGCAAGATTCCAGGGAAGAAGGGTGTAAGTGAAAATACTAATTAAAATGTCAGACTTTTTAAGTTATTATTTAAGTTTTCATAAAACAGTTCATAGTTGTTCAGTTATTTTTAAAAGCCTGTGATGTGCCCATTTTTATCTTTGTACAGCTTTTTAGCACATATAAGTCTGCCCCAAACAACTTTTTCTTGCACCCTCTTTGATGATTTCGTGCCTTAAGTGTAACAGATGAGCTGGTCAAAAAGATCATTACGAATGCCTCAAAAGCTCTGTCCCTTGATCCAATTCTTGTTTTTCTTCTGTTTGACCTTCTTGATGAACTGCTTCCATAGGTCACTCAGATCAGGAATGAATCTTTGCAAAGTGTGTCTTCCATCTACCTATAAACGTTAAAAACGCTCTTGTTGTTCCCCCTCTGTAGAAATCTTCTCTGTCTTTATAAGTGTAAACTTATTTTTCCTTAGTTCGCCACTCTGGTTTTATGATATTTATTTTAATTTAAAGCAATACTGACACATGCTTTATGGAAGTCATTTTTGTATTGTCAGTAGAGCTTTAAGAAATGAGTGCAGTCTTTAGGTACTGCCAAATCTGTAGCTGCCCAAATCTGGTCCAGTCATCAGTTGTAATTTTTTTATCCCAAATCTACACCCACTTCCTGCCTTTTTTCCTTTGTGTACGCTCAGGTGCTTTAGATTTCCTTAATTTAATTATTTAATGGACCTTTTGCAGTTATCGTGTTAAAAGGATGTATAGGGAGTCATCCTGAACGTGACGCTGACCGCAATCTGAGTGTCGGTGACTGATTAGAGCCAACGCCTGCACACAGCCTATGCGTGATAGATCGCTGACACTCAGCTTGCGTCAAGGTCACCTGTTTAATGGATACACATCCGATTTCCTTTCAGTTCTAAGCCTGTGGGAAGAGGAATGTTAAGTGATTTTCAAGCGACTTGTACATATATAGACCCACCTTAGAATATGTCTGCAATTAATTTAAATCTCAAGTTCTCAAAGATTAGTTTGCATTATGCTAAAAATGACTGAATTCCAATTTGAAAGTGACCACTTCTTCTAGTTCTAACTTGTGCATCAGTTGGTAGAGCGGCATTAGTTCTCTTGTGGTCCTGGATCCTATAAACAATGACTAACTAAACTAATTAGTTCTCTTTTCTACACTTTGTTACACTTTTATAATTTATAAAGAAAAGAGAGGGAAAAAGCTCACTATGACATTTTCTCAATTTTATTTGTCCCATTCCCAAATGTGAAGTCACGTCAAGTTCTTCGAGCAAGAAATCTTGGATTTAAGCATCCTATATCTTCTTCAGCATCATCATCACAATGGTTGTACTGTTCTTGTATGATTGATATTTATAAATCTGCCTAGTAGTTTTGACATTAAACTGCTAATTTACAAAGCTTTCTAAGGCCAAAAGAAGACAAAAAATGTCTGTTTACGGTAACATAAGAAACAAAAATAGGGTTAGTAGGTAGTCTTTTTTTTCTCTAAACCTTTTACATCTTGGGTGCGATTTGTTTGGCTTGTTCTTTTTTTTCCCCCAGACAATCTCAAAAAAAAGTTTAGGGTAAGGCCCAAAAATTAGGGTCGGTTTGGATACTGTAAACAGACTTTTAAATGTTTTTTTTTTTTTTTTTGGGGGGGGGGGGGGGGGGGGGGGCATAATCTCTGTTATTTTGCACAAATGCAATTTGCATTGTTGGTTTAAAATAAGGTGAAGAAATGAAAGCTAGAATAATAATGGCAGTGCATTAATTAGAGTAAAAGAAATACTTGTTTGTGCCTTTTGTTGTTTTTATCAAAATGTTTGTTACAGACAATTTGGGAAGGTGGTCTCTTTTCCTTGAGGATGCTGTTCAAAGAAGATTACCCTAGCACTCCACCCAAATGTAAGGCTGTGACGTAATCTGGTGTAGGTGGCCAGTGTTTATGTTGTGTTGAGTGTATGTTAATGATTTCAGGAAAGTGTTGACCAAGATGTGTATGTTCTTATATAGTAATCATATAAAGTATATGGTAACCGGAAGTTTATTAGGAAGTTGTTGATATTACCTCTAGATCTCTGAATCACAATTTTTATTTTTCTGCCACAAAAAATTCAAGTTATTCATTTGATAAGGACTGTATGAGTTTGAGTTACTTGGTGGTTTATAACATATTGAACAGTCTAGTGTGATAGGGTAGATGTTAAAGCTTTGTATTATAACAGCCCCAAACCTGCAGTCAAGCCTTGTTCATAGGGAATATTAAACTGTTTACAAGTCACACGTCCACCGTGTTGGTGCAGTTTTTTTTTAAAATAAATAGTATCAACACTTTCTGGAAATTAAGTGCTTTAAATTCCTACTGTTGTTGTCTTTCTTCTTTGTTCGTTCTCATTCTACTCTGTTCTATAAATCTACTATACTATCTTCTTCTTCGCTAGACCAGTAATTTACCTTTTTTCTTGAAAACTCTTTAAAAAATCCTCATTTGTGTATGAAATCTGTTGTGTCAGCTTAAGAATATTGGATGCTTTCTGCCAAATGGTCACTAGGGCTTCCTATGATATTATTTAGTGATGTAGGCATTTTATATGTATGTGTTTCGTTGATATTTTATAATGATGTTTGTATTCTATTTTGTTTTTGTAAACGGGGGGTTGATAAATTAGTGTATAGCCTCAGCGTCCCCTGCGTGGGATGCCTTTATTGTAAAGTGACCGGCTGGTGGATTGCCTTCAGTGTTACCACTACCCCCGTTGGGGTGCCGGGGGTTTCAGTATAAATAGTATCCCCACTTTCTGGAAATTTAGTGCTTTAAATTCCCACTGTCGCTGTCTTTCTCATTTGCTCTTTCTCATTCATGCTCTGTTCTATCAATCTGCTATACTATCGTCTTCTTCGCTAGACCAGTCTCCTACCTTTTTTCTTGAAAACTCTTCCGGGACAAGACTCCTTATTTGTGTATGAGGTCTTTTGGATCAGCTTGGGAATATTAGACGCTTTCTGCCAGGTGGTCACTAGGGCTTCCTATGATGTTATTATTTAGCAATGTAGGCATTTTATATGTATGTGTTTTGTTGATAATTTATACTGATGTTTGTATTCTATTTTGTTTTTGTATACAGGGGTTCGATAAGTTGGGGTGAAGCCTCAGCCGTCCCCTGCGTGGGATGTCTTTATTGTAAAGTGACTGGCTGGTGGAGACCTTTCGGTTTTACCACTAAGGTTGTTTCGGCAGATCTTTTATGCGGATTGGGGGTTGTCCGGTCCTGATTTGGCTCGGAAGACTACGCTGGACCTAAAGCAACAATAATGTAATGTAGTGTTAGCACTTGGGTTGTTTCAGCAGATCTTTTATACAGGTGAGGTCAGGGGCGAGTCTTCTTTCAACCAAGTTGTGGTCCTGATTCGGCTCTTTGAAGTCCGCTGGACCCTATAAGCAATGAATAACTAACTACATATACACAGTGATACATTCATTCATAAGGACTTGTGAGCATCGTACTCTTTCACGTTTTAGTCGATTTGACAATAGTGAGTGTTTTTGTCTAAAGCAAAAACAAACCTAAATCAGAGCAGAAATAGTATTATGTGTATGTTGCCCAGCTAATTCTGAGATGATTGTTGACAGGTAAATTTGAACCACCACTCTTTCATCCAAATGTGTATCCATCTGGTACTGTTTGCCTTTCACTTCTTGATGAAGAGAAAGATTGGAGACCTGCCGTCACAATCAAACAGGTAGATAATGGTGTGTTGTTTAAAGTTGGTAGCAGTGATAGTAGTAGTTCTTTTATTTATTTGTGATAAAAATCCTCATTGCTACTTGATGCAATTATCCAAATTCCATTTTCTTGCTCCCCTTCCCACCACCGCTCTACCTACCCAACCTACTTCCTTTCTAACCCCTTCTATAAGTTGTAAATTTCTGACTCACATGCAGAGCAATTTGAGTCTGTGTACTCACCCAAAAAAACAAAATCAAAAGTTTTTGCAAATCTGTGCAAGGTGAGTCCTAAATAATCCTAAAATGACATCGAAAAAAATATGTGTCCATTGTCCACTGTCTGCCGTCTGTGCAAAACTGTAAAATGGCTAAGTTCTAAGAACCTATTTCAACTATCACTACTAAACTTTGTAAGATAGTGTAGACTCATGAGACCTCATAAATGATATTAATTCACTGATACCATTATCACTTCAAGGTCACAGGGTCAACAAATTTTAGTCAAGAAATTACAATTTTTGTTTACAAAATTTCGCTTTTTTCCCATAGGTTAATAATATTGAACTTATGATTCTTTGGTGCATGATAAATATTTTTATGCCTGTGTCTGTGGTGAGTGCTGCTGGTGATGTATGCCTGTGTTGGGTACATGTCTATGAACTGGATGTATGTGTGTGCATGGGCACGGGGGGGGCTGCCGTTGTGTTTTTGTGCAAGTTGTTTTGTGCAAGTTGTTATTGTTGGTAGACATCCTCATGTATATCAGATATTGTTGTGATTTTTTTTTTTTTTTTTTTATATAATAGAGAGCACTCATACCCCCATTGTAATTGCCATATCTGGATAAATAAAGTTGTTTGAATTGAATTGAATTGAAAATATCAATGAGACACACTGTACAAATTAGGTCAACCTCACTGCCAATGTCACTGGAGCTGTCCAAAGTCGGTTAGTATAGGTGGTTTGAAGTGACCTTGACCCTAAACTACGAGAGGTTTAAAGTCTAAACTTGTTGCATTTAGGGATGATTGATAGATTGATTTATCATATTTGTTTTATTTTTGCATTGATCTTGAAGGTCAAGGTCATTTTAGGCCCTGCAAATAAAATAATTAAAAAGGACATTGTACAGTGGAATGGCTGTTTATTTATCCATTTGGAACAATATTGGGTTATTTGATCAGACGTGCATTGGAGGTCATGTGAGGGTCAAGGTCATAACAAAGTCAAGATCACTAAAAGGTCAATGTCATCCCAAGGTCACTTTTGTGTGTGTGTGCTTAATACAACTCTTGCTGTACTTCATTTGATAGTAAATGAGTATATTTGGAGCCGGAGGTCAAGGTCAAGAGCATAGAAAGATTGAAGTCGTTGTTACTTTGCATTTTAATGCCATCATTCTATTTGGGTTTTTTCTGGGCACTCATTTTCATGTTAAATATTGTGAGTTCCATAAGGAGCATGTGAGTCATATGGGCTTTGCCCTTCTAATATATTCTTCAAATTATGATTTTCCATTGAAGTATGCAATTTATTTTTTTAAAATCTTTATTACCGTTGCTCTTTATTACAGTTGCTCTGTGGGTTCGGGCAAATAGAATAGACCCAACGTTTCCCGGCGTGTCGTAAGAGGCGACTAACAGGGGTGATGTTAGCACGGCATCACTGGGCGAAAGTCTTCTACACAGAAGTCACCGGCCAGGGCGGAGGAACCTCACGTTACTACAGGTTCAACGACCCCGTGCTCAGGGCCAAGGCGAGCCACACTGTATTCGTGGATTTCGGCTGTGGCCAACAGCCTGGAGAGGATTGGGCCCTGCCAGGTCTTATTTGCCCAAGACACAACACATGATGAGGCTATCCACTAATTCCATGCCGGATCGGTCGTCGCCCGGAACAAGGACCGCGCCTTCCGTTGGCCACCAGGACGGAGGTGAAAAGTATGCTACTGATGGACAAATTAGCAAGATCCGCACGAGAAACAACATCGTCATAGGAACCTGGAATGTCAGGACCCTAACTGCGGAAGGAAAATTAGAAGAACTGGCCCACGAGCTGGACCACTATCGATGGAACGTTCTAGGTATCAGCGAACTGCGCTGGAAAGGCCTAGGTGAAACAACGACTGACAAAGGCCACAAGCTCTATTTCAGCGGTAGAGATGACAGGCACGAACACGGCGTTGGATTCTTGGTCCACAAGAACATTCTAGCCACTGTCATGGGTTGCCGCCCAGTCTCCAGTAGACTCATTACCATCCGTCTGAGAGCAACCCCTTTCAACATTACCATCATACAGGCCTATGCCCCAACATCAGACTATGAAGACAGCGAAGTGGAGGATTTTTATGAAAATATACAGGCGGTCCTTGACCAAGTGCCGAAGAAGGACATAGTCATAGTGCAAGGCGACTGGAATGCCAAGGTTGGCCAAGATGCGCACCACAACTGGGGAGACACATGCGGACCCCACTGCAACAACGAGACAAATGACAGGGGTCTGAGGCTATTGGAGTTTGCCAGATACAACAATCTGGTACTGGCAAACACGCTTGGTCTCCACAAAAAATCCAGACGATGGACATGGCACAGTCCCGGCGGGGAACATCACAACCAGATCGATTACATCATGGTCAAGAAACGCTTCAGATCAAGCATCAACATTGGGAGGACACGCACTTTTCCAGGAGCAGACATTGGAAGTGACCACGATCTCGTGATGATGTCTTTCCGGCTCCATTTGAAGAGAGTAAATACAGCAAAGTGCACTAGGCTGAAGTTCGACCTAGACAAACTGCAAGACCCGGAGGTGGCAAAAATATTTCAGGCCACAATTGGAGGGAAATTTGCACCACTGCTTATTTTGGGGGCAGGCGAAGTAGATGTCAACACCATGACCAATACCTTCAACTCAGCTGTAACAGATGCCGCCACTGAGATCCTTGGCAAGCACCGACCAAAGAAGAAGCCGTGGATCACACCTGAACTTTTGGATCTGTGTGATAAACGAAGAGAGTTAAAAAAGAAAAAGAACACCTCACAGGGAGCTGATGTCTACCGAAAAATCAACAATGACATCCGAAAAGGCATGCGCACAGCAAAGGAGAACTGGATAGAAGATCAATGCCAGGAAATAGAGAACAATCTGAACAAGAACAACAGCAAGAAGGCCTACCAGACTGTGAAGCGGCTGACAAGTGTTAAACAGCCCAAAGTCTCCACTATCCAAAGCAAGTCTGGCATTTGCCTTACAGAAGAACAAGAAGTCTTGGACAGATGGACAGAGTACTGCTCTGACCTTTACAACCATACACCAAATGGAGACCCATCAGTTCTAGCATGTCCCGAGAGCAGAGAAGAAGAAGAAATCCTCCCAATTCTCCGGGAAGAAGTTGAGGCAGCAGTGCAATCGCTGAAGAAAGGGAAGTCAGCGGGAGTGGACAACATACCAGCGGAACTGCTACAAGCAGGAGGAGAAGCGATGACTGATGCTCTCACCATTATCTGTAACAAGATCTGGCAGAGTGGGGAATGGCCTACACCATGGACCCAGTCGCTTGTCATCACTCTTCCCAAAAAAGGTAACCTTCAGGAATGTGAAAATTACCGCACCATCAGCCTCATCAGCCATCCCAGCAAGGTCCTCCTGAAAATAATACTCAACAGGTTGAAACCACAAGCTGAACAAATCATAGCTGAAGAACAAGCAGGATTCATGGCAGGGCGAAGTACCACTGAACAGATTTTCAACCTCAGAATAATCTGTGAGAAATACCTACAGCACCAACAACATCTATATCATGTGTTCATAGACTTCAAGAAGACATTTGACCGAGTCTGGCATGCAGCTCTATGGGCAACCATGAAAGTGTACAACATCAGCCCTAAAATTTTAGAAGTCATCAAAAGCCTGTATGACAAGGCTACCAGTGCAGTCCTCCATAACAGCGTCATCGGGAACTGGTTCAGAACAACAATCGGTGTGCGTCAAGGATGCCTACTCTCTCCAACACTCTTCAACATCTTCCTAGAGTGCATCATGTCAGATGCTCTTGCAGATCACGAAGGCACAGTCAGCATAGGGGGCAGAGCAATCTCCAATCTTCGTTTTGCGGATGATATTGATGGATTGGCTGGAGAGGAACAAGAACTTGAACAGCTTGTACAGAGGCTTGACACCACCTCCAGAGCTTATGGAATGGAAATAAGTGCAGAGAAGACCAAAATGATGACCAACAACACCAATGGCATCAACACAGACATCAAAGTACAAGGCCAATCCCTCAACACAGTGCACAGCTTCAAATATTTAGGAGCCATTGTGTCAGACAATGGGTCTCGACAGGAAGTCCTCTCCAGGATCGCACAAACAACTGCTGCCCTGACAAGGTTGAAGCCCATTTGGAAAGACAGAACCATCAGTCTACATTCCAAAGTAAGACTGCTGCGCTCTCTGGTCATCTCCATCTTCCTATATGCTTGCGAAGCATGGACCCTCACAGCAGATCTCCAACGAAGAATACAAAGCATGGAGATGAGGTGCTACAGAAGACTTCTGTGCGTTTCCTATACCCAACACATCACCAACGACGAAGTCCGACAGACCATCACACAAGCCATTGGACAACACGATGACCTGCTCACAGTGGTGAAGAAACGGAAACTCCGATGGTATGGCCACGTCACCAGATCATCAGGCCTTGCAAAGACCATTCTGCAAGGCACAGTGCAAGGAGGTAGAAGAAGGGGGAGACCGAAAAAGAGGTTGGAGGACAATATTCGAGAATGGACTGGTTTGACACTGAGCGAAGCCATGAGGGCTGCTGAGGACAGAGAAAGATGGAGTATGCTGGTTAAACGATCATCTGTGGTGCCCCTACGACCTTCGGGATATGGGACAGGATAGGATAGGATATTACCTTAATGATATAGTACAATTATCTTGACAATCAAATTTTGTGTTAAAGTATGTATGGTCTGTGACTTTGCTTCTTACACTTGTATGTTTCAAAATGCTGATAACCCGTGAATTGGTGCATTTTTTTGCAGATTCTTTTGGGCATTCAGGAATTGCTGAATGAGTGTAACGTCAAAGATCCTGCACAGGCGGAGGCCTATACAATCTACTGGTAGGTATACTGGTTGTGGAATTTATAAGGATATGTTCCTACTAATGTTTTAATAATAATATTTAACCTTTGTACAGCGCCCTTCCTTGCTAGAGCTCATAGCTCTTTACAGTAAAGTAAAACACAAAGCAAAAGCAAAACATGAAATACAAAATCAGAAAATGCACACACGCACACGTCTGTGACTGTGATTTATGTATATGACAAAGAAAAGTTTAGGATTGAGATTTAAGGAAAGACTGTTGAAAATGTGTTTTTAGTCCAGAGCAAAAGGAAAGAGATGATTCAGCAGAGATCATTCCAAACTGTAAGGGCTGAAAAGCAGAATGAGCAAAGGAGACCCAGTTGCTGCTGTGTCAGTCTCTGGTAGACACCTCCAACATCCTTTGCAACATCGTATACCTGATTTTTGTTCTGTTTATATAGCTGAGCTCAAGGCAATTCATCTAGCTCTGAAACAGGTTTATCAGTGCAAACAATCTCTTTTTACTCGTATCCGATTCACTGTCAGATATTACACCATTTTCTGGTTTAGACCCATGATCTCCACACACAACTTGTATTTGAAGGTAAAAAGATAGTTTTCACATAGTTTTCATGTGAGTACCTAGCCACATGAGCATCTGCGACAATATCACAGTGGACAAAGCTGCAAAAGAAGCTCTCCATCCTGATTTCCTTTGAGAGATTTTCCAGTTTGTTATGTACTCTGCCCTGCGTTGTATGACTGGCTCTTATTGTAAACGGCTCTGGCATAACGAATGGTCTAATCAAATCAATATAATAACAAGCTGTTTCAAATTTGATTAGATATGTTTGCTCCTTTGCCTAACTTTGTGTCCACTCACAAAGAGGAAACTGTTTTGACCCGCCTGCATATTGGACATACTTATGTCACTCATAGTTCCTTTTTAAAGGCAAAAAAACCATTGTGGTGCTTTGCAAGTGACAAATCCTTTCCTGTGTGCCATTTTATGTTTGTGCTGATCTGATTGATGAGGGAGACGGATATTTTAGTGCAATACTTTTTAATAAGATTTTAAAAGTTGGCAATGGTTAAAGACTTGTTTACATTTTTACATGGTGATGGTTTGTTTTGTTGCCTATAAGTTATGTCAACTTGTTTGGTCCTGATTCGGCTCTTAGCAATCTGCTGGACCCTATAAAAATTGATTATGTGTTTATCTTTGTTAGTGGTTTTGGTTTATGGCCTTGGTGCGTAGATTTCCCTACCAGAAAACCAAGCGAAACCCTGTCCCAACCTTGCTAGCTGCTGAATGCCAACCTAAAACCCTTACTCTGCTTTTATATGATTTTTATTTTAAAAAATGTAATATTTATTTTTGGTGTGTTTCCCATCATTCCTTGTTGTGTGGGTTTTTGATTTTTTTTTTCTCCACGTTACCTTTTTTTAAGCGTTACACATTAGTAGGACACATGTTTATAGTAGTGGATCTTTATTCAGGAATGAGTGTTGTGTTTTATAAAAACTTCTCGTGGTTTGCGTTCGTTTTTTCTGTGTGTGTGTTGTCAGTTGTTCATGCTAAACTTTGTTAATGTATGATTAACAAAAATTTTGTTTTCCTATGTTTTACAGTCAGAACGCCCAAGAATATGAACGCCGTGTTCGAGCTCAGGCCCTGAAGTTTAGAGATCCATCATTGGGAACGATATCAACATCGTGAAACTCTTGAGGTCGCATCCACTGTACAGACTACATTGACACTCACAACTTTTAAAAAATGAACTATGGACTGCACTTTTGTCATTAATCCACTGTATATTATTGAGGTCTGGTGGTAGGAGTGTAGAAGTACTAAACGCCAGCTTACTTATAGTAAATTTGTAGTTAATTTAACCCTTTTTTAATGCATTAAAGACTTCCAAAACAGACCCAGCACTAAGATGTCAATTTTGTTTCAAATCCCTCCCATCTATCCCGACATTTTGCAAATAAACAAAGTGGATGTCCCATAACAACTAAAAAGTAATTATGTTTTTGAGAGGGTATACGATCTGTGCACGTCATGCTCTGTGTATGCTAGAGGTACTACTGTGCACCTTTACATAACTGAAACTTGGTTGATGTGTTATGTCGGTTATTAATTAATTGAAGACTAGTAGTAGTACTTTAAAAGAGTTTTTGGCTTTTTCTCAATTATGCGGGAAATGCAAATCTCATCACCCTGGAATTGTAACAGTGTGTGTACTGTTGTGCAGTACAGTACTGTTGACTGTTGGTCTTTTTTTGGTTTTTTTTTTTTTTGTGTGTTGTGTTGTTTATCATTTTATGTGAATAATTTTCTCATGAATAGCAATTTTGGTTGATTCCATAGTTATAAGAGTCATTTTCCCAATGACGCAAGACATTCAAAAGGACACATTCTTTCTTGTTGTTAGAACGTTGTTGGATGTAATGGAGATTTAAAAAATTAATTTTTGACTCTCATGCATAGCAATGTGAGTCTACGTACTCACTCCTCACCCTCTCCTCACCGTTACCCACTTCCCATCCCCCCCAAAAAATAAAACAACAAATCCAGATTTTTTCAAATCTGTGGAGATGAGCCCTAAATAGTCCAAAAATTACATAACATTTGTTATAGATATATATATTATTTGGTCCCTCCGTCTACTGTCCGCCATCTGGATGTGCAAAACTTTGAACTATCACAACCAAACTTGGTAAGATCATTTATATCCATGAGACCTCATAAATGATCAGTGAATTGAAACCTTGCGTCAAGATCACAGGGTCAACAAGTTTTTAAAAAAAATTCAATTTTTGACAAAATTTTCACCTTTTTTCTGTTATTAATTTTGAATTTATGATTCTTTGATGCATGATAGATATCTATGAGACACATCATATGCACATTTGGTCAACCTCATTCCAAGGTCAAGGTCACTGGTGGACTTGACCCTAAACTACGAGAGTATAAAGTTCACACTTGTTGTATTTAGAGATGAAAGTTTGATCTTTTATTATATGTTCCATTTTTGCTTTGATCTTGAAGGTCAAGGTCATTTTTGTCCCTGGAAAAACATACTTAAAATAGGTCATTGTACAGTGGAATGGCTCTTTTTAACCCATAGTATCCAACCACATTGGGTTATTTGATCATACATGAGCATTATAGGTGAAGATCAAGGCCATTCCAAGGTCAAGGTCAGTGAAGGTCAATGTCATCCCAAGATAAGTTTTTTGGGGCATAATACAATTTTGGCTGTAGTTTATTTGATAGTACATGAATGAGTGTATTTGGAGCCAGAGGTCAAAGTCATCTCAAGGTCAAGAGCATAGAAAGATGAAAATCTGTATTACTTTGCATTTTCATGCCACTGTGATTGTTTTGTTTTTCTTTTTCTGGTCAGTCATTTTCAAGTTAAATATTGCAAGTTCCATAAGAAGCATGTGAGTCATGTGGGCTTTGCCCTTCTAGTTTATTTATTTTGTGTATGTGTTGATTTTCATTGTCTTTGTGTGATCGGTAATATTTCTACTTTATTCATTTTCGGAGCTTGATATTCTGAATATTTTAGGTTCATGTTTGTTACAAAAGAGAAAGGAATTTGTGTCCATACATGTGCCCTTGTCATTTGTAATTGTGAGTACTAAAATTAAAACGTGTTCCAAGCTGTGACTTTTGTTTGAACGGGGTTCAATCTTTCCTTTCTGTAGCTCAGTCTTTCTTTGTCTTTTTTTTTGCACACACGCAATTCTCCGTCTATAAAAAAATCAGGCACAAACAATTTAAGATCTTAATAAATTCTTAAATTTATCACCTTTGAACTTTATTGGTTATTCAGACTACTGAAAAATGATGAACTGCTTTAAAGCAACTCAGAACTGTTGCTCTTGTAGATAAGACAAGTTTGATTTCTAAAGAACAAGGAAAGAAATGATTGCAACAAACGCCAAGCAACAAAATGTTTAATTCCTTACAGGTTGATTTGACATGTCCATGTTTCACTCGTATGTAAGCCTGTGTGATATTTACGACTTTGTTATAGAGCTTCAGACACCCAGCTTGTGCAATGCCCCTGTGATTCAACCCAACCTTTTGTACACAAACTATCCAGTCTTAATTTTAATTTTACCTGTTATTTAATTTCAGACTTGCCAGTTTATCGGAAATTACTTTGATGAAATAGTCCGGAATCTGAGTAAGCAAAAATGTCTTGTCGGCCTTTGGAAACAGATTTTGACCAACTTTCATAGAAACTATAACCTAGGTTAGCGGTCTACCTCTCTTGCCATCATATTTACTCTACTGCAAAGGTCAATGCCCATAGGGTCATTTTGTTGCTAAACATGTTTTGCTCAATTAACTCAAAAATGGGTAACGTGGGGATACCTGGAGATCTTTTAGTATGAAAAGTTCCCCCACTTTCTGGAAATTTAGTGCTTCAAAATTACTCTTTTCTATAACTTCGTGTATTTCTGCCTTAGCTTTTCTTTTCTGTTCTCTACAGTATTCACACTTTCAATATGCCAATCGCCTACATTTTTTTCTTGAATACTCCCAAAACTCCTCATTTGTGTATGGGGGCTGTTGGGTCAGCTTGGGGACATCGGATGCTTTCTGCCAAATCAAATGTTCACTAGGGCTTTCTATTCTATGGTATTATTATTTAACAATTTAGGCATTTTATATGTATGGTTTTTTTGGTTAATATTTTATAATGGTTATATTCTATTTTGTTATGTAAACTGGGGTCCGATACATTAAGTATTATACACGCACACACACACATTTAAGACCATTCTGCAAGGCACAGTACAAAGAGGTAGAAGAAGAGGGGGACCGAAAAAGAGGTGGGAGGATAACATCCGAGAATGGACTGGTTTGACACTGAGCGAAGCCATCAGAGTTGCCGAGGACAGAGAAAGATGGAGTATGCTGGTTAAATGATCATCTCTGGTGCCCCTACGACCTCCGAGTTACGGGACAGGATAGGATATATATATACATATATTATATATAAATTCTCTCAAATGTCCACCTTTGAGAGCAGGATAATTATTTTTCTTTATATATATACTTTTGAAACCAAAAAATATGGTCCTGATTTGGCTCGGAAGAGTCCGCTGGACCTCAAGCAATAATCATGTAATGTAATGTAACCAAATAATAGTGAATAATTATAAGACGTAGCATACAGGTTAGAGATTATGCACCGTCAGCTTCAAAAGTAGGCCTATGTCTCTAACCTCACTTCTGCTGCTATCTCAAGCAGAGGGGAGTTATTTCGCTTCAGTACAAGATGGAGAAACGAACGCTGCCGGGCACAGATTTGCAAGTTTCACCACTCTGTCTCGGTTGCTGGCAGTTCAACGACAATACAAATACCATTAACTGGGATGGTCAGGATAGAGAGGTAAGAAAAAGTAGATCACTAGATGTTTAGAACTTATGCACGCAGCATACAGAAATATGAAAATTAAGCTTCTATTTCATTTTCAGTATTTGCCATTTTGATTTTGCAATATAGTCCTTTGAACTTATTATGAAAATTAAGCTCCTATTTCAGTATTTGCCATTTTGCAATATAGTCCTTTGAACTTATTTTTATATTTTCGTTCCCCTTTTCGCTGCACTTTTCGTACTTTCTGTACACCGCGTTACACATGTACATAGGCCTAGTGCACTGATCATACTGAACTTCCACCCAAAATTGTAACAATTTAACAAACTATTTCATATTAATCTGTTTTAGAGTTTTACTTTTAGTCATATCTTGAGCAGCTTCTTGGCTTGCTAAAAACGACATTCACTCTGTTAACAAATTATTTAGCTGCATAGCCGTACTAATTTTCGAAAACATACTTTTAGTAATAGAGTTGCACCTCTATGGAACAAACTTCCACAAAATATTAAACAGGCACAAACTTTAAACAGTTTAAAAAATCTTATTTATTGAACAAGAAATTTTAAAATCTATAAAATACGATTTTGATAGTTGAGCGTCTTGAGCCGGCTTAAATCAGACCTGAAATATATAAGATGGGACACTAAATAAGCCGTGAGGCTTAATGATCACCATCATCTAGTCCCTACACTACTACTACTACTACTACTACTACTACTACTACTACTACTACTACTACATTATTAAAATCTGTAATTTATACTATAGAGGTTTTGTCCATCTTCTACTTTTTTATCTTCAAAACTTTTTTCAAATTTTTTTTGTTTGAATACATATTCTTTGTAAGTACAGTGGTTCAGGGTGCATGAAAGCCTCACGTGTACTTAAATATTAAATGTGCATCTTGGGTGGCAGGGGTTCAGTCTATAACAAACTATTTTATGCCTGCTGGATCTCAGTGGCAAGCACCCTGAACATGAGAAGATAAGATCTCTAGCTGGGCTTTAAGTGTGCTATGGCCTCTGTGCAGATCCCTGAGTAGCATCTCCTGTTAGTCACAACAAAAAACAACAGTGCTATTAGTAGTAATACGGGGATTAATCAAACATCACAAAATACATAGAAGTTGCTGCTATTACATTTTGCACAGAGACAATGTAAGATTTGAGAGCCATCGATCTGTTCTTTTATACTAAGGGATAACATAAGCATTCTAAACAGGCGAGCATGCACACACACTCATACACACGTCCATATATTATACATTATTCAAGACGACAGGTAGGCTGTCTTTATTGTTATTCATGTTCCTTTTTTTTTAAAATCGATAAAACAGGGATTAGTATAGGAGTGATGAAATCATAGGCTGTCAATCTTTTGCCATCTAGTTGATGTACCATGTTAGTACACTTGTTACTAGTCACACCTTTAGAATTTGCCTACAGTGTAGGGCGAAGTACCACTGAACAGTGCAGGATGAAGTACCACTGAACAGATTTTCAGCCTCAGAATAATCTGCGAGAAATACCTACAGCACCAATATCATCTATATCATTTGTTTGTTGACTTCAAAAAAACGTTTGACTGAGTCTGGCATGCAGCTCTGTGGGCAACCATGAGAGTGTATAACATCAGCCCGAACATTATTGAAGTCATCAAAAGCCTGTATGACAAGGCTACCAGTGCAGTCCTCCACAACAGCACCATTGGGAACTGGTTCAGAACAACAATCGGTGTGCGTCAAGGATGCCTACTCTTTCCAACACTTTTTAACATCTTCCTAGAGCTCATCATGTCAGATGCCCTTGCAGATCACGAAGGCACAGTCAGCATAGGGGTTAGAGCAATCTCCAACCTCTGTTTTGCGGATGACATTGATGGATTGGCTGGAGAGGAACAAGAACTTGAACAGCTGGTTTTGAGGCTTGACACCACCTCCAGAGCCTATGGAATGGAATTAGGTGCAGAGAAGACCAAAATGATGACCAACAACACCAAAGGCATCAACATGGACATCAAAGTCCCAGGCCAATACCTCAACACAGTGCATAGCTTCAAATATTTAGGAGCCATTGTATCAGACGATGGGTCCCGACATGAAGTCTTCTCCAGGATCGCACAAACAACTGCTGCCCTGACAAGGTTGAAGCCCATTTGAAAAGGCAGGACTATCAGTCTACATTCCAAGGTAAGGCTGCTGCGCTCCTTTGTCATCTCCATCTTCCTATACGCTTGAGAAACATGGACCCTCACAGCAGATCTACAACGAAGAATACAAAGCATGGAGATAAGGTGCTACAGAAGACTTCTTGGCATTTTCTATACCCAGCACATCACCAACAACGAAGTCCGACAGACCATCACACAAGCCATTGGACAACATGATGACATGCTCACTGTGGTGAATGAACGGAAACTCAGATGTATGGTTACGTCACTAGAGCATCAGTCCTTGCAAAGACCATCCTGCAAGGTACGGTGCAAGGATGCAGAAGAAGAGGGATACAGAAAAAGGGGTGGGAGGACATTTGAGAATGGACTGGTTTGACAATGAACGAAGCCATTAGGGTTGCTAAGAACAGAGAATTATGGAGTACTCTGGTTAAACGATCATCTGTGGTGCCCCAACGACCTTTGAGCTACAGGATAGGATAGGATAGGATAGGTGGAAAATGAAGCTAGATAGTAGATAAGTTTCTGTCGCCCAGTCTTTTCTTAAAATGTATTTGAGGTATCAGATATGACAACTTTCTGTGGCAGACTGTTCCATAATCCTGTTAGTAAAAACAGGCTAATGTAAACTAGTATTAACAGTTTTTTTTTGTTAATTTATAATCATAGCTTCCTGTTGAAATGCTGTTTGTTGTGTGCAATAAGATATAAGTGGGATTGGGGTCATATTTGTTTTGCAGAATTTGTAGACTTCATTTTGTCCCTCAGCCTCTGTATTTAAGGTTAGAAAGCCAAAGACCCTTTAGTATTTTTTCATGACGGAAACACTGAATTAATTATACCCCTGGTATAATTTTGTTTGCACAGTTTCAATTTTGTTAATGTGGTGTTTTGGCTCCACACCACATTCATACCCCAGAACACTATTAAAGCCTGATGTGATCATTTAGGGAGATCGTATTATAAATTTATCTTCACCCTATATGGTTGTTCAATATCAGGTAAAAAGCCCACTTGTTAATGATATATTTATATTAAATAAAATGTATCTTAATAGTTAGAAATACCACAATGTGACTCTGAGGATGTATAGTTAAAAAAACAACTGGGACTGCTTTTTTTTGTATGATTAATTTAGAAACTATAGTTACTTTTCTTTGTATACGACAGATATGTATACAACATGCAGTAAGCTAACTGGAATGCTAGCCCTTTTTAAATGAATTGTAACAGTCACATACAGACCAAGTGGTTGATTTGCTAGCTCTTACTCTTAGAACACCTTTTGTTCAAGGTTTGAACAATGGCTTTAACAAGTGTCCAGCCCTTATCTGAGTGAGTGTCCAGATCTTATCCCAGTCCAGGAATTTAAGAGCTTGTGAAGAATGCATGGTGTTATGTTATCTAAAAGTTCTGGGTGTTACAGTCATTTTGGTAATACATTATACAATTTCATCAGCTGCTTCCCTGTGGCTGTTTATATGCAGCTTGATTCTCTTTGCCTTTTGTATTGTTTGATTGCATAGTAGGCAACTTGCGAATGACCTTATGAAGGGCCAGAATGTCATTTTAGCTGTATACATGCTTGTTGAGAGCTTTCACCTCAATAATTTGATTTTATAAACTCGTGTATGAACTATGATCATATTACCTAATGTACAAGTTTGAAAATATTACCTCAGACTCACTTTAATTACTTTTTAACGAGATAATAATGTTATCATAGCGCCTCTGTGTCGTTATTGCTTGTGGAGTCCTAGTTAACTACATTCTAACGTGAAAGTTAACTTTTTTATCCCTATCTCTTTGGTATCAGCTGAGATGCTAAAAAAATGACCTTCCAAACTCATTAGAAGAATTTTATCTGCTGTACCAGCTACTTTCTATTGGAAATGAACCTCCCTCTGCAATTACAGATTAAAATAAAACTGTAAGTCATTGTTACTTTGTGTTTCAAAATTAATATTGAAAGTCAGACTAAGATAGTTATGGGCGGATGAGAGTGGGATTGTTGACTTTACAGTTTACACAGTACCAATTCAGCTGCGGCAAAGCAAGAATGTACAAAACAAACCCGCCAAAAGGTTTAAGTTTATAAAGTCATGATAAATTCGTACACACCCCAGCCACACTTTTTTTTTTTCACTTTGAGTTTGTTTATTCTCATTTTTCATTACCAAAAAAAATTGTGATGCTTTACTGACTTGTTGACTTTTGTGATCCAATTTTGAGTGTTTGTTTCTTTTTTGCAGACTTCCAAAGCCATTGTTGACAAGTGTTTTGATGTTGGCATCAACTTCTTTGACACAGCAGAGGTATAATAACAACTCTTCATAGAACAATGATTCTGGGGCAGGAGGGAGGAGTTCAGGGCTTTGTTTTTGTTTCGGGTGACTTGCCCTTGTTTTGGGGCTGTGTGTGTTGGAAGGGAAGCCTAATACTAATAGTAGTAGCATGAGCACAAAAGAGGATGTGAAGCCTTCCTGAATTACTTTTCTTTGCCAGCATATGATACTTTCTGGATATATTATTCTAAAAATTTCCCTAACACTTTATCCATCATAGTTATAGATTTCCTTAAATTTTCATAATTTATTGCAGTGGTTTTTAATCGAATTTGTAGTAGGTAAAATTGTGTTAGGGGGTGGGTGTTGTAGCCTGTGCTGTGTGTTTGTGATGCTGTTGTATGTTGTTGTTTCTTGATCTGTATATGTGTATCTATTTTTGAACGTTTTTGTTACACTTTGTTTGTCAGTCTGTTTGAAGATATTGTAAATGGATCATTGAATGATGAGCCAAAGCAAATTTGTGCTTTTTTATCGGACAATAAAGTTGTATTGTATTGTATTGTAAAGCTTTTGTTGAAAACAAAAACATTTCAAAACAAATTTAAACTTTTATACCCTTCTTCTCCCACATCCGCCTCTTGTCTAATAGCGATCTCCCTGCCTTTACACCACCTGTTTGAGTGATGTATGTGTATTTGGTGTGTGTGAGGGTAAATGATACAGGCAAGCATGTATGTTGGTATAGATCGCCGCGCTTTGAGCCTTGGGGAAAAGCGCGTTCATAGCATCCTGTATTATTCTTATTATTGTCCATTCTCGCCTATATTTAATTATTAATATTATGTATATGTATACCATTCCTTTACAGGGCTATGCTGGCTCAGAGGAAGTGCTTGGATACTGCTTGAGAGGCCGCCGTAAGGATGCAGTCGTTGCAACAAAATATGGTTTTCGCAATGGAATTGGTACGCCTCCTTATTCTGCAGTAGAAATCGATGAAGCCATTACTCGTTCCTTGCAGAAATTGGAAACTGACTACATTGACATTTTGCAGGTAACACATACAAACTGTTGTGGTAGGATGCTTGAATAATGTGCATAAAGCAGCAAGTTGGCACCTTGAGTGGCTTGAAATGGATCTTCTTTCAGTGAGACTTAAAAGCTGCAGAACTAATGCTAAATGATTCGTTTGATATTAGTGTGTAGATGAGAACATTCTATTGTGTTTTTTGTTTGTTGTTGGCAATGAACTCCGTTTCAAAAGTCAGGTTCTTTCTCATTTCGGTTGCCAACCAGCCAAATTGTGGATACATATTTTGCAAGAGACTTTTTCTGAGGACTTCATTCAGGCATCTTCTTATGCTTTGGAAAATCAGTCACTTGATTTTCAGCAAGCCCAGCTGATACACTGACTGAGAACACAGCAAAATGTCCATCTCCGTCTGTCGCACAAATCCACAGATGCAAACCACTAGCAGCACAAAAGGGGAGATATATCTTTCTTATCATTCCATCATTCCCCGGAGTATAGCATCTACTAAGGATTATATCCAAGATGGTGTCAATAAACTCCATTCCCGTCTCTTTATGCGAGAAACCTACTACTTGGGTTCTACACAAACGTTTTGTCTCCATTGTTGTTTGTTGTTGTTGTTTTCAATGTTTAAAATTTTCTTTCACATACATTTCAGATTCACTTTCCCTGTTTTGTGAAAGACATTCAGGAGACAATTAGGGAGCTGAATAGTCAGATTGCAAGGGGACGCATCAATTATTATGGATTCTCCAACTTTGGGCCAAAGAACCTCCAGACTTACTTGGATGCAGGTGCCAAGCCTGTTGTAAACCAGGTATCTGATTGAATAACTTTTATCCACACTCTTAATGTGTGTCCTTGATTGTCATGTGGAAGAGGTGCAACTCGTAAATCATCATAGAAACTGTATAGAGAACTTTCCATTATAGCTCAAATCTTATCTGAAGATTTATTCACGTTTTGCTGGTCATTTAATCTTGTTTTGGTACCAGCTGTTACTTTGCTTTTCAGATTGGATATAACTTGCTGTGGCGCTCTATTGAGTATGAAGTCAAGCCCATATGTGTTGCCAACAACATCAGTGTCCTGGCTTACTCACCCCTGCAGCAAGGCTTACTGACAGGGAAATTCCAGAAACTTCAAGATATCCCTGAAGGCCGACGCCGTGGCAAGCTCTTTTCTAATATTGGGTAAGATCATCACAACTTATTTTAACCCTTTCACTCCCAAGGGAGAATTGCACAGGGTTACAAAAATATATAGCGTGAATAATATTACAAATAACTGGGTAACCGTTATACATTTCTGAAAGGTAATTTAATTTTGTACACAAATATGCTATTTGGAAAAAGAAAATAATTTTGTTCTTGTTAAAAAAATATTAAGTCCAAATAAGTGATAATGAGAAAGAGAGAGGGATGCTAGCAATCACATCATATTGTATTTTTTATGTATGGGTGAGCGGTATTGCATACCATTCATTTATGTCCCCATTTGGAGCATAGATCAGCTTCGCAAGCATTGGAATGGGGTGGGTGTGGGAAGAAGGAGGGCAGGCTGCCGCCCTCCATTGAAAAGAATTATCATACCTAACTTATGAATGTTAAACAGCTAAAGATCAAAACAGCTTTAAATGGCACGAAGCAAAAAGATAAGATAAACAAGCAAAAGGTAAAATTCTTCTGAGTTTGGAAGGTCATTTTTTTAGCATGTCTCAGCTGATACCACAGAGATAAGGATAAAAAAAGTTAATTTTCACATTAGAATGTACTTAGCTAGGACTCCACACAGAACACATATGCCATGCAATAATGACACAGAGGCGCTATGATAACATTATTATCTTAAGTTAAAAAGTAATTAAAGTGAGTCTGAGGTAATATTTTTAAACTTGTACATTAGGTAATATGATCATAGTTCATACAAGAGTTTATAAAATCAAATTATTGAGGTGAAAGCTCTCAACAAACATGTATACAGCTAAAATGACATTCTGGCCCTTCATAAGGTCATTCGCAAGTTGCCTACTATGCAATCAAACAATACAAAAGGCAAAGAGAATCAAGCTGCATATAAACAGCCACAGGGAAGCAGCTGACAAAATTGTATAATGTATTACCAAAATGACTGTAACACAGAGAACTTTTAGATAACATAACACCCTGCATTATTCACAAGCTCTTACATTTGTGGACTGGGATAAGATCTGGACACTCAAGTAAATGGGACAAACATATTGCAAACATTGGAATTAAAGTAAAAATACTACTGAACTGTCTTAACTCTTTCCCTGCCAGGCATGTTTCCACGTTTGTGCCAGACATTTCTCTGGCACCGGAAAGAAAGTTCAGTACCTTAGGCATTTAAGCTACTGTTCTTTCAATAATAGTTGTTAAATAGACATATTTCATATCAAATTAAAGGTAAAAGATTGAAGAATAAAAAAAAAAACAACACAAAAATGTTAATTTGATTATGTTATTGAAATATGTGTTTTGAAAGCATGTTGATCTTTTTGAAATGATAAAATAAAATAAAAATATTTCTACATACCACAGTGATAAAAAAAATCTGGAGGAATAATTCCAATCACTGAATCAGCTTCACACACCAGGAAGAAAATTTATTTAGGATCAAAATACACTTTACAGTTTGAAATTATATTGATTATTAGCAGAGTTTGACACACTGTCGATTGTGCCCATCACAATGCTTAGTAAAATGCACAAAAAAACACTCTAAAAACGAATCAATTTGAAGAAACCATGAGCGTGTCGATTGAGAACGAAAGTAGAAAGAGTTATCTCTCTTTGGTTAAAATAAAACTTGGATTGGACTGCGAAAAAAAAACGGAACGAAACAGAATACTGAAATCGACGATATATCGTCGATTGGCACAAACATGGCGGCTCAGATCGACGATATATCGTCGATTGGCAGGGAAAGAGTTAAATCATTTAAATACTCCCTAAATATAGAATCACTGGATATTATGTATAAATCATTTATTCTGCCCATTTTTGACTATGCTGACATCTTATATGACAACTGTACACAAGCCCAAGCAAACTTTTTAGAAAATCTGCACCTGGAAGGGTTATGAACAATAACTGGTTTAGTGAGGGGCACTAGCCACGAAACTCTTTATATAGAATCCAAGTTTTGTTCTGTAAAAACTCGTTGAGAAAGACGTAAACTAATAATGTACCATAAAATAGTGAATAATTTTGTACCTCAAAATTTGCATAATCTTCTTTCACCTCTTGTTGCCAATACCAATCAGTACAATCCCTCTGTTACACGGTATTTATCATTCATCGATTCATCCCTAATGCTTAAATGTGTAACTCGAATTCGTTTATCCACGCAGCCTGTTCACTCAAAAACAAGGCAGGAATCGTCGTGTGTTAAGTTTTCCAACTTTATTAAGCAAACATCAACTACTGCATACAAGATCGCTTTCCGAAATCAGACAGGGCATTACTTATATAGCCTCTCTCCAATCGAGAAAAAATTCAAACATTCCAGCATGACGCAATAACGCCCAATCAAAATTAAACTCGTCACCGGAATTATGCACTGTCTTACGTCACACTATGTTTATGAATCTACATGATTCGACCAGCTGTTATCCATAAGATCTCAAGTAATTCCAGAAAATTCTCAACAATATCGACCGAGGAAAATTATCAACATTATACAAAGCTTCTTCTAGCAAAAGCTTAAAATCAAATCAGAGGTAAATAGGCGCTGTCATTGCATGCCTTGCAAAACAAAATGATCGTATCTATCATGCGCATCTCAGACGTAACACCCTCATGCTCATGTGGCTTTCAAAATGAAACTGTTAAACATTTTCACTTTCACTGTCCCATTAATAAACATCAGAATAACTACTATCGCTACCCTCAGTCAAGAACAAATAAAGTTGAATAACTTACTGTACAGAAACCAAGTCTTTTCTCTACCGGATAATCAACTCTTCAGCACCACTCAAGAGTTTATCAAACAAAGCGTTTTCTTTAAGTGAAATTCTCTGCTTCATCGCACAAGCATCCCGGCCCAGCGTTCAGCTCAAACCCTCTCTCTCGCTTGTTGCCTATCCTGTAAATCATTGTCTGTTTATAATTATGTTTTCTTTGAATAAAATATTTGTTTAAACCAACCAGCTAAAGATCTGAGTTTTCCAATGATGTGTATTTGTTTTTCTGACAGTTTAACTAGACTGAGAAAGAAATGTCACAGTGGTGATGACGAGATAGCACGTCATTGGCATATTTTTCACACTATTGTACGATGATTTATCTCGTCATAAAAAGTTAAGGGCTTAAAAGCATAGGAATCTATATTTGTACTGAAATTTCAGTACATGTTGTTTGTTTATTTGTTTGTTTATTTTATTTCATGTCTGTTCACCAAAATAATATGTGTTTGATTTTGTGTTGGCTTTTCTCCAGTGATGAAAACAAGCTCGCCCGCCATGGTCAAGAGGGAGCAGAAGATGAAGTGTTTGAGGTAAGCTGTGTTTATAATAGAATATTCACAATACAGTCTAAAATTGAGTTCTCAGCCTTTATTTTAAACAAAAAACTAGAAGGAGAAGGAAATTAACAAATAACAGCCCCAGCCCTTGCTGCCTGCTGACTCGCTGAAAGTTTTATCAGTATAATTTGAAGTTTCTTTGATCAATCAGAATGGATGCAACAACAGAGAATGATTATGATGGTGAAGAGAAGTGAGTCTTTGAAGTTAGTGTGTGCATGCGTTTTTGTGGTTTGGTAATACTTTGTTGTGAAATCTTTAATGTAATGTAATCTATAAAATGCAGTACTATGTTTCTGTTGTTTTGTTTGTTGGGTTCGATCGAAGCAGGAGTAAACAAAAAACACACAAACATGCAAAACCCACGCAAAACATAGGTACAAGGCTTATCAGGTCACCTACTCTTTCGGATGAGAGTATCAACCAACGTATAGTCTGTGTACACATTTATTTCATCTCACTGACTTTTAAGATCCTGAGACTCTTGTCCTAATGCAGGGTTCGTACGCTCCTTGAACCTCCTTGAATCTCCTTGAATTTTCGATGTCTTGTTCAAGGGCCCTTGAATCTCCTTGAAAAATGCCAAATTGCCTGAGCTCCTTGAAAACTCTTTGAAATTTTAACAAGCGTATCTATCCATTGCTTGACCTAGAGATTTTATTGTCAAGTGTTTAAAAAAGTCCATTGAAAAATAAAAATTTATAAAACAAAAATTATATTATTTGTGTTGTCAACTGTTCGACGATCGTAACTTTTGTCGTCTGCTAATGATAAGGGAAGTAACCACCACTGGTAATTGTTGATTTCCTTGCTGTCGCGCATGCGCCGTTGTTGGTTTCGTACATTCTTCGTTCTAACGCGCGATGTACAGAAAGTACGAAAACAGTGAAAAGGACAGCGAAACCGCGCGTGTTTGGTTACTGAATGGGTAAAAATGACTGGAGGCGATTGTGTGTTGAATCTTTTGTGGTTATCGAAATCTGAATATGCAGGGTGGCTGCTTGAAAAGAAAGGGAACAAGCATACGTGTTTCTGCCGCGTCTGCTAAAAAATTATCGACGTGAAAGTGATGTGTTACTGTTAGACCAGCTGTTTAGCACACTCATGAAAGCAAAAAAGGACTATCAAGATCTTTGGGCTGTTGTGAGGCAGTTGTTACTTTTGTCCCATGGGCAAGAAACTGTCGAGAGAAGATTCTCAACCAACTAAGAGTTCAGCACTGAAAATCTCTCCTAGCAGTCCTTGGTTGCTCGCCGACAAGTGTTGAACGGTATCAGGAAAATTGGTGGAATCGACAAGGTGGACATCACCAAGGAGCTGCTATTATCAGCATCTTCTGCAAGGAGAAAGTACCACGACTACCTTGATCAACAAAAGAAAGACCAGGAACAGGCACAAGCGGCAAAGAAGAGGAAGGCACAGGAAGACTGTTGCTGATTTAAGAGAGAAAAAAAGAAGAATGGAGAAGGATGCTCAGCACCTGACTCAAAAGGCAGACAAGCTTGCTGAACAAGAGGGTGCGCTGAGACTCTTGACTCCGTCAAATGCGCTGAGGAGCAAATCCAAGGAAATAAAGATTCAGCTGGAGATTTTCTGTCAGATTGATGAAGAAATGGAAAAACTGAAATATTATAACTGAAAACTCATTCATCTGTATGAAGTGTATTATATATTAGCCGGTGGTGGTACCACTTTCTGACTTTTTACAGTTCTCTAACTTGTGTCTAAGGACAACATGCTTCACAATTATTGTTTAAATGGGTATAGACTCCGTAATCTGCATCATCATTATAACTGCAACTTCATCGACATGCAATATTTATGCGTGTAGATTTCATAATCAATATCAACATCAGTATCACCATCAGATTCATGACTGCAAACAATTTATGGATATCAGTGGGTTAGAGATTATATCCTTTATTTTGACTACTTTTCAATTGTTATGTGCGTTTACAATTTTTTTTAAACTCCTTGAATTTTTGGAAAAACTCCTTGAAATCTCCTTGAAAACTCCTTGAATTTTTTACAACAATTTGAGTATGAACCATGTAATGCCCTAGGTGAATAAGTGCCAAGTACACCAACACACCACACAAGTACTAGGTCCCTACCACACAACTCCCCCTATAAATATAATCTCACTAAATTTTGTAATTTATTCTTCAGGCTATTGGCAAACTGAGGGCAATATGTGAACGTGAGAAGCTGGACATGGCTGCTGCCTCTTTGGCCTGGGTGTTCCAACAGGAGGCGGTTCCTGTTGCCATTGTAGGTGCCAGCACACCAGAACAGATTGTGAAGAACAGCAAGGTCATCAAACTCTCGCCTGTAAGTCACTTTACAAACTACACACTCCCCTGTTTGTCTTTTTTTTTTTAAAGTACATAACCTAGTTTACAGATAAGAAATGTGAGAGTGTATTTGTGCTTAGAGGGATCATAATCTGAAACAAATTTGCAGATATGTTACTTGAAATTTTTTAAACATGCACTTGAATTATGCAACATTCAAAGGTTATTGAATCACACAAGCTATTACAATAGGGACCTTTTGGAAGCGAGTGATTTCATTGTGAAAGTGATTCCACACTACTTATCTGTTTGTGGTTTTCTGCGAGAGTGTGCTATATTGATTTATAAGATTCTATTGGACATCTAAAATGATGTGTTGTGCCAGTTTTCATCGTGGATTTAAATAACTTTTTGTAAAATTCTTGATTGCAGGAGCTCCTGAAGGAAATGAGTGATGCCACGGAGCCTGTCAAGGCTAAGATTGGCAAGCAGCTGGATCAGTGGGCTACACCAGACCGTGCGGAATAGTACCACGGCATATCCTGTGATGGCTGTCGTTCGTCACGCATTACTTTTTATTTTGCAACAGTTGTTGGTGGTTTTCACCATTATTTCATCTTTTGTTAATTTTCAAGCAATTCCAGTGTGTATGTTTCTGTTTGGACTGCAATGTGTTTTGTCTCATTTCCTCACCGTAGCTTCATTACACTTTTATTTGATTTATGCCTGATTTTAAAGTTTAACAATTGTATTAATTTCAGCTGCATACCTTTTTTTTCTTCTTTTTTTCACCTTATAGAACAGAAGAAAAATAGATGTATTACACCTGCTGTAGTAATGTTGGCAGTTAACATACTATTTGTAGTCAGTTTATTTGGCCAGTAGCATTGCATATATAGTACAGCTATTTTAGTTGATATTATTTATTTATTTATTTGTTTTATTTCATCATTATATAGTGCATTTGGGAAAGTTTTTGATCCCAAAATGTATTGTATCAGATATGCGTGATCTTGTACTATAGAATGGCCAAATAATTGTGTTCGGTTTAAAGTGTTTCACACACTACTTTATGTACCAAGTTCAGATTTGTATAGTTGTGCGAGGAGTCAACACATAAATATTGAAACTTCATTTCTGCAAAGTCAATTCAAGTAGACCCTTATTACAGTTCATTATGTAGTACATTGAATGATGAATGTTATCAGATTCCCTTAAGTAGATTAACACTACACTGACAATGCTTCATTTATATAATGATTTTAATCGAATTTGAACTTGATATTCTGTTCGTCATAACTTCATAACTTTCCCACTCAATATCAGCTTACGGATCATAGTTATGTGAACATCATAATAGCTTGGTTTTGTGTTAATGGTATATACATCAACCCCAAAATAAATGTCACTTCAAGGGCACAAATGTTGATGTGATTTTTTATTTTATTTGACTGGCATCAATAATCATTTTGTACCGCATTACATGCAGTCATGTCAAGGTCATTATAACATTAGCCATTTCATTATTAATGGCACTTACAACTGTGGCATGGTATTATTACTTGTTTTAATATTAAAATAACACAGCTTTTTCCTCTTATTTATGTTCAGTAAAATTAATGTTGTATTACTGCACAGCATACATTACTACAGTGTATCATTAGTATTACTGCAGTATTGTCATTTCTAATGAAGTATTATTATTACCACACTGCTATAATTTCATTTGTTCTACATTTCATATTATTATGTTATCGACCTATACCCTCTCTTAACTTTCTAAAGATTTGATTATTATACTTTTATTCATTCCACATAGATTTTATTATCATCACCTTATCAACCCATACCCTACCCTCTTTTGAATATGTTACAGAATAATGATAAATAAGTATAGTTATATCATACATTTGGTTAATACTAATAGCAATAATCGACATGCTTAAGATTTTTTTATCAGAAATTTATGGTGAAATGGTTTTATTGATTCATTGACAATTATCATTTGACTTTTGCTTTAGACTAACATATTAACTTGTTTACTTGTTGAGAATGTCAGTGTACAAGGATGTACAAGAAGATTCATCTTTTCATTCTTCTTTTCTTCTTTTTTTTTTGGAGTGGGTGGTGGGGGGGGGGGTGGGGGGGTAGGAGATGAGTAATTGGGGATCAGTGCCGTGCAGAATGAAAGTGATTTTTGTCAGAATATATTTGTTGTTCAAATTTTGAATATTTGAAGAAAATAAATATTGATACACAGTACTGTTATTTGGAAGTTGAATAAATGAGTTTATTAATAACTATTGTTGTTAGATATAATTTCTATTTTCTCTGATTGAACATTCTAGGAATGTATTCAACCAATTGTACAGTGTGTGGTGGCAATAAACTACCCTCTCCCCTTTCTCCACCTCCTTCCCACATACATGAACACACACTTTCTGAATGCTTGTTATTAATCAAGAATTTGGGAGTAATGCTCTCTCTCTCTCTCTCTCTCTCTCTCTCTCTCTCTCTCTCTCTCTCTCTCTCTCTCTCTCTCTCTCTCTCTCTCTCTCTCTCTCTCTCTCTCTCTCTCTCTCTCTCTCTCTCTCTCTCTCTCTCTCTCTCTCTCTCTCTCTCTCTCTCTCTCTCTCTCTCTCTCTCTCTCTCTCTCTCTCTCTCTTTTTTTCCCTCAATGTTATGTTACTATTCCATTTCTGTCACTGTGTTTATTGCCATTATAATGTCTTGTCTTGCAAAGCGACAACCCACATTTTTCTTTCTGAGAAATAAAGAATGCATTGACTTGACTTGACTTGACTTGACTTGACTCTCATTCTATCTCATATCCTCCCAATCAGGGAAGGACATTTAAAAAAAATTTTTCTTAATTCTTATATAGCGCTTTTCCTGCTCAAAGTGCTGGCCAAGACAGGATCCTGTTGGGGTGCAAAGGTTTTCTGTGTAAATAGTATCCCCAGTTTGTGGAAATTTAGTGCTTTAAATTGCCACTGTTTCGGTCATTCTCATTTACTTTTTCTCGTTCCTAATCTGTTCTTTCAATCTACTTTCTTCTTCGCTAGACCAATCACCTACCTTTTTTCTGGAAAACTCTTCCAAAACTCTTCATTTGTGTATGGGGTGTTTTTGGTTAGCTTAGGGATACTGACACTTTCTCCTAAATGGTCACTTGGGCTTCCTATGATATTATTATTTAGCAATGTAGGCGTTTTATATGTATGTGTTTAGTTAATATTTGATAATGATGTTAACATTCTATTTTGTTTTTGTAAAAGGGAGTTGATAAATTAGAATACAGCCTCAACGTCCCCTGCATGGGATGCCTCTATTTTAAAGTGACTGGGTGGTGGATTGCGTTCAGAGTTACCATTGGGGTTGTTTCAGCAGATCTTTTATACGGATCTTGGATGAGCCCTCTTTCAACCAACCACCCCACCCCCCACCCCCATCCCCATGGGGATGCCGGAGATTTCAGTATAAATCCCAACTTTCTGGAAATTTAGTGCTTTAAATTCAAACCGTCGCTGTCTTTCTCCTTTGTTCTTTCTCAGTCCTACTCTGTTCTATCAATCTACTATACTATCTTCTTCTTCACTACACCAGTCACCTACCTTTTTTCTTGAATACTCTTCCGGGACAAAACTCTTCATTTGTGTTTAGGTCTGTTGGATCAGCTTCGGAATATTGGACGCTTTCTGCCAAATGGTCGCTGGGGCTTCCTATGATGTTATTATTTGGCAATGTAGGCATTTTTTATGTATGTGTTTTGCTATTTTATAATGATGTTTGTATTCTATTGTGGTTTGTAAACGGGGGTTCGATAAATTAGAGTATAGCCTCAGCGTCCCCTGCGTGGGATGCCTTTATTGTAAAGTGACCGGCTGGTGGAGTGCCTTCAGTTTTACCACTTTATAGGGTTGTTTCGGCAGATCTTTTACGCGGATCAGGGATGAGTCCTCTTTCAGCGAAGTTGTGGTCTTGACTTCGTGGTCCTGATTCGGCTCTTTGCAGTCCGCTGGACCCTGTAAGCAATGAATAACTAACTAACCTCTTTCAACCAACTTTTGGTCCTGATCTGTCTCTGCAGTCTGCTGGACCCTATAAACAATGACTAACTATCCAACTCAAGCTGCGTGAGGCATCCACTTGCACCCTTTGGGTCCATCGTCTGACGCCCAGACAACAGAGCACAACCCTGGGTAACCAGGGACAGAGAAGGGACATAGTACTTGCTGAGTGTATTTGTGTAGCCAGCACTTCCCGTCTAAAACATCAAGATCTTTTGAATGCATGCACCCATGCACAGACTAGACCTTACGTTATACTCTCATCTAAAGGAGTAAACATTCATACACAATAGGCAGGATTTGGACAGAGGACGTGTTTCCCTTCTATTTAAAAAAAACAAAACAAGATAACATCCCATACAAATTGATTTCCAGATACTTGCATACTTAGCTAAAAACAAAGTGTTTTTAGGGGGTGGCCGATGTTATGACTGAAAGCAACCAAATATCGAAATCGGCTTAGCCAATTTTTAGTTACAGTGCAAAACATGTGTATAGAAAATGGTGGAGCACAATGGCCTTGACCTTCGTGAAAGTATAAATAAAAATGATCTAACATGCTTAGAAGTGGTTAAAGTATATATATATACACACACACACACACACACACACACACACACACACACACACATTCTGAATTTTAGTTCAATTATTCTTGTGATAAGACAAAAAGTAGGATATGCTTTGAACACACATACACAAAGAAATTCCATGTGATGGACCGACAGACTGATGAACAACCAGACTGCAACTGAATTATGGCCCATGATTTGAAGTACCTGTATGTACTACAACTCAACAAAATCGCTTCAGCAGTTTTTGAGATGTTGAACAAAACGTGTTTGGCAATAAAATGATTCCCGTGACCTTGACCTTTTTGGTTGAGTAAATATGATGGAACGGGAGGCAGACCACTAACCTAGGTACGTAATGTTCCTATGACGTTTGGTTAAAATCCGTTCAATGGTTCTTGAGATCTGGCTTCCCACGGACCGATCGACCAACATTTGGCTCGTTATAATTCACCCCGACCATTTCAAAGTATTTCCATATGTCTGGAAATGCACGAAGTAACAACACTAAGTATACTTGAACAAATAAACTATTTTAAACGTTGTTAATGGTCCCTAGATGTACCTGCCTGGTTTGCATTAGCAGGAACAATACTATTTTACTCAATCAACTGTATAAGCTATAAGCTACGTTTGACGTAGCCTTATCCGTCTTGTTTACCTACCGCCCCAGCAACAATGCCTCCAGCAAATTTTCCACCCTCAACCACTCTACAACATTATGTAATCGAAATCGAGACAAGGGAAAATTGAAAGCATAGGTTTTAAAAAAAATAGAAGTTATGTCATTGTCTTATCACTGGCATCCGCAGGCTGATCGCATTAGGAGATCATTAGGCGAATGGCACATGTGCGTGGCGAAGAGCAAGAGCCTGTGTCCGGGTCGCGTGAACGGGCGTATGTCACCCGAGGTAACCCGAGGACATGGCACGTGCTACAAAGCCAGTACAGGCACGAGCGCCGCACGTGATTTTATGAATTTTCAGATAATAATATTTGCAAATCCTTTGAAATGTTCGGGAATCAGAACGAACCAAATGTCGGTCGGTTTGTTCGCCCGTTGATTGATTGATTGATTTATTTATTGTTGCTTTAGGTCCAGCGGACTCCTCCGAGCCAAATCAGGACCGGACAACCCCCGATCCGCATAAAAGATCTGCTGAAACAACCCTAGTGGGAAAATTGAACGCCCTCCACCGGCCAGTCACTTTATAATAAAGACATCCCACGCGGGGGACGGCTGAGGGTTTACCTCAACTACGCGAACCCCCGGTTACAAAAACAAAATAGAATACAACCATCATTACAAATCATCAACGAAACATATACATATAAAATGCCTATAGTGCTAAATACTAACATCATAGGAAGCCCTAGTGACTACCCAGCAGAAAAGCGTCCAACACTCCCAACTTGATCCAACAGACCTCATACACAAACAAGGAGTCTTGTCCAGGAAGAGTTTTCAAGAAAAAAGGTAGGTCATTGATCTAGCGAAGAAGAAGATAGTATAGCAGAGTGATAGGACAGAGCAGGGATGGGAAAGAGTATATGAGGAAGATAGCAACAGTGGGAATTTAAAGCACTAAATTTCCATAAAGTGGGGATACTATTTATACTGAAACCCCCGGCACTCCAACGGGGGTACTGTTGCCGCAGTGAATCTGTCATGCCTACAAAGGCAAGACAGGTTTTCAACTGGGGCTTTCACTGTTCCCTTTATAGGTTAGAACAATCTACAGTGGCAAGATTGCTCATGACCCCAAGGGGTGTTCGCCCGTTGATCGATCCGTCGCGCGCCAATCACAAGTACCATCGAATCGATTTTGTCCAAATTTCCTAGGTTAGAGGCAAGCTTCCTATTTCATCTGATTTTATCTTAGTCCAAGGTCAAGGTCGCTGACGTAAATTCTTTGCTAAATAGGTTTTGCTCTGTATCTCAAAACTTTTTAACCTTTTTGGACGAATTTTGGTATACAAGTACTTCAACTCATGGACAGTGACTCAATGGCAGTCCGATTGTCAGTTATTTGGTCGGTGGGTCGGTCGGTTGGGCCATCGCTCGAAATTTCACTGGTTTATTCAAAACACAATTTTTGCCTTATCTGAAGAAGGGCTTAACCGATTTTGATCCTTGTATTATGCAGATACTATTAACGAATCTAAATATTTGATGTCATTCATATTTGCACTTTCTCAAAAGTCAAGGCCGCTGTGGATCATCACATTCATTTTCCTTTTGCGTTGAGTCTCGAAATTGGCCGAATCGACTTTGAGAAGTTTTTGCTTGCAGATAGTTAAGATCGTGATCCATAATATCATGTTTTCATTTTGCTTCTATAGGATAAGACCGTGTCACAACATCGCCACGGACCAAAAAAAAAAAAACCAAAGAATTTAGCAACGAGCGTCCACAGTAGACTATCATTTTCTATAATAACAATGCGAACTGTAGGGTAAGCCCGTTTTCACCAAAAGAAAGCAAAGACTTGAAATTGGGGCCCTTTGACACTTTTAAAATGCTGATGTTCAGCTCTGTTTGTGGGGAGGAGGGAGTGAGAGGAGAGTCGAGAGAAGCGCTGTGGTGTGTCTAGAAATCCATTTGAATGGCTTGCCATCTTGTTTTCTTCTCCAAACCCTTCACCTTTTCCTTTCCCCACGGCTTGACAGAAATTGTTTTAAGAAGAAGTTTAAAAAAAAAAAAGAAAAAAAAAAGAAGAAAATATACAGCAGGGTTTCTACCAGCGCGAGGTTTTTTCCTCTTCTCGCTTCTTTGCAATGTTTCCCCCTCTCACGCACCCGTACAGAAATTATCCGATGGCGTTTAGATTTGCACAAAAGTATCGGGTGATTGACGGAATAACCCGAGTGCCCGCAACCTGGTCTTTTAGACAATTACGTCATCTACGAAGCAGCCGCAGTGCGCTAGTTGTGACGTACTGCTGGCATCATTGTTGAGAAAATTTACTAGGATTACTATCGGAGTAACTGCTGCACGCGGAGTGACATGCTTGAATCCTGCGGCGACGTCACCAACGCGCTCGTGAAAAATTCATTGACTGGCGGAGATTTTTTTGCTACGATTATATAATCAGTCTCCAGTCTGGATCCGGCTCATTCATCTCTTTGACTTCTTTCCACTTGGACTGTAAACATGACCAGCAGAAAACGAGAACGCGTCGTAAGTAGAACTACGTTTTCTTACATTAATTTGATAACCATATAATACTAATATGTAATTGGACATTGTATTTACCATTGATTAGCGTAAGTATTGTTTTAAATGCATTCAGTGTATTTGTTATTCTATTTTATTTTTGTCTTTAAAAAAATTCAGTTACAAGAGATGACATCTTTACTTTGATTATCAGGTTGCGTATCTGAAAAAAAAGTGTGGGGAGAGGGGAGTGGGCGGGGGAGGGGGGGGGGCGGAGAACAGAAGAACAATGGTGTTTAAATGTCACTCGATACACAATAATAATAAATAGTATCCCCACTTTCTGGAAATTTAGTGCTTTAAATTCTCACTGTCGCTGTCTTTCTCCTTTGTTCTTTCTAGGTCCTACTCTGTTCTATCAATCTACTATACTATCTTCTTCTCCGCTATACCAGTCACCTACCTTTTTTCTTGAAGACTCTTCTGGGACAAAACTCCTCATTTGTGTGTGAGGTCTGTTGGATCAGCGTGGGAATATTAGACGCTTTTCTGCCAGGTGGTCACTGGGGCTTCCTATAATGTTATTATTTGGCAATGTAGGCATTTTATATGTATGTGTTTTGTTGATATTTTATAATGATGTTTGTATTCTATTGTGTTTTTGTAAACGGAGATTCGATAAATTAGAGTATAGCCTCAGCGACCCCGGCGTGGGATGTCTTTATTGTAAAGTGACCGGTTGGTGGAGTGCCTACAGTGTTACCACTAGGGTTGTTTCTGCAGATCTTTTATGCGGATTAGGGGCGAGTCTTCTTTCAGCGAAGTTGTGGTCTTGATTTTGTGGTCCTGATTGAGCTCTTTGCAGTCCGCTGGACCCTGTAAGCAATGAATAACTATGTTATAAACAAATTTATAGCGGTACAGCCTTGTTTTTTTGTTTTTGTTTTTGTTTGTTCTCCTTTATTTATAAAGTTCTTTCTCTTTTTTCTCTCTTTCTTTCTTTAGTTTCATTTATTGTATCTGAAGAGTGTTTCTGGCGTTATAGGCTAGCGCCAGTGATTTTAAAATTGTAAATGTCACTTTGTCCATTTCTGCGTTGTTCATTTTGTATAATCAATGTAATCTTTCATGCTGACATTAATTTCCTTCTTTTTATTAAACTAGATCGGCGTCTTTGGTTTAGGTTGACTGTCAACAAGTTTTGTATTAAAATGGCAACAGTCAAGTTTATGATTCTAATTCAGATTCCTTAATAACTGGTAGAGTTTATAGTTATGATAATTATGATACATCGTATTGTTGTCCAATTCAGCCGGTGGTTCCTATATCATGATCGTCTGCGATCAGAACACCGACATTTAAGAACATTTCTGATTTATGAAATAAGCCTAATAATGTTTTCTTTATTTCGCACACAGGAGCAGACGTCCCACAAGGTGATAGAAAAACGTCGCCGCGATCGCATCAACAACTGTCTTTTTGAACTCAGCCAGACCGTTCCTGCAGCTTTTTCAAAACAGGTAGGTCAAACTGTCTACAATTATTTCGTTCCAAATCATAGTTTTATCTTAAAAGAGAGTAATTGTTTTGCTTTGAGTTCCGTGAGTAGTAATTTCGTGTTTGAAATGTTCATTGGTGCGCAGACACTCTAGTATAATTTGTAATTGTCACAACATGGTCGCAAGGTCGAGTTTTGTTACTTGGTAGACTCTAAATTTTGTCGTATTTCTGATTGAGATAGATTGGCTGACTAAATGTTTGACTCAGGCATTCATTCATGATTGATTTATTAATTTTACCTCTTGAACAGGCATCGGGTAAACTGGAAAAAGCGGAAATTCTGGAAATGACAGTAGAATACCTTAGAGCAGTTCAAACCACAGAAATCGGCATGCGTTTTGATAATGGTAAGTTTGACTCTTTTGTTTTTCTTCAAATAAATAAATATATGTAAACTTAATTGCCGTATTAGTCACACACCGTTCCCAAAAATTATTTTAAAGGGCCCCAACATCACGGATGTCAGCATCACAGATCCTTTTCAAATTGAGTGTTGCCCCGCTGGATACCTCCCTTCCCCCTTCCCCTCCCCTCCCTACTAAGATAAAGCCCCAAAATAAACTCTTTCAAATCTACAGTTTTGATATTAATAAATTGTTGTTTATGGGCCTAATGATAGCATCGAGGTTGATTCTAAAAATTCTGCCGTTGCGAAAGTGTGTATATAGTAGGCACAGTTGTCTATTGGCATTGTTACATTTGAGACGCGCACGATAGATCCGATCGTGTTGTTTTGCAAAGCATGCAATAACAGAGTGTATTTACCTTTGATTTGATTTTGCGTTGTAGTTAAAGAAGCTTTGTATAATGTTGATAATTTTAGTTGCTCGATATTATTGTAGAATTTTCTAGACTTGTTTACTATTGATCGAAGCATGTAGATAAATCTAGTAATAGCTAAGAGATTCTTCTAACTTAAATAAAGTTATATGACGTAAGACAGTGCATAGTTCCGGTGACGAACTTAATTCTGATTGGCTGTTATTGCGTCACACTGGAATGTTCGAACATTCTCTCGATTATAGAAAGACTATATATGTGATGCAATGTGTCTGGAAAGGGATTGTCCCCTATACGCACTGTGTCCGGGGACGTTAACCTAACCACTGAACTGAACTGGAAAGGGAGTGTGAGTGAAAATTGGAAAAGCGATTGAGCGATCTTGTATGCAGTTGTTGATGTATGCTGAATACAGTTGGAAAACTTCATACGACGACTCCTGCCTTGTTGCTGAGTGAACAGGTTGCGTGGATAAACGAATCTGAGTTACACATATCAAGATTCAAGCATCAGGGCTGAATCAATTATTAATAAAAACAACAACAGTGTAACAGGCATAGCAAGGAAAAGACGCTTGAAATTCAAAGTTTGGCGGTCGGTTGAGCTACGTTTACCCATTGTGACCCACTGCCATTGCTCAGTGGTAAAGCGTTCGCCTGGCACATCTTTGACCGAGGTTCGAATCCCGTGTTGGGCAAAATATAATTGGCCATTTTCACTGGCCGTCTTAGTAGTAGTTCTGTGTTGATCTAGGTCCCCACTTCATCCTTCCCTGGGATTGTTATCCCCCATCTGCCATATCGCCAATGATAGGTGTAGATGTTAAGCTTCAATTATATATTACCCATTGTATCATGTTTTAATGTGACTGCAATCTCTCACCTAAACTCATTGTCACGAAAATATAATACAGACATATTTGGTACCTGATGACAAACATTCTGAATTATTATGTAGAATTTTGTTATACAGGGTGGGCTTATATAAGCTCGCTTGTTGCCTATCCTGTAAATCATTGTTTGTTTGTATTGATGTGTTTTCCTTGAATAAAACATTTGTTGAAACCATTTGGTACCTGATTGGCCATTTAAATCGAAGAACAGGTTGACGCCACTCAGCTGCCAGAGCCGAGAATTAACACAATTAAGTGACGTGAATCCGCATACAGTGTGGCTGAGGCATTTCGCCTTTTTCCAAGTGAAAGAGGGAGAATTAAGGCCTTATCTATTCGTAACTACGCTGTAATCGCGATATGTTTGCAAACATATAAAGCTACCTCAATAGCTGTCAGTTACAGTGGCAGAAACAGCTGTCGTACAGAGCTAATCTCAGGTGTTTGATTTTCTACAATTATTATGAACTAAGTGAAGTAGAAAAACAGACAAACACATTGCTGACCACCTTCACCATTTAAATTAAAATATTCAGACAGTGTTAACTTTGGTCAGTGGATCACTGGACGTATTTATCTTGACTCTAATTTTACTGCATTATTCCTCAATGTCACAAAGTATTACTTTACATCTATGATTATCTTCCTTTCTCTTATTGCACCTAATGGTTTTAAGTTATTAAACTTATTAATGGTGTCTTTATTATAGCGCAACTGCAACCAACCCTGTTGCATTTCATATGAGTATGCTACAACAATAGCATGAAAACGGTCTGAAAAAGAGAGTTTGTGGAATATGTTAGTCCATATTTCATTTCATTTGCGAGCAGTTGAAGGAAGCATCCAACCCTTTTGGGGACGGGGGGATGGGTATAGGGGTAGGGTAGGAGGGGAGGGGGAATTGTAGCAGTCAGGAAAATATGTGACACAACAAAAACAATAGCCCAATAATGCAAGATCACCTCTGATTGTCACCTTGATACCAGTTAAACCAATCCACGTTTGTTTCCCTCTCCCTAGTAGATACACCCCATCCCTTCGCACCACAAGTTTACTCTTGGGTGCATGTAGCCTATCTGTTTCTCGTTCGTTAGTTCATTCATTTATTTCTTTATTACTTTTTTTTTCCTTTTCGATGTTATTGTATTTTTTGTCTCTTATACTATAGTTATATGTTTGTTTTCTTTTCATTGTTGAGAAGATTAATTACTGTACTTCTGTTTTTATTGCTTTGTACTCGTTCCTGTTCGCCAGACATTTCATTGTTATCTTTTGTCAAAGGGTATAGCGCTTATTTAAGCTTTGCTTTTGTGTGCCCTTTATGTTCTCCATGTTTTGTTTGCTTGTCTCGTGAAAAATAAAATTCTGTTTAAACCTACAAAAACAAGAAACCATTTTCTCCCCGTTTTGTGGAACTAGATGTTGGCTAAATTAAACATCTAAGGACTGAATCCTTATTAGTTTCTGCAATCCAGGCCTATTTTGAGCTTTTAATAATATGAACTAACTGATAGATCTACTGCGCGTTTGTTTTGTACCCTATACATCTGCTTAGCACCCGCTGATTTCAAACAGCTGAATATACTGAAATAAAATAAATAATTACAATAAATAAATAAATACAAATATGAGACTTTGTTATTCCACCAATATTTATTTTATTTCATTTTATTTTATTTTAGTGTCGCTATGACTGACTGGAGAAAAATAAAATGTCGCTATCCCTTTGTCTGGATTTCATTTCTTGCTCTGATTGGAGACGCCTGTCGTTTTTTTAATACCGCTAATTGCAGCTTCTGGTAGGAATCATCAGTGCAGGAGTCTGGTACCCAGGAAAGGCCAGAAGCGAGGAAAATCCTCCCGTTTCGAGGAGGTGGCGACCTAACGGTAACATTATGTCGCCTCGCGTGCTCGTGTTGTCTTTCTTCCGCGCACACTCCACGCGCATTACGTAGGCACGTGTCGCGCTTTACGCACGTGCCTGCACGTGAGGGAGCGCGCGGCTTGGGTCAAATGCGCCAGCCCCGCAAACATGGCGTATCGGCAGGTGCGCGTGTCACCAAAGCGACATAATTGTCACCCTCCTTTTTAGCGAGACGACATGCTGTTGTTTGCGGCACAGACATAAAAGTTGCGACAGAACATAGCTAGGCCTACCACACTGACACCACCGTAGTATATAGTCACAGTTCCATTATGCAACATCGAATCGTAGCAAGAACAATCAAAGACCGTAAAATTATAACGTTCATATTATTTGGAGATGCTAATTTTATAGTCTTTGGAGATACTAATTTAAAATAGAGACATTTTCAAATAATCAAATCTCTTTCTCAATTTATGATTATAACTTATAAAACTGTAATCTACAAATAATCTGTAGTGTATAATATATTTGTTTTCAATACAAGTATTCTCTTAAACTAACGGCATAAAACTTATGTCATATTTTGTCCTCGTCCTCCTCCTCTTCTTCTTCCTTATGTTATTTTCTCACGCGGCAAAAAAGTAATTTCCTGTCACCAGTACACTTTCAATAACAATAGACTACTCACTATCATTCTAACCGACTTAATCTTTAAATTGAGTCTTTTCATTATAGTTGTTACACTCATTCGATGATGGTATTTTTCTATCAGTAGTTGATTCAGCCCCAATGCTGAAGTCCTGATAAAGTGTAACTCAGATTCGTTTATCCACGCAGCCTGCTCACTCATCAACAAGTCTGGAGTCGTCGTATGAAGTTTTCCACTTTTATTCAGCACACATCAACAACTGCATACAATCGCCTTTTCACTCTCAACCTTTTACTTTCCAACTCACAATCAACAATCTCTTTTTGAAACAGTGCGGCACATATATATAGCCTTTCCAATCCCCAGAACACCTTGGAACCATCGAGTATGACGCAATTTAACCAATCGCTTTAGACTTCGTCATCACTGACATAGGTCATACACCTTCCTTCACATTCCAGGAACGTTCTCAAACTTCTACAATTACCGGGAAGTTTCTATCGACAGTAAACACGCAAATCTAGAGAATTCTCCAATAATATCGACCAACAAAAATTATCAACGTTATACAAAGCTTCCTCTAACCACAATGCAAACTCAAATCAAAGGTAAATAAACTCTATTATTGAATACTTTGCAAAGCGAAACGATTAGATCTATCGTGCGCGTTTCAGACATACTATCCTTCGCGTTTCAACGTAACAATAGTCTATTAATACATGCAGTTTCACACAATGATTATTTTATGATTTGTCATATAGATAAATTAACGTGTCTTTTTTTTTTTTTTTTTGGTTGTCCGCCGGAGATTTTTTGAAGGTACTTGAATTATGAAAGTGCAATGGTTATAAAACTATTGTCTTTGATTATAGTCATTTATTTATTGTATTTATAGTTGCTATTTATGTTTTCCTTGTTATTTTATGCTTGGTTTTAAGAATGCATTCTTTTGTGCTTAAACAATCTGTGATTTACGCTGTTTGTGTATACTGTTAATCAAAACTCTTATCTAACCTAATTCCATAGTTTGTCAAAAGACATGTTTCTAGGCGCTATTAAAAAAAAAGTCTTTAGGAGCCTAATTTATATGTGGTGTAATATGATTTAACCCCATTGGAGTTGCAAGTCACGTTTATTGCACTTTGGGTGCATTACATCAACACTGACGTTGTGTGTTCATGTGAGGTATAAAGGGATAAGGAAAGAATGTGTGGTTCGGGTCTCTCCCTTGGTCTCTTCGGAGTTTTGGTTAAGAAGAAGAAAAGAAAATGGAGTGGGTCTGGTAATATAGCAATTCTTTCTTGTGGAACCCCCACCACCCACCTTACAATCTTTTTTTATGGTTTAGTTTTAGAAATATTTTATAATTATCGAACAGTTGACTACAGCATATCAATTACCGATTACAAAACAGGTGACCCGTTCGCGGTCATTCCTTCTCAGGGGACTGGCAGTGTTAATTAATTAATGAACCTTGCAACAGTCATGATTCACCATTCATGGAACTCTGTGTACTAATAATAATATCTGTAGGGGGATTGGTGGTGGACCATCACCGTTAGTATTTACCGTCTTAAGGAGACAGTCACGCAAAATGTGGGTGTTGCTATCACGAGTGGTAACACCTAAACATATCTCTTGTAAATTATGTTTAAAAATTAAATTCACACGATGCGTGAACGGGAATCCCATATATGACTATGAAAGTAACACTAACACTTTAGGTCTAAATAAAATAGGAAGTTGCCTAGAAGCAGGAGGACTTCGGAGTTTACAGTCATAACGTTACTTCTGTTTGTACATGCATTGATTAAGAATTCATTAAAGTAGACCGAGTTTTTTGTTGCTTTTTTTCAAGTTGAGTATTTTCATACTTTCAAAGATTGGATTATGAATGAATTAATGAATGAACATTTATTAAGAGTAAACATTTGAACACAAAAAGCATAATCACAGCGCTGGGGAACAAAATTAAACCAAAAACGAAACACTTTATACAAAGTGAGCTAAGATTACACATCATGCATACAATCTCTCTACACCTTTCTCTATCTATCTCTCTCTCTCTCTTACACACACACACGCACACACACACAAGTGTTCAACAATACAAATAAATCTACTATACTCCATCAAAAGAATAGAATAGGGGTGGGGAGATAACATAAAATTAATGATTAAACCTGGGTGCGTTTTAATTTTTTTTTACTTGGCTGGTGGTTTCGTTGTTTTAGGTTGTCTCACTTCGTGTTTGTTTGTTGTATTCTCCTCTCCTCTGTCCATTCCCCAACTCCCGACACTTCGTTTTCTTTTAAACTAAACTAAACTAAATTTTATTTTTAAAATTAAATTAAATGAAAATAAAATTCAAGTTAATTGGAATTGTTGTATCGGATAAGTATAATGTTCATACTAACCCACGAACGACGCCGTAGACGGCGATGATGACAAAGATGATGATATTAAGATGATATTTAGATGATGATGATGATGATAAGGAGGAGGAGGAGATGGAGGAGGAGGCTATGGATGTGTTGATGAAGAATTAGACTACATTTCCGTTAACTTTGCACGTCTTTTAACGTTAACGCAAATTCATGCTCTTATTGAAGCACTTGCTGATTAGAAAAGATGCATAAATCGATTGTAATAATTGCAGTGTGTAAAAATTTGAATCCCTGCATTGCTTGTTGCAGGTGAATGGTACAGCACAGACATATGGGGCGACTTCGCCCAGCACTACCAGACGGGCTATGGTGAATGCGTGCGCGAAGTGGTAAAGTACATGGGCGATGTGGAAGGCATATCTCTCAGCGACGCTCGCTGCGCGAGGCTCATCGCTTTTCTCCACAACAGGTTCAGATCAGATCCCACGGTCTCTGCCTCATCCATTGCTGCAGCTGGAAGCGGATCTTCGAGTAGCTTTCTGAGCGGAAGTCGAAACAGCGCGCTTCTTCCCGGAAGCGGAAATTGTGGACCTTTCGGTGGAAGTAGTTTACCTCGCAGTGTGATTCCTGCGCCTACCTACCATAGCACTGTGGCTAACACAGGTAGCAACGTTCAAAGTCAAAAATCCAGACTGTGGCCTTCAGTAGTTACGTCATCAGCCGCCTCCAGAGAAGTGTTGGGTGTTCTGAACACTATCAGATCGGGTCCTTCTGTGACTGCTGGTCTGCCTCCTACAATGGGCAGTTCTGTGCTTGAACCAGCCCGCTTGCTGCCCCCACTCTTACCTCCTTACATCTCTCCCAGCTCAATGATGGGAAGTCACGGCGACTTGCGCACTTCGTTTACTCACGCTACAACGCCTTCGTCCTCTTCCGGCCTGACATCATTGGGCTTATCGCCATTCAAGCCGTTACCCCACTTGTCCATCCCTACTGTGGACTTCAACGTCAAGTTTCCGACTGACCTGCACCAATCTAGAGACACGTCGCCCGCTTCTGCCTTTGTTCCTCCACGAACTGTTACTAGTTTTGGTGATGATAGAAGCAGCACATTTGGTAGAAGAAGCATGTGTCCTAGTGTCTAAAATGACACTTTCCCAACAGTGCAAAACAAGACAGAATTTGAATTCATTTTTACAAGTGTTGAATGAAACTGCAAGTTTGTGATTGTGCAGAAGCATACTTTTTTTTTTAAACGTAGACCCAAAGAGTGTATGAACAAAAAAATTCATTCTTTGGTAGATCCAAGCTTTTTGATGATGTTGCGAACTAAGGTGCCGATTATTGCTTTAAACTTTTAACTCAATATTGAAATGCACAATGGTAACGCTAAGACTGCCTCAGGACATTTAATATTAGCCTGTCTGTGTATGTATTATATTCACTGCATGTATGCTTTGGTGGTGGTGGTGTTGGCGGCGGCGACTGTGATGGTGGTGGAGGTGGTGATGATGATGATGATAATGATGATGATGCGTGCTCGAGCATCCAGCTGTCCATATAAACCTAATTGCAATGTACTAACAAATAATTATAACAAATCTTTTCAAACGGCAACTTCTTACAGTTACAGTTTATTTATCTGTGGCGGTAGGGGGCTATTTTATTTGCGCTTCTTTTGAAGTTTTTAAATAATGCCCCATTAAGTAGAATTCGTGATGATGATGATGATGATGATGATGATGATGATGATGATGATGATGATGATGATGATGATGATGATGACGGCGACGATGATTGTTATTATTCAAGGCAATGAACGGCGCAATCTTTTTAAAAGGAATCTATTTTTTATGTTAGCACATTTTCGTGTTTAGCTATTTTGCTTTTTTAATGCGTACACTTTTGATTCTACAGTAATTAGATATTTTTAAATTTTAAAATTTTCATTGTGTTCATATTAATTGTTATACATGTAATTTGGGGTTTATATCTGAACGATAATATTAAAATTGACAAATTTTATTTCATTTCATTATTTTTCCTGTTTGAAAACTTCATTCTCTGCTAGTTTTACTTGAAAAGCATAGTAACGGGCCAGTGTTGTTGTTGAAACATGCTGAACATGAGAGGGTTGTTCCTAGTCTCGATTGAAAGCTGCTTACATGTGCGTGTGTGATTTTAGGTGAGAGTGCACTGTGTGAATCTGAGTTTCCGCAATCCTCTGCTCTCTTTGCTCATATTCTAATATAAGCCTATTATTAGAAGCACGCCTTATCACTCGTACATCTAGACGCGAGCGCATCTCACGTTCTTCGCCCTCTTCACTGGCTAAAAGTATAAGATCGAGTACACTACAAGCTCTCTTCTCTGAACTATTCTGCTGTTCACCTTTCTTCTCCACAATATCTCGCAGATTATCTCCATGTTTACATTCCAGCTGGTCATCTTGTTTTGCAGACTCTCTCTTTCAAGAAAAGATCATTTGGTTTTAGGTCCTTCTTTTGTCAAACACCCACCATCTGGAACAATCTACCATACTACCTGATACAATCTTCTTCATTGGAAATATTGAAGTCGAGTCTTAAAACCAAATTTTTTATTTTAAAACGTACACTGATAAGCATTTGTGTTTGTGTTGTGCGTGTATATGCATGAGCAATTTTTTTTTTTTTTTTGTAATTGAGCGCTGTATAAATTGTCATTATTATTATTATTGTTATTATTATTAAGGTCTAAAACCTAGAAGTAGCATAACCATAATCGCATTTCACGTCTTTGTTAAGTATAACAATGCACCATAATTCCTGCAGATGCCATCAACCTCTGGCACTAGAGAATGCCTTCAACCTGTCTCTCTCCCTCCCTCTTTCTTTCTATTGTTTTTGGTGGAGTGGGCTGGCGGTTTTGGTCACAGGCGCATTAACCAAGAAGAATTGTCTGTGGTATATCCAAGAAGATTTGACCGTCAGCAAGAACTGTGTGGATCCACGATAGCGGACGGGTAGCGCAGTAGTACGCTACCCGTTCGCTATCGGGGATCCACACAATTCATACCGAGGGTCCATTCTTCTTAATGCGCGTGTGGTTTTAGTGCTTGGGAAAGAGAGATAAAGATGGATGGATCTAAGTGGTGGGTCCCGATACTTTGGCAAACATCAGGGCCGGACCTAAGTTTTTCAGGGGGTGGGGCCCAAATGCCGACGGCGCTAAGCGCCTAGTTTGCTTTGGGGGTCCGGGGAGCATTTTTTGAAAAGGGAGAAAAAATGGTGCAATCTGAGCATGTAAATTGCAAAATTTTGGTGCTATAGTTTGCCACTGATTTTGGGGAGAAATTACCTTTAAAAAAGTGTGTGTGTTAGGAATAAAGTCATAACAAAAATATGACTTAGGTCTTTGGGGAACAAAATATAGTGATACTCGGGTCCGCGGTAGACTCTTTCTTTATTTTTTCTTTCTTTATTTTTTTTTTCAAAAAAGGGTAGGGGCCGGGGCCCCTCGGGCCTCTAGGGTATGGGAGGCGAGATATAGCAAACGCGCGCGCATTTACGCTCGCAAATGCGCGCACCTCGCGCAAATGCGCTCGCATTTGCTATATTCCGCTCCATACACGTAAAAATTATACCCGGAAAAGAATGTGTCTGTGAAAGAATTTGAGACGTGCAGAAATTAAATATTTCTTGCATTTATTATTAATAATATTTGTAATAATTAGTGAAAACTAGCACTACTAAACTTAATATCATTCATGATATAAACTTATCATAACATTAAGGACGATTAAGAACTACTTTTCTTACCGTGATTCAACATTCATAATGGCTACCATGATTCAGCATTCATAATGGCTACCGAAGAGGAGCAGTTTCTTTTAGAAGTTCGCAGGAAAGTGACGCATTGTGCCAATTTATTACTGTCTGGGAATCAGGACCGCGCCTTCCGTTGGCCACCAGGACGGAGGTGAAAAGTATGCTACTGATGGACAAATTAGCAAGATCCGCACGAGAAACAACATCGTCATAGGAACCTGGAATGTCAGGACCCTAACTGCGGAAGGAAAATTAGAAGAACTGGCCCACGAGCTGGACCCCTATCGATGGAACGTTCTAGGTATCAGCGAACTGCGCTGGAAAGGCCTAGGTGAAACAACGACTGACAAAGGCCACAAGCTCTATTTCAGCGGTAGAGATGACAGGCACGAACACGGCGTTGGATTCTTGGTCCACAAGAACATTCTAGCCACTGTCATGGGTTGCCGCCCAGTCTCCAGTAGACTCATTACCATCCGTCTGAGAGCAACCCCTTTCAACATTACCATCATCCAGGCCTATGCTCCAACATCAGACTATGAAGACAGCGAAGTGGAGGATTTTTATGAAAATATACAGGCGGCCCTTGACCAAGTGCCGAAGAAGGACATAGTCATAGTGCAAGGCGACTGGAATGCCAAGGTTGGCCAAGATGCGCACCACAACTGGGGAGACACATGCGGACCCCACTGCAACAACGAGACAAATGACAGGGGTCTGAGGCTATTGGAGTTTGCCAGATACAACAATCTGGTACTGGCAAACACGCTTGGTCTCCACAAAAAATCCAGACGATGGACATGGCACAGTCCCGGCGGGGAACATCACAACCAGATCGACTACATCATGGTCAAGAAACGCTTCAGATCAAGCATCAACATTGGCAGGACACGCACTTTTCCAGGAGCAGACATTGGAAGTGACCACGATCTCGTGATGATGTCTTTCCGGCTCCATTTGAAGAGAGTAAATACAGCAAAGTGCACTAGGCTGAAGTTCGACCTGGACAAACTGCAAGACCCGGAGGTGGCAAAAATATTTCAGGCCACAATTGGAGGGAAATTTGCACCACTGCTTATTTTTGGGGCAGGCGAAGTAGATGTCAACACCATGACCAATACCTTCAACTCAGCTGTAACAGATGCCGCCACTGAGATCCTTGGCAAGCACCGACCAAAGAAGAAGCCGTGGATCACACCTGAACTTTTGGATCTGTGTGATAAACGAAGAGAGTTAAAAAAGAAAAAGAACACCTCACAGGGAGCTGATGTCTACCGAAAAATCAACAATGACATCCGAAAAGGCATGCGCACAGCAAAGGAGAACTGGATAGAAGATCAATGCCAGGAAATAGAGAACAATCTGAACAAGAACAACAGCAAGAAGGCCTACCAGACTGTGAAGCGGCTGACAAGTGTTAAACAGCCCAAAGTCTCCACTATCCAAAGCAAGTCTGGCATTTGCCTTACAGAAGAACAAGAAGTCTTGGACAGATGGACAGAGTACTGCTCTGACCTTTACAACCATACACCAAATGGAGACCCATCAGTTCTAGCATGTCCCGAGAGCAGAGAAGAAGAAGAAATCCTCCCAATTCTCCGGGAAGAAGTTGAGGCAGCAGTGCAATCGCTGAAGAAAGGGAAGTCAGCGGGAGTGGACAACATACCAGCGGAACTGCTACAAGCAGGAGGAGAAGCGATGACTGATGCTCTCACCATTATCTGTAACAAGATCTGGCAGAGTGGGGAATGGCCTACACCATGGACCCAGTCGCTTGTCATCACTCTTCCCAAAAAAGGTAATCTTCAGGAGTGTGAAAATTACCGCACCATCAGCCTCATCAGCCATCCCAGCAAGGTCCTCCTGAAAATAATACTCAACAGGTTGAAACCACAAGCTGAACAAATCATAGCTGAAGAACAAGCAGGATTCATGGCAGGGCGAAGTACCACTGAACAGATTTTCAACCTCAGAATAATCTGTGAGAAATACCTACAGCACCAACAACATCTATATCATGTGTTCATAGACTTCAAGAAGGCATTTGACCGAGTCTGGCATGCAGCTCTATGGGCAACCATGAAAGTGTACAACATCAGCCCTAAAATTATAGAAGTCATCAAAAGCCTGTATGACAAGGCTACCAGTGCAGTCCTCTATAACAGCGTCATCGGGAACTGGTTCAGAACAACAATCGGTATGCGTCAAGGATGCCTACTCTCCCCAACACTCTTCAACATCTTCCTAGAGCGCATCATGTCAGATGCTCTTGCAGATCACGAAGGCACAGTCAGCATAGGGGGCAGAGCAATCTCCAATCTTCGTTTTGCGGATGATATTGATGGATTGGCTGGAGAGGAACAAGAACTTGAACAGCTTGTACAGAGGCTTGACACCACCTCCAGAGCTTATGGAATGGAAATAAGTGCAGAGAAGACCAAAATGATGACCAACAACACCAATGGCATCAACACGGACATCAAAGTACAAGGCCAATCCCTCAACACAGTGCACAGCTTCAAATATTTAGGAGCCATTGTGTCAGACAATGGGTCTCGACAGGAAGTCCTCTCCAGGATCGCACAAACAACTGCTGCCCTGACAAGGTTGAAGCCCATTTGGAAAGACAGAACCATCAGTCTACATTCCAAAGTAAGACTGCTGCGCTCTCTGGTCATCTCCATCTTCCTATATGCTTGCGAAGCATGGACCCTCACAGCAGATCTCCAACGAAGAATACAAAGCATGGAGATGAGGTGTTACAGAAGACTTCTGTGCATTTCCTATACCCAACACATCACCAACGTTGAAGTCCGACAGACCATCACACAAGCCATTGGACAACACGATGACCTGCTCACAGTGGTGAAGAAACGGAAACTCCGATGGTATGGCCACGTCACCAGATCATCAGGCCTTGCAAAGACCATTCTGCAAGGCACAGTGCAAGGAGGTAGAAGAAGGGGGAGACCGAAAAAGAGGTGGGAGGACAACATTCGAGAATGGACTGGTTTGACACTGAGCGAAGCCATGAGGGCTGCTGAGGACAGAGAAAGATGGAGTATGCTGGTTAAGCGATCATCTGTGGTGCCCCTACGACCTTCGGGTTATGGGACAGGATAGGATAGGATAGGGAATCAGTCAGCAGACGTTATAAGACGGTATGTCTTTAAAAGTCCAGGCCATGATACTCTAGGCTAGTAGGGTTCGTTAGGTCGGGTTAGCCTGCATTGGTGAACAATTAGGCCTACTGATTTACTAAATCAGTAAATCATTTAGCGCTTTAAATATGCCGTTCATTCCGTAAAAATTATTCCTTTAAGGCTTTATTCAACAATAAAGATATTTATTGTTGAGTACAAATGAAGCATAACTAAGAGCTTGAACATCAAATTTCAAGTAGTGCTGTTAAACGATTAGCCTAGGCTTAGTAAGTAATTAGTAGGCTATACAAAAAAATAATTTATTATTATCTTTTGGATCACATTTTTTTGATAAATACAAAATATCTATGTCGGAGATCTACAAAAAAAACATGTGTTCATTTTCAGTTCCTTTCCGTTGACAGTTTCAGCAAAACCCTCATAGCAACGGGCGTAGCAACCGCGCGCGCAAATGCGAGCGCACTTGCGCACGCAGCGCTAAATGCGAGCGCAAATGCGCGCGCGTTTGCTTATCTCGCCTCCCATACTAGGGCAGGTCCGGCCCTGGACATCGCTCCCTCTCCCTTCCTACCATCACCACCACCTTCACCTCTATTAAGCTAGCTTCTCGTTTGTCACTTTCTCAATTCGGCGCAATATCCAGGCGGAACAGAGAGCAGAAATGGAAAGATCACGCCAAGAAAACGAGGCTGATTATACGGTCTGTCACTGACGTCAAGTCACGTTCCACAGCGACGACGACGTCGACGGCCACGCGACCACGACAACCAAACCTCAGCTGGGCACATGATCTCTAATAACTGCTAGAGGCTGTATCGTAGATGAGCACAGCGTAGATGAGACTGGCCCAAAGTACCTCTCAGTGGTTCAAAGGCAAATGTATGCCTCGGCGATCTCAGCTACGCTGTTCGTTTCAGTAAGCTTTGGCTAATTGCCCCATAATTATATCTCTATAAAAAAGGTAAATTGTTCGTTAATAGTAAAAACATTTGTTAGTTGAGTGTCACTGATCAAAAGTGAATGTGTTGTATAGCGCAGGCACCTAAACTACATGTATATAGGCTGTGCAACTGAGCCTGAAGAGGTTCTCATTAAACGCATTAATTGTTGGCCAATACTATAAATTTAATGTTTTTATAGGGTGGGTGAGAAAACAAGTTAAATAATAAATAAAAGAGTGGAAAATGTTGAATATAGCCCACAAGCCCTTTCATCTTCCGAACTTCTTTTAGCCTATCAACATAGTCACCTAGCCTAATGCTAAAGCCTACATTTTACGCAGCCTATCAATGATCCATCATTGAATGCCAATCAATTTAGTATGAACATAGTCGTCAGAGCGCACGACTCGTGTACGTGCGTCTCGGGCGACGTGGGTTCGAATCCTGACTTCAGCAAACTATTTTGTGATTGCTGGATATTAGTGTCCAGCGCGTTGAGAATCTCTCTGAGCTTGTAAGTGCGCTATATAAGAGTAATTTCTTTCTTTAAAATTGCTAAAAGCTAATATTTTTAAAAAAAATAATAATAAACTGGAAAAAAATCTTGCTGCCTAATAATTAAACCACCCGTGTTTAAAACTCTAAATTTAGCTCGCAATTATTTTGAAAAAGGGGAGAGTAAAAATTGCCCCATGGAAGTCTGACGCAGTTCCGCCCTCCGTGATCAAGTTTTCAGGCGTCTTCCAGTCTGAGAGTGAAAATGGGGACCCTGACAGAGGCGCATCTGCTTCCCTGGCTCAAGAGAAGGCGGTGCGCGTGCGCGATCACGTGCGGCGTGTGCATTCGGTCACGTGCACACTGACACCACTCTGCGCCCTCCGTTGGTTAGCACCCTCCACCTCTTCTCTCTCATTCTTTATTATTTAAAAATGATCTCTAAAAATTTGTATCATGTCTTATCATTTGCTTACCCCTACCCCTCTTCTACACACCCTGACACAAAATTAAATGAACACTTCCAAAAACAAACTTTCAAAAACAATTAAATTAAGGAAGCAAACGGAAACAGAACAAGAGCGGGCGCGCTTTTTATTTGATTGCTTCACGGTGAAAGGGGACTTTGGCTGTGATGAATGATGTCGAAGTCATCACTAAAACCTCTCCAAAATCCACCACCATCACTATACATGTACGGCAATGACCAATGCGAAGGTCGGCCAGTATAGTTATGTATACTGACTATTGCATGGAAGGAGGTGATGTCCCACAAGAAGTAGTTTTTCCACCTTTGTCTTCAGCTTACTCGTTACCACCATTTGTCTCAACATTGCTGTTGGCACTGTGTTAGTGTTTCTGGACACATGTCTTTGCAACTATGAATAAACATTACTGTATACTTGTTTTAATATAATGAAAATAGTTCCTTAGTAAAATATTATATACTAAGCTTTTGTAAATAATGAATTATTTAGTTTATTATTTATTTATTAAATTACTTTTATTTACTAATTGGTAGCAGTAGTAGTATTTTAATTTTTACGTCTGTTCACTCTAGGTAATATTAGACAAAAAACAAACAAACAAACATAAACAAATACATAAAATAAAATAAAATTATAACAATCTACCAACTGGCGAATTTAAAATAACACTAACAATATTATCAATGTTTGTATGATATAAAATGTCTTCATTTGATTGGACATATGTCTTGGTATTAATACCTTGTTTTTTTTCTTCTAATTTTGACATCATAATTGGGCATTCAAACAAAATATGTTATACAGAAATTTTTCCTGAACACTGACAATTAACGTCCGAATAATATTTTGTACAACAAGAATTTATTCTTAACTTAGTTACTATCTTTGATAGATTTCTTTGATAATTAAGTGCTGAGCATTTCTTAAAGGTTTTAAGTATTATTCATTAACCTCTCAATTTTAGAAATAATTTTATTATATGACAAAACTTAAATTATCAACAACTATTGTAATAGGATTATTCTAAGCTCCCTCTTTGGCTAATTTATCACATATATCATTCCTATAAATTCCGCTGTGTGATGGGATCAATCTTTTATCTCACATAAAAACTTGATTCTGACCTTGCACTTCCAGCCTTTCAGTGAATCAGAACCGCTTTTGAATCAATACAAATGAGGATACAAAAAACAACTCTAATGGAGCATTGATTATTTACTAATTGGTCCCTTATTATTTATTACATAATTTTAATTTACTATATTTGCTTATTCTTAACAGCCATATTTAAACGACTGATTATCTCTAGGTATAGGCAATATTATGCAAATAGCTTTTAATAAAAGGAACTGGTTCTTTCTAGTTTCCCAATCTTTTGTGCTACCTGCTATTAGATATTGACGTTACTAAAGGCCTGTCAACCGAGATACGACTGTAGGTCACCATAACCTATATAATTATATCCATTATACAGTGTTATATTCAAGTGGGTATATTATTGATTGTTGTCAGTTATTGAATTAACCCAACCCAGAAACTACATTACGGGAGTCCTAAGAAAACATTAAGAAACGTTTTCTTCATACAAATTTGAATTAAATTATAAACCTAACACTGGAAATCCCTATGAATTCAATCAAAATGAAGCAACCTACATACAAATGAAGCAACCTACATACAGATGAGCCTGATCGAAGTAACAGAACATCTAATATATATATCCCTAATCTAATTCATGTACCCCTATACCGGTATTCTCAGGGGGATTGAAGATAATCCTAAGAACCACAAGTAGGACGACAATGGCCACAGGTGTATCATGAGGAGTAACAACCATCCCGTGTGTATTCTTGTGCAATTGCCCACTGCAGGCACGTACGGTCAGTCAGTCATCGATCTCCATCATAACGAAATGGCAATTTCTTCTAATCTTTCCCATGGATTTTGGTATGGTCTTGTACTTCCGTGACTTAGCTTAATATAACATAGACCGTAAACTAACATTCATAGACTGTAATAGTACAGTCTCTCATTGTACTTTACATTGTACAACTATAATGAGAACAGGTCATTTCAACGTTTAATTAAAACCCGCTACATGAGATTACAAATTAAATGTAAGATTAATCTTTGAAACATTCTTAGCGTGCAACATTTTACCCGCAAATTAAAATACTTAGTATACATTGATGTTAATTATATGAATAATTCTAAATAAATTAACATTTTGAACATCGACATTTTAGACATCGACTGACTGACCGACCTCGCCGAGACATATCGAAGTAGCAAGCACTAATTAATACACAGGGACGTAAGTTGTGAAAGAAACCTCCTCTCACCTGATGGTCCAAACCGTACCGCCTGTGGTCCCCAGGGTGGTGCCACACCCACCCCTAAGCACCCACGATGGGTGAAGGCAGGGTCGCTGCGGGTGCGGCTCCCCCCGAGAACCGGGAGCAGAGAGAGGCTGACCAGGGCAGTGGCCTAACTTTCACCTGTAAGTCATCTGCCCTGACCTCCTACTGCCAGTTGCGTGACCCGAGACACGAACATCCCAGGTGGTAACGAAGTAAGCTGTGACAATGTCAGAAAAATGGCTTAGTGTGGGACAGCACCCACTTCCAGTCCGTGGCCATGGGTACGGCGACGCTGGTCGTGGGGGGTGCTAAGCACTGTCCCAAAAGCTCGGCTCCGAAGCCCAACCCGTCCCGATCCGGCTTTTATACCTACCTGGTATAAATTTAGACGAGGTTAACCTCGAATGATGTCGTCACTGTGCCATGACGACATCGATTTAAATAGGCATTGCGTACACTTCCGGTGTGTATTGTCCCTTATACGCTATTGTGTCCGGGGACGGTAATCTACCCACTGAACTGAACTCCGGTGTGTGTTGTTTATTATATTTTATTATTTTAATTAAAAATAAACGCAATAAACACTGCATTTAATTTAGCGCATTAAGTTAAACTTCACAATAACATTCCCGTTTTTGCTGACTTAAAATACCTTTCTTTTCATTGGTCTTTATGCCATTATTATATAAAAATAATGTATACTACCTGACAATAATGAACATATTAATGTTCTTTGTTAAAAACACAACTTCAATGCACCTTCAGCAAGGAAACTGTTGTGATTTAAGAATATAAACATTGCAGTTTTTAAGTAACCAGGAAGTATAATGTACAAGTAAATTTTGATATTGTCCAAAATATAATATTTTGTTGTATCAATCAATTGCAATATTTTGTGGTGAAGGATAAACTTTAAGCTGTATGGGTGGAAAAATCACTACATATTGTATGAAGAGATGCCAGACAGAAAAACAAGTACCAAACTGTGTGTTAATGGATGTGTGTGTCACAAGGGAAAAAATGCAGGGTGATATAATTATAGTATACCACATTGGCAGTTAAAAACAAAAGACACGAAAGAGGATAAAAAATACTTAGTGTTGTATGATACATTTTTTTTAAAAGATAGCTAGGAAAAAAGAACACTTTATTAGTTAGTTAGTTAATCATTGCTTACAGAGTCCAGCAGACTGCAAAGAGCCGAATCAGGACCACAAAAACAAAAGACCACAACTTCGCTGAAAGAGGACTCGCCACTGATCCGCATAAAAGATCTGCCGAAACAATCCTAGTGGTAACACTGTAGGCACTCCACCAGCCGGTCACTTTACAATAAAGACATCCCATGCCAGGGACGCCGAGGCTATATTTTAATTTATTGAACCCCTGTTTACAAAAACAAAATAGAATATAAACACAATAATAAAATATGAACAAAACACATACATATAAAATGCCTACATTGCCAAATTATAAAATCATAGGAAGCCCCAGTGACCACCTGGCAGAAAGCGTCCAATATCCCAAGCTGATCCAAAAGACCTCACACACAATTGAGGAGTTTTATCCCGGAAGAGTTTTCAAGAAAAAACGTAGGTGACTGGTACAGCAAAGATGAAGATAGTATAGTAGCTTGATAGAACATTATATTACATGATTATTGCTTTAGGTCCAGTGGACACTTCCGAGCCAAATCAGGACCGGACAACCCCTGATCCGCATAAAAGATCTGCTGAAACAACCCTAGTGGTAAAACTGAAGGTTCTCCACCAGCCAGTCACTTTACAATAAAGACATCCCACGCAGGGGACGCTGAGGCTATACTCTAATTTATCGAACCCCTGTTTACAAAATCAAAATAGAATACAAACATCATTATAAATTATCAACAAAACACATACATATAAAATGCCTACATTGCTAAATAATATCATAGGAAGCCCTATAGTGACCACCTGGCAGAAAGCATCCAATCTTCTTAAGCTGATCCAACAGACCTCACACACAAATAAGGAGTCTTGTCCCAGAAGAGTTTTCAAGAAAAAAGGTAGGTGACTGGTCTAGCAAAGAAGAAGATAGTATAGCAGATTGATAGAACAGAGCAGGAATGAGAAAGAACAAATGAGAAAGACAGCGACAGTGGGAATTTAAAGCACTAAATTTCCAGAAAGTGGGGATACCATTTATACTGAAACCCCCGGCACCCCAACGGGGGAGATTGATAGAACAGAGTAGGAAGGAGAAAGAACAAAGGAGAAAGACAGTGACAGTGGGAATTTAAAGCACTAAATTTCCAGAAAGTGGGGATACTAATTATACTGAAACCACCCCCCCCCCCCCCCCCCCCCCCCCGGCACTCCAACAGGGGAGAGAACACTTGATGACAACACAGACTTTACAACCCAAGTAAATTATAAAGTGAACCACTGTTTATTGACACCACACTATTCCAGTGTAAATTAAATACAAGATCGCTAAAGTACACCTTGACAGAAACAAGAATAAATACAACAGATCAGGTTCTTAACAGGAAAAACAAAACAAATAATCAAACATAAACAACACACCCATTTTTCATTTATGAAGCTGTAGGGGGGAGAAAGAAAGAAAGAACCAAGGAAAATATTGCATCATATCACAATACAAAGGCATAATACAAATCATATCACATAACTTAATAAGTAGGACCAGATATCACAACACTTCAGAGGTAAATATTGTAGTAAATGAGTAATGCAAAATCTTGAGTGGCTCAAGAATATGTCATCTTTGTTACAATGTGAACATGGTGCTATTTACATGTGAAAATCGTCTCAAAATATGAAATCACCATAATTCCATATTCATTGCACCAAATTTAACAAATAAACCATTCTGGGGAAAAATAAAACCTTCCAAAACAATGAACACCCATAAGTTACATCTCTGCCATGACATTGAAATAAAAAACAACGGAAATCTCACATGATGATATAGATGAAAACAAAAAGTGACAAGTAAAGACATATAAAAAGATCTTTTTCTAATAGGCACATTTATGTATTAAAATCGGATCAAAATATTTTTTATTTTCTACAGTTTGTTCTGAAAATAAACTAATACAATAGTTAATATTCTTGCATGGATGCTCTCCCTTCGGTGTTTCAAATAATATGTACTTTTCAATTTCAAAACAATTCTTCAAAAAAAACCAGAGATGATCCTGAGTTTTTTAAGAATATTAATAATAAAATTTTAGGATTTAATTGTCAAAACGTAATAGTAGCTGGTGATTGGAATTTGGTATTAGATCCCTCCAAAGACTATGAAAATTATAAAAATATAAACAACGTAAAAGCACAAGAAACAGTCTTTCAATTAATGGATAACTTAGATTTGTGCGACATCTGGCGTGAATTGAATCAGGATTGCCGTCGTTTTACTTGGCGTCGCAGTAATCCGTTTCAGCAGAGTAGACTTGATTTTTTTTTAATTTCGGAATCTATCTTGCCCAATGTACAGGATACAGATATTTTGTGTGGTTACAGAACTGATCATTCCTACATTACTTTACAACTACAATTAGAACAAAAAGATACAAAAAGAAACACATTTTGGAAATTTAATGCATCATTGTTAAAAGACAAGAATTATCTAGAAGAAATAAATACTGTAATAGATAATGTTATTCAAGATTATGCTGCTTTAACTTACAGTAGAGAATACTTGTTACAAATGAGTTCAAAGGATATTCACTTTACAATTTCTGAGGATTTGTTTTTAGATTTTCTAATGATGAAGATTAGGTCGAAAACTATATCTTATGCAACAGGGAAAAAGAGAAAGGATAGTGAAAGAGAGAAAAGGCTGGAAGAAGAAATAAATGACATTGATAAAAAAATAAATAGAAATCAAACAGATGCTGAATTATTAGATCAAAAGAAACAAGAATTAAGGATAATAAGAGAAAAGCGAATGGAAGGTGTGCTTCTACGGTCCAGGGCAAGGTGGATTGCAGATGGAGAGAAAATAACAAATTATTTTTGTAACTTAGAAAAACGTCATTATATCAGTAAAGTAATGAGTAAATTAAAAGGAGAAGATGAAACATATATTACTGACAATCCTGGCATTTTGAATAAGGTAAAAACATTTTATGAAAAGTTATATAAAAAAGGGAATGTTGAAGATGGAGAAATTACTGATTTAATTATTAACTTGCCTCGTTTGAGTGATGAAGAGTCAGATAAATTGGAAGGGGAAATTAATTACGAGGAGGCATGTTATGTATTAAAGAACATGAAAAATCATAAAAGTCCAGGTACAGATGGATTTACTGTGGAATTTTATAAAGTATTTTGGAAGAAAATGGGTCATCTAATTGTTAGGGCACTTAATGAAGGCTTTAGAAATGGAAAATTAACATCTGTTCAGAGAGAAGGAATTATTATATGTATTCCTAAGGGTGAAAAATCCAGAGATTTAATTCAAAATTGGAGACCTATTTCACTGTTAAATGTGATATATAAGATTGGATCGGCTTGTATTGCCTCGAGATTAAAGAAAGTGTTAGATATTCTCATAAATGAAGATCAAACAGGTTTCATAAGTGGTAGATATATTGGAGATAATATAAGGTTATTATATGACATGATTGAATATTTAGATAGAAAAAAATTGCCTGGTTTATTATTAAATGTTGATTTTGAAAAGGCGTTTGATTCTTTAGATTGGTCTTTTATGCATAAGGTATTAACAGAGTTTGGTTTTGGTCAAGATCTAAGAAGATGGATTATGATTTTTTATAGTGATATTAAATCAACAGTTTTGGTAAATGGGCATGCTTCAACTTGGTTTAATATTGAAAGAGGATGTAGACAAGGAGACCCAGTGTCGCCCTATTTATTCGTATTGTGTGTTGAAATCTTGGCTACAATGATTCGGGAAAATAAGGATATTAAAGGTATTATTGTTAATAATGTTGAACACAAAATTTCTCAATACGCAGATGACACAGAATTTTTACTTGAAGGGGATCAGACATCTTTTGAAAAGTGTATTGAATTGTTGGATACCTTTGGCAGAAGATCTGGTTTACGATTAAATGCAGAAAAATCTAGTGCTATGTGGTTGGGCAGTAGGAAAAACTGTCATGTACAGTACATGCAGCATTTAGGTATGACATGGAATCCTTTACAGATGAAAATTTTAGGAATATTGCTAACAAACTCAATTAATAACTGTTTTCAATTAAATTATAATGACAAATTTTATGAAGTTAGAAAATTATTTTTAATTTGGTCTAAAAGGAATATTACACCACTTGGTAGAGTTGCAGTATTGAAGTCGTTAATTCTTTCGAAGTTGGTTCATTTATGGCTGCTGCTACCAAACCCACCAGATAATGTTATAAAAGAATTGCAAACAATGTGTTATCAGTTTGTATGGAAGAAAAAACCAGATAGAATTAGTAGAAAAACTGCAATTAAAAATGTTAAAGATGGGGGTATAGGCTTAGTGGATATTAAAAATTTTATTGTAGCTCTGAAAATGACTTGGATTAGGAAATTAAAAACTAGTCAACACAAATGGAAAAACTTTATTAAAGCAGATTTTGAATATATAGATAAAATTGAATTATACGGACCTGGAATTACTAAATTATATAGAGCTACAAATACTTTTTGGGAAAATGTTTTTACAGGATATAAACATTTTTTCTATAAGGTTGATATAGAGCAGTCAGGAGAATTACTTGCAGAACCAATATGTTTTAATGAAAGGATAAAGGTGGGTCAAAGGTCAATTTCAAAGACTCATTGGATTGAGCATGGTGTACATTGTATTGCTGATTTTTTGAATGTTGATGGAACTTTCCTTACATGGGTTGAATTTAACAGAAGATATAATTTAAGAGTGGACTTTCTTACATATGTTGGTTGTACGCTAGCAATTAAAGAATATTTTAAAAAAACTAAAATAATAGTAACTGATAATAATCATTTAACTTTCTGTGTTCCAATAAAGAAGATTCTCTCCACTGAAAAAGGTTGCAGGAAATTTTATGATATATTTATGAAAAACAATGTTGAGCCAAATTGTTGTAAAAAATGGAATGCTAAAGTAAATTATGTCATACAATGGAAAAAGTGTTTTTATAAAATTCAAAAAATTGGTGATATCGGAATGAGATGGTTTCAGATGCGTATTGTACATCGCATTCTGGCAACTAATATTATTTTAAAAGAAATGGGTTTATCTCAGAGTGTAATGTGTACTTTTTGTGAAGTTGAGAGGGAGAGTATCACACACATCTTCTGGAATTGTGATTGTGTAAGACACTTCTGGAATCCTTTTGAGCGCTGGATTAAACAGACTTGTGAAAATGCATGTAATCTAATTCTATCAGAAAGCTTAATAGTGTTTGGAATTGATCTGAATGTGAACACAGATCCTATATTTGATTTGATTTTATTATTGGCAAAACAATATATATATGGATGTAGATATAGCAATGTAAAACCCAATGTAGAGGCATTTAAGTTTAAATTAAAATGGAGATATAATATCGAAAGGTATAATGCTAAATTGAATCAGAAAGAATCTGAATTTGATGCTGCATGGTTTTATTATAAACAGTTGATGTAATAATGTTGTATAATATACGATTCTCGCTTTCTATTTCTATTTCTTCTTTGCTCTCTTTTCTCCTTCTTTTTTTTTTTTTTTTTTCCCCCACAAATTTATATGTTTAGCTCATTGCTTTGTTTGTTTATTAGTTGAGTCTGTTCGTCTTTATATATTGATCGATGTTATGCTGTTGTTAAAGGAAAAATAAATAGAAATGCAAAAAAAAAAAAAAAAAAAAAAAAAAAAAAAATTCTTCAAAAATTTGACACCATGTGCAAACACTACTGATGTCATAAAACACACATACCTGAATGCAATTTACACTACAAATGTGTTGAACAAAAATTATTAGTACAGCAGTTTGCAATTTTTTTTGGTTTTGCTAAACACATTTTGCTTTATAATACATCTCAAAAACAGCTGAAATGATTTTGTTGATTTTTGGTATGTAAGGCCAATCATTTAATTACTATCTGGAAATAAACAAAAATTAATTTGAAACTCATCATCTTCCTCAAAAATAGTCAGAGCTTTACATGATTACATTAAATTGTAATGTTGCGTCCAATTTTGAGTCTTCTGCAAAGATCTAGAGTAGTGAAAGCAGAGAGGACCAAAATGATAACCAACAACACCAATGGCATCAACAAAGACCAAAATGATAACCAACAACACCAATGGCATCAACATGGACATCAAAGTCCTAGGCCAATCCTTAACACAGTGCATAGTTTCAAATATTTAGGAGCAATTGTATCAGACAATGCGTCCCGACAGGAAGTCCTCTCCAGGATTGCACAAACAACTGCTGCCCTGACAAGGTTGAAGCCCATTTGGAAAGACAGGACCATCAGTCTACATTCCAGGGTAAGGCTGCTTCCTTCCCTTGTCATCTCCATCTTCCTATACACTTGCGAAACATGGATCCTCACAGCAGACCTATATACAACAAAGAATACAAAGCATGGGGATGGGATGCTACAAAAGACTTCTGGGCATTTCCTATACCCAGCCTATACCCTATTCCATCACCAACGACAAAGTCCGACCAACCATCGGTGAAGAAAAGGAAACTCTGATGGTATGGCCACGTCACCAGGACCTCAGGCCTCGCAAAGACCATCCTGCAAGGCAGAGGAAGAGAGAGACAGAAAAAGAGGTGGGAGGACAACATTCGAGAATGGACTGGCTTGACACCAAGCAAAGCCATGAGTTTAGCTGAAGACAGAGAAAAATGGAGTACGCTGGTAAAACGATCATGTGTGATGCCCCAACGACTTTTGAGTAACAGGATAAGGTAAAATAAGAAAGCAACGTGCAAAGATAAAAGATAATGTCAATAATCATCAATGTTTGCCCAAGTGACCAAACCAAGCCTAACGTCCAAGCAAACACATGTGGATACCCATCTTAGCAAATATTATCATAGCAATAAAAAATTCTAAGGCAAAATAAAAAAGTATGTTTTCGGTATCCCGACCGACCCTAATTTTTTGGACCAACCCAAGGAGTACTAAAGAGTCTTCAGTACTCCTTAGACCAACCCTAAACTTGTTTTGGGATCGTCTGGAAAAAAAATGAAAAAAAGTTTTAACAATCTGACCAAAGGTAAAAAAAGATTTGCAAAAAAAAAAAAAAAAAAAAAAAAATTAAAAAAAAAGCAAGAAAAAATAAAAAGGAAGCCTACTTACCGTACCGACCCTATTTTTTCCCCTATGTTATCGTAAACAGACATTTTTTGTGTGTGCCTAATACAAGGACTTTATTTATAAATGCTCGTCAATTTTCTTTCTGTAAATAAACATGAAAGAACCAATCAACACGCACAGTAAAATAACAAACAATATGACCTTGCATATATATCGGATTGTGAAAAACAGAAATTAGTCCAAAGTTGTTTCAGTTCTCAACCAGGCACAGCTCTGGATATAATAAATATGCACAATTTGACACAATAAATCAATACATTATAACAATTTCTAAAATGCCTGTACCAAATGACGCTAGTGTCTAGTAAATAATGAGAAAAACAGCCTGTTCTTTGTTTGGTTTAAAGGTTGCTTAACCCAAGAACATGCCTGAGTAGGAAGTACATCCAAACCAAGGAACACCGCATGGTCATTGTGAGGTCAAACAATCTCGATATATATGGATGGGCAAGATTCAGAAAAGGAGTTGAAAAATGGTGACACATATAAAAAGACTTGATCTAAAAAAAAGAGAATGCAGAGTATGAAAATAACACACAAACACAACAGTACAAAGGGTATTTGAGCAAACAAGACATTTTTAAAGCACCAAAATTTTGTTAAGTAGATCTGAACTTGTGTGCATAACATCACCTCATGTCACAAACTAAATCAATTGCCATAGCAGCACGAATACTGAAATTTTAAACCTAAATGCAGGGAAACAATGAAGCAAGTCCTGTTAGTAATCTATAAACACTTGGAAGCAAATTTGCATTTAAAATCAGTTTATCAGAAGAGCTGGAAAAAAAGTGTACATAACATTACACATCAGAATGGGACTTCTGTGTTACATCTTGTCAGACAGTCAAGTCGCCAAACATTTAACGTGAAATGCAAAAAACTACTTTTACAGTTCCTGAGATAAATTTCTAACATGAAAACATCATGATAGGTACATAAATATTTTGCAGTTAACTTCGAGACTAATCAAATATTTATTTTAAAAGTGTGAACACAGCCATAACAAACATAATTTATAGAAAATGAAGCAATACAGTTAGATGCTATCATTTAAGTTTATATGTCTTCGGGTAAACACAAATAGATTTTAAAAAACAACACATTAGAAAACATACAATGCTTGTCAAGGATTCAAGAGGTCATAACTTCACGCCGTGAAATAGTGTTTTTGTGTGGATAAAAACTGAATATTTATTAAAAACAGTAGCTGACTTGTCAGATTAACAAAGTTTTCAAGGCTAGACACTCTGACAAATTCGAATCAACCATGATGTGAACTAGTTTTAAATATAAAAATGTTAGTGGTGGAGTACATAACTTCATTACACGATCGAATGGAATGGTGAATGTTGTTAAGTGACAGTTTGCATTGAATAAAATTAGTTATGCTGCCCAAAACTATCCATGACGTCAACAGTTGACATAATGTGAACTACAATTGCCAACGAGCAACGTGTCGTCTATAGAATGGTTGATAGGCCAAATAATTGTGGACACTCAAGAGAAGACAAGCAGTAAAAGAAAGCTGATCTAAAGTAGAAATTGCACTGATTAATACAAGAACACATAAATAAAAGTAGTGTAGAGCAAATTGTGTCTTACAGGGACATGAATATTTTGCAAGTGGTGGAGTACATAACTTCATTACACGAATGGAGTGGTGAATGTTGTTAGGTCACAATTTGCATTGAATAAAATTAGTTTAGCTGCCCAAAACTATTCATGACGTCAACAGTTGACATAATATGAACTACAATTGTCAATGAGCAACCTGTCTATAGAATGGTTGATAGGCCAAATAATTGTAGACATAACCTCACACACTGATTCCTTATGAGAAGACAAGCAGTTAAAGAAAGCTTATCTAAAGTAGAAATTGCATTGATTTATAGAAGTACACATAAATGAAAGTAGTACAGAGTAAAATTAAATGGACAGTTGTCAGACTTCACAACAGAGATTTAAATTCAAAATGCAAGCGGGGTGGAGAGGGCCTAGGGAATGAATTTTTTTCAAAATACAAGGATCCTCTTATACAAAAATGTAAAGGAAAAAAAAGGAAAATGGTCATAACTGGTTAACACTGACCTATTCAACACTGTGGGAAAAGCACAGAGCAGATACAAACAACGAGCAGAAAACGCTGCTAAATAGTAAATGCTAAGAGTACATAACTTTACGCTGTGACATGGCCTTTTCTTCCTGTATAGAAACAAACTGATAATGAAACCAAGAATAGTGATGCAAAAATCAGAAGGAAAAACGAGGAATACTCCTGAAATCATGATTCTATCAACTGAGAAGTGATTATAAAAAATAAAAATAAATTAAGCAGATCACAAGGGCAGTACATAAGTTCACAATATCATTATATACACAGGTGAAGAACTCTTTTAAAAAGGGGATACACTGCTAAGTCAAAACAAGAGCAAAGCATACAACAGAAATCAGTCTTTCAGTATCGATTGGTCAAAATACAAAAGTACATTTCCGAGCAATAATATACAAAGTTCATTTCCGAGCAATTTACACCCCAAATATGAAGTACACCGTTATTCGATCCTGGCACATAGTATATTTGGCCAGCATTGACAACGTCTGATTCAGGAAGGGAGTATTCCTGACCACTCTCTTGCCACTTCCAGCCTTCTCCGTACTTAAGTATTGGCCCCAACTACCCTTGTCGGTTACTCTTGTGACCTGTGAACAGCATAAATCAGAAAAAAATCTCCCATGCATTCAAATGAAGCTAATGGTGCTTTTTCTTCTTAATTTACAAGGTGGTTATCAAAATTGCATGCAGCTGTGGGGAAAAGAACTCTGATTAGTAATACTGCTCAGCTTCACCACACATTCCCCATAACTTGAAAATGTCTCACAATTAAATATTTACCTGTGCTACATTACATTACATTACATTACATGGTTATTGCTTTAGGTCCAGCGGATTCTTCCGAGCCAAATCAGGACCAGAGAAGTGAAAGAGGACTCACCCCTGATCCGCGTAAAAGATCTGCCGAAACAACCCTAGTGGTAACACTGAAGGCAATCTACCAGCTGGTCACTTTACAATAAAGACATCCCACGCAGGAGACGCTGAGGCTATACTCTAATTTATCGAACCCCGTTAACAAAAAAACAAAGTATTACCTGTGCTACAAATTCAGAAGTTCCTCCTTTCTTTGATTCCACATTGACCAATATGAATTGCCCTGTAGGTAAGGAAGAATTCTAATCTGCATTAAATACATGCTTTGCTAAATATCCCCTTTATGTAAAAATTTTTGTGTGTAAATAACTTTATGCAATGCTTCCATGATGGTCATGAAGTTATGTACAGCCACATGACAGGAAAAAATATAAGCAGATTAATCCCCAGCAGTGATCAAACTCAAGTGTGAACTAAGACAAGAAAAATAAACTTATTAAAATGTCAAGTACAATAATTGAAGAGCTGTGGTTGAAAAGTAAAGGTGTATGCAACTTCATCATTATGAGGTAAGCTAGCTTTGACAGAGACAACGTGAAGTTATGCACAAAGAGTGGAACAAAACAAAATTGCATTTTACCTTAAAGAACAATTGACTAAAATTAGCTACTTTTTAAGTAAGGAATCAATTTAAAATGCACAAATAGATGCCTTGCCACAATATCGAATCTTAAGGGTTCGAAATGCGGTGTTCATAATTTTACACAATGCATGCTATGCAATGGGTCTGGTCATGAAGTTATGTACAGTCACATATGAATGCCAAAATAAATCAGACTAAAGCCCAGTAGTTAACAATCACATGTGTGGAACAAAACTTGCTTCTTTAAATTATTATAATGTGAAATACATTAATTGAAGAGCTGTGGTTGAAAAAAAAAGGTGTATGTAACTTCACCATTTTGATGCAGGCTTGCTTTGATAAAGAATGTGAAGTTATGCACAAGGAGTGGAACAGTGTAGTGTTTGTTGGTGTGCGGTGTTGATATTTTGTATTCATCTTTTGAGTGTAAATGATGTATAGATCTTTTAAAAGACAAAGTATCATTTCAAATGTTAAAATAAAATAAAATAATGAATTATATTGAGCTTCAGAGTAATCCTACACTGGGAAAAACTAGATTACTTTAGTTTCTTTTAAGGATGGTTGAGTTCGTCACTTTACACAACTGTCAGTAAGCAAAAACTTTTACTACCAGTGTGACATTATGAACGTGTTCGGTATCACAAAAAATAAAACCTATAGTGACCACAACAAGAAAGAAATCAAATGTATTGTTATAAAAGCATGTGTGATGCATAATTATTAATCTATGAAAATAAATATTCAATCATTTAAACAAAATAACAAAACACTTATAAGACCGAGATGTTTTGATTGAAAAGTTACGCACATAAACGAATTAGACTAACAAAACTCAACTCATGAATTTATATGGTAAGCGGTGTATTTGTCTGCAATGAAAATATAATCCATAAAAAAATAAAAATGTTTGACACCGAGTTGACAATAATACTCTTTACAAAAGTGTGTTTGTTTCTTCATGACAAATTATCTAACACGGGTACAAAAATAATGCACATTATCTACAAACAAGAATGTTTACTCAACATTTTTGTAGTGATGCTGTTGGCTTGAGATAAACATACATTTCGATCATAAAAGCATGAGATTTACTCCATCAATGTTGATAGAAAAGTCGAAAAACACTGACCAAGCTACTAAAAATATGAGTGCATAACTTAGATGGAAAATTAATGACACTTGACTTACCTTCATTTTTGGATGAATCTGCACCACTTCTTTCTTCTTCATTCATTGCACGTTGAATGTTAACAAAGGCCGATTGTTTCGCGCATTAAATTTACGCTAACTGCATTAACCAGAAAATGTGGAACCTCAAAAAAAAGAGTATGTCACATTTGGTTTTCATGACCCAAAAGTTCACAGCAATTTGTTTGTATTCGTTTGATTAATTATATCATTATTCTGATTATTGTTTTGCTAATATTAAGGTTTAGACTCATGTTTGATGATTTATTAGCATAATATGTCCTAAAGCCGAATCATGAAAATACATGATAAACTCCAGCTAGAGTCGCCAATTTCAACGCATATCTCCAAAGAATACGAACCGATTTTAAATTTTAAAATTTGTTCGTACCGTTTATACATTTGTACTTTTAGAAATTAAATTTTTATTGATATTCTATGAAGCAGTTTTATGCCGGTCGTCAAATATCGAACATACTGTTTATGATGTCACAAAATGTGTAACAGAAATCGTTGATCGTTAGGTCATCCATTGTCAGTTTTCTATTCTTTGACATGGTTCATCAATCCGTCCTTGACCTCAAAATGAAGAATGACATTTTCTCTGCCAGATTCACATTTTATTTTGTTTCTAATGATAATGTGCAACAAGACAGCTTCCTCGCAAAGTAACGGTATCGGCGAAAATCGAGTCCAACGCCATTTCAAGCCTTGCTTATATATATATACAAGTACATTAAGCGTCTTCGGTGGATTGAAACTTAGCATTACCATTTTTATAAGTCAAAACAAAACAAAGTTAACAAAATTCTATTCACAATCTAAGACAAGAGTTTGCATTTTTTCTCCTTTGTTTAATACAATGAAATAATATTCTCACAATTGATATTCCAGTCAGTTTATCAATCTCTTTGGCTGTTCAAATCTCCTCATAAATCATTGCTTATCCCACTTCCAAAGTGCTATGGTACATCTGCATCAGGATATGCAGGAAGAGGCTTAGAGGCTTCATCGTAATTTGGTGGCAGTACCATAATGGGCTGAATCTTGTCATCATCATCCTCTCCTGCATTGCCTTCTCTGTCCATACTGCCATCCATTCTGTGATTGAGTGGAGTCAAAACAAAAGTTGCAACTGTGTCGTACGACGGCGGAGGATCATAAATATATGGCAAAGGGTCTTGAGATGGAGTGTAAATCACTGAAACAAGTTTAACCAATTTTCTCCATTAGAAATACACATAGCTTACATAATTAGATGTAATTAATTATTTTACAGAAAATTTATTTTTGCTGAATGCAAACAAATGCAAGGAAGCAGATGGCACCTTCTGCTAAAAAAAACACTCCCATTCAACAACACCAAGTAACCAAAATTCCTGTTTTGCAAAATTTTTTTGCTTTGTCACAAGCTATGAAATAACTGCTTTAAGACTCTTGCCCCATCATGGAGCCATGAGGAATACTATCTATCTATCTATCTATCTATCTATCTATCTAAGATGATAAACCCTGTGTGGATAGCTTGAAGCTGAAGTATAGAGATTTTACTGAAACAAAGAAAACAGCTGGACTACTACTACTACTACTACTACTACTACTACTACTACTACTACTACTACTACTACTACTACTACTACTGCTACTACTATTACTACTACTACTAACAATAATGGATGCTATAAATGAACTGTAAGTGTAATACTGGAATGCTGTACCTGAACAAGTGTGAAAACAAGCTGCTTGAGGATGCTGCTGTGGCTGTCGCCCACGGCAAGTTTGTGTTTTGCGAGTTATCAAAAGCTTGGCCAAGACCCCAACACCAGCAATGATCAAGAGCCCACAAGCTGAAATCACAATTATTTATACAATTTGTACTCACATGACAACTGCATATGTTGTATTCATTTCAATTTAGAGAAAATAGTATGGCAAAAAGTCAAAACTGAAAAGACCTAAACAATGACAATGCAGTCTAAATGTTTTGCATATGTATCTATAACAAACAATATGACATACTGATTGACAATGCTGTTCAACATAATGTTATCTCAGTTTATATAAATTGCAAAATGGTACATCATATACGTATGCAGCTATTTAAAAAGTATTACTAATACTAATACAATAGCAGAACTTGAAAAAAAGCAACTTGAAAAAAAAAGATATTTGTTCTTACCAATGCCCATAATACATAACATGATAGTGATGCTCTCCTTTTTCTCCATTGCCTTAGAAATGAACACAGCACCAAGAATAAACATAATGAGTCCCAGGATTGCAGCACATGCAAATCCTATCATCATCTGCTTCCATAGCTGTACTCCATCCACCAGTGGCTTGTTTGCATTTGCTATAAGAGCTCTCTGTTGTGCTACATACTCTCTGTATGGACGAGATCTGGGCCTAGGAGACACAGGAGACTGTTGACCAGGATCCCTCTCTTCAGCTGAGGCCATTGCAGAAAAGTAAAGTTTATGTAGGCCTTAATCAACAGACAACACACGTCAACAGTAGATCTACTGTGGATTTTCTCTCTTTTACTTGTCACTGCATTCTTGTTCATGCATGGTGCCTCGACACAAGTTACTTGTTAAGCAAATTTTCAGTAAACACGAAAGACAGACACATGAAAAATAAATATAAAGATTGTGCCAGTGCTAAAGTAGTGATGCCTAATTACATTGTCATTGGCAGACAAGACTGGCCTGCTGCGACACCATCAATGACCTATCCAATGTAAACAATAATCTAACCTTGCGCTAAAATCTAAATACAGAAAGTGGATATGCTGCGCAGACTCTTAGCTATAATCAGTCGATAACTTATAATTATTGAATAATGCATTCATTGTATCCACAAAATAATAATGACAAAAATTGCTCCATAAATTTGTTCATCGATACAAACACAGACAGGAAATAACCTTAGACGAGGCGCATGCGAAATAGATCTAAACAACATAGGCCTAGGTTGTTCTTATTTTGTCGAGCAGTTCTCAGATGGCATAGTCCTAATTTGTGTTAATGGCTGCGCTCTGATGTGAACTAGGGACATGGCTACTGAGCGGGAAAGCGTTGAATTTCCAATTGTAAGTGTGTTTTTTTGGGTCCTATTTTGAACAGATCAAAATAGATTTCCTCGTACCTTTAACAGATTTAACATTCAATGAAGGAGAGGACATTGTCATAGCTAAACGGAGGCAGAACAATAACTATAGTATCAGTCTGAGTCGGTACACGGGCCCAGCGCACTTGATCATTGATGATCATGATGATGTCCAGTTATAACGCGCGTGTCTCCACCCATTGTCGAATGCTCAGTGCGCAATAAGGAGAAATAAAGAATAACAAAAACGACAGGAAAGATAGAGTGAAAGAGGTGCTTGGGTCATTAAGTTACTACAATCGTTACAATGTAAACAAGTGAGCCTTCAGACGTTCAGTCTTCTGAAGATCCTCACTAGACACTACCAATACCATACTGTTACATTGCCATACTCCATGATACTCGTAATATCAGTACTACTAATAGTAGTGATATTGAAAGCTACAAAGATAAAAGAAGAGGCTTCCGAGCCTGTGGTTGGCATTCCCGAAGATTTTTTTCCTATTACAGATATTACTGTTAGCATTACTTGGGAGATAACATTTTGATGTTTTCTAACACCAGTTGCACAGCCTCATTTTAAATAAAAATTAAATATTTCTAACTTCAAAGTTAAGTCTTTTCTATACAAACCTTCCTTCGGTTTTCATATTAAAACGTTAAACTCACAGCATTGAAACTATCTACGGCTAGCCATTTTGTGTGATGTCACAAGTGGTGTTTACTGTACTTCAAGTTGAAGTACAGTAAACACCACTTGTGACATCACACAAAATGGCTAGCCGTAGATAGTTTCAATGCTGTGAGTTCAACAAGTTAATGGTAAACGCAAATGGCAAATGCTGAAGTTCAACAAGTTAATGGTAACAATGTTTGCTCCTACATTGACAGCGTAGAGAGCGAAAGATGCTCGTTTGGAAAGGATTCGGGGTATGAATGTTGAATTTTGTGATAAAATGCATGCTGAGGCCTACTAGGAGTGTTTTAAAACATTTAAATTGTTGTGAAATTCAGTTCCGTAACCAAGCCAGTCTACTAGTAGTAGTACTAGAAGTTTACCTACAGCTACGGTAGCTGTAGGTAAACTTGTAGTATTAGTTGACTGGCTTGGTTACTGACTTAATGTGAGGAAAGAGACTGAAAGGGAGAGGGTGGAAGTGGGAGTAGGACACAGTTGACATTGGGCATGTCATCATTAACATTTAACTTAGTGTAAACTTTGGAGTAGAACAAAGTCGACATCGGATGTATGCCACCATTAACATTTAACTTCGTGTAAACTTTGAAAGGATGTGTCTTGGTCTTACGTACTCTTAGACCCCGCCATTTCATGTATTTGCTTTTGATTATCATCTATTGACAATGATATTTTAGAGCGAGTGATTTTCTTTGTGAAAATGATTCTCTACTACTTTCTCAGTTTCTGTCCATGATGTCAGCAGTTTATTATTTTTTATGGTCTCATTAGAATAGAATGCAAAGGTGAAAGTTCATGAACTCTTTCTAAGTGGTTACGTGAAAAAGGACTTTCCCAAGAAGTTGACTTTGTGGATATATTTTATTTATATCATCACTTGTATGACATCCAAAATAATGTAATTTTGTGAAAGGGACCTTACTCAATCATTTTAGATGAGAAAATGGGGATCTGCACTTGTTTTGAGACTTATTATAATGTAGATTGAAGCAAGGTACTGGAAGTAGGTCAAGTTCGTCATTGTGTGGCATATGATTCAGTCTCACAGTAACCATGAAAAGAGAAAGTAGTAAGTGATTTTTGTTGTAAAAGTCATAGGGATCTTTTGGAAGCGAGTGATTTTTGTTGTGAAAGTGATTCATCACTACTTTCTCTTTTTATGGTTGCTGTGACGTAGCATCATACGCCACGCAATGACAAATTTGACCTACTTCCAGTACCTCGCTTCAAACTACATTCTAAGTCTCAAAACAAATGCAGATCCCCATTTTCACATCTAAAAATAAAATGGTTGAGTAAGGTCCTTTTCACAAAATCACATCATTTTGGATGTCATACAATCAATGTAATAAACAAAATATACCCACAAAGTCAACTTCATGGAAAGTCCTTTTCTACAAAACCACCAAGAAAGATTTCATGAACTTTCACCTGTGCATAAACTGCTGATGTCATGGAGATGGACAGAAAGTAGTGTAGAATCACTTTCACAATGAAAATCACTCTCTTCTAAAAGATCTTTTAATATCTTTTGTGTGTTCTTTTGATTTATAGCCTTTACCTGATAGACAGCATGCTACACTGCAAGCAACGTGGGGTCTAGGAAATCAGCTGTTTGTTTTTGCAGGGCCAAGAACTCCACCAAGTCAAACAGGTAAAGAATATGGAAATGGGAAAAAAAGCTGTGAAAATATATATATTTGAGGGAAATCAACACTCTTGTTTTCAAGACTTAAAAATTGAAAGTTCATGATGACGTAAAATGTAAGACATAATAATATTAATAATGTGTAACAATGTACGCTTTCCCCATCCACTGCTCCCACCCCACCTTCTCCCCTCAAAAAAAAAAAAAAAGATAAAAAAGAAGAAAGAACAGGTGTATGGCACACAAACTGTCCTGATACAGTGATAGTGATACGAAGAAAACTAAATTCAGTAAACTCTTTCACTCAAGAAATAATTATAGCTACTTTCAGCATCTATAGCTTTTAAATTGCAAGCCATCCGACCTGATCTTTCACTCACTTCAGAGCTGTTATGTCGACTGATATGAACTGGAGCTCAGTGCACATGAGAATGAGTTGAACTTGGGTCATGTGACTTAATGAGAAATGTGTAGACGCTGGCAGGACATTACTATCATTGGTTCCACTGTCTCCATTGAGCAAGACCATGAGTTTCAGGGCCTCGATGTGGATGGTTTTTTTCACCACTCTCGAAAACCTCCAAGGCTCACAGTCTAGGAATGAAGATGAGGATTGGCATGCTCTAATATCGGAGAGTAGACCCTCTTAGTCTTAGGCTCTTTAAATCTTTCCATTTTGTCCTTGTTTAAATTTAGTTTATACTCCTTGATTGGCGATGTTTGTGTTACCTCTGGGATTGAAAGCGTTGCTGGTATTAACTGCTCTCACTTTTCCAGCTATGTTCATTTTTGACTAGCATGCATAGCGATGTGTCTATGTATTCACCCCCCCCCTATCCCCCATTCCCCACAAAAAAAAAAATAATAATTTCAAGATTTTTGCAAATCTGTGTGTGATGAGTCCTAATAGTCCCCCCTCCCTCCAAAAAAATTGTCCGTCTGTCTGTCCGCTATCTGCAGTTCGGAAGTGCAAAACTGGCAAGTGGATTAATATTTCAGAACCTATTTCAACTACCACAATCAAACTTGGTAAGATGGTGCATATCCATGAGATCTCATAAATGATCAGTGAATGAATGACTTCACTTCAAGGTCAAGATCACAGGGTCAGTAAATGTTATTAAAAAAATGATAATTTTTCGCAAAATTTCACCTTTTTTTCTAATTTATTAATATTGAATGTATTATTCTTTGATACATGATAGATCAGTGAGATACACATCCTATACAATTTAGTCAACCTCACTCCAAGGTCAAGGTCACTGGAGCTGTCAATTATTACATATAGTACATATATGTATTTTGAAGTGACCTTGACCGTAAACTATGAGAGATGATAGATTGATCTTTGATCTTTCATATATATTCCGTTTTTGCGTTGATCTTGAAGGTCAAGGTCATTTTAGGCCTTGAAAAAACATACAAAATATAGGTCATCGTACAATGGAATGGCTCTATTTAACCCATAGCCTGCAACAACATTAGGTTATTTGATCATATATGAGCATGAGAGGCAAGGTCATCCCAAGGTCAAGGTCACTGAAGGTCAGGGTTATCCGAAGGCCTCTTTTGATGTAGTTTATTTGATTTTGCATGAGCGTATTTGAAGCCGGAGGTCAAGGTCATGAGCATTGAAAGATCAAAGTCGGTATTACTTTGCATTTTAATGCCATTGTTTCATCTTGTTGTTTTTCTGGGCAGTCATTGTCATATTAAACATTGCAAGCTTCATAAGGAGTATGTGTGTCATACGGGCTTTGCTCTGCTAGTTATTTTTTAAACTTCAGGGATCACACTGGCAATCAAAGCTTTAACATCTCTGTTACTATTTTACTTTTTAACAGAAGGACCTGTGAATAATGGTGGCAGAGGAAGCAGCAGCATTTTAGATGTGAGATGGGGGCAGGATATGCATGGAGCCACAACTCGAAAACTCATTAATGAATCACACAGTAAGTTTGTTGCTAAAGATTACAATTTATTTAAATCAAATGTATCTGTATATAACTATAAGTTATAAATTATATTATTGTGGTTATTTTACATTGAATGATTTGCTAATTCTAAATAATGATTTATAGTTTGAATACATGTACAAGTTGCAGCTGACCCTATGACATTAACTAATATTCCTGTTTTCCAGGTGTATTTGTAATGCTTCAAGGACAGGTGTCAACACTCAATGGGTCTGCTCTGCACAATCAGTAAGTGTGTTCTTTACATCTGTGACTTATACTTTTCATAGGCAGAGTGCCTGGATTAGGCTAAGGAATTTTTGTAGACGCTCGGAATGATAAGTTTTGGTACACATGATTTTCAATAGTTAAAAAACTCTTACACATGCTTTCGCTCGCTCTCCCTCTTCATTTCAAGCGTCGACAGCCAAAGCAATAGGTCGCATTGGCAAGTGCTCCCGCTGTTCTAGCTGTGGTCTAGGATTGAAAAACAGCACTAGGCCTACTTTTGCTATAATACCAGTAGAGATAGAGAAAGTGCTGGCTGCAGTGGTCAGTGAAAAGAAACTCATTATACAAAGTTGTGGGAGAAGGAAACATTAACACTGTTATTTTCAAGTTCACCACTACTTCAACTAATAAAAAATCAAGATGACCATCTTCAATATCAAATACAAGTTTTACTACCAGTACTTCATACAAGAAGGAAACACCCGGTCAGAAGAAACAGGACAAAAGGCGAGCAGAATAACAATGACATAAATTACAACACCTGGTGTCACAGCAACAGAGAATACATCTATAGAAATTACAACACCTGGTATCACAGCAACAGAGAATACATAATACAGTAAGTGGGGGACAGTTTGTTTTGTTAGAATATTCTGGCAATAACATCGTTTGTATTGCGAAAATCATAAATGATAGGCCTACTTTTGTTACCGAAGTCAAAACGGTGGCAGCAGAATCGAACAAGCTCTCTCTCTAACTCGTGCAGAATGTGTGAACACGGATGGAAAGTGTAATGAAGGTGGCATACAACCTTCACGTGAAAAAAGTTTCAGTAATATTCAGTGTTCAGCTAACTGCTATGTTTACTTGCTACCACTGGCAAAATGGTTACTGACACTATTTCAGTACAGTGGAACCTCCGGTATCCGTCTCTCTGGTATACGACTCCCTCCGTTATGTGACCTGAAAACTTCTGACGGATTCACTTCCAATAATAAATGACCTCTGGTATGCGACAACCTTGTTTATGCGACCAGCGACCGTGTCTTAAGCCCTTTATACTACCGTCTTAGGCAATTTAAAAGAGATATCAGTTAATCAGTCTGTACCTCTCGTTTTTTTCTCTCATGTTAGTGTACGCCTGCTGTTGTCTGCTATTTCCGGTTCGCAAGTAAGGGACATTACTCGCCTACACTGGCTTGTCAAAATGGCGTCGCGCAAGAAGAAAGTTTTGAGTTTGGCAGAAAGAATGAAAGTGATTGAAAGAAGTGAAAATGGGGAGAGTTGTTTGTCTATTGCAAGAAGTTTAGACGTTGGGAAGGCCCAAATTCAGCTCATTATAAAGGATAAGGAATCTGTGAAACTACGATGGGAGAGTGGAGAAAGTGGCGAAAGGAAAACATCGAAACTGAAAGCTTCTGCACTGACAGACTTAGAAAAGACCTGATTAATCGAAAACGGTCTTTAATTTCAAAGTTTTTCCCTGTTCAAAATGTCTGAAGACCCGACTGTTTTCTATTTTTGAAGTTGTGACTAAAAGACAAAGCTAAAAATGAAACATGTTTTACAGTTTTCTTTGTCAGAGAATACATGCTGGTGAGTGTAAAAATTATGACTACATTTATTTTTATTTATTTATTTAATCGTTCTTATATAGCGCTTTTCCAGCTCAAGAGCTGCTCAAGGCGCTGGCCGATACGGGATCTAACTCAAGCCGCCCGAGACGCCCACCCGCAGCCTTTGGGCGCATGGTCTGACGCCCGGACAACTGAGCACAATCCTGGGCAGCCAGGGATGGGGGAGAAGGACCTAGGTGCATGCTGGGTGTTTTCTTGTCACCGGCACTCACCCGTCTAGGACATGAGCGTCAGGATCTTTAAAGTCCGTTATGATGGAATGTATGCGACACAGACTAGACCTCGGTTTATACTCTCATCCGAAGGAGTAGGAAAACAGGAGTAAAGTGTCTTTCCCAGGGACACAACACAATGGCCCGGCCAGGGCTCGAACCCGGGACCTTCCGATCCGCAAGCCGAAGCACTACCATTAGACCACAGTGCCTCCTGTACATACCCCTCCGAGCCTGACCCTCCCCCTCCCTCCCCTCCCCCCACCCCGTGTTCCGGTATAAGACCACCTCTATTATAAGACCGTATTTTCTCAGATTTTGGACGGTCGTATACCGAAGGTTCCACTGTATTTGTGAATCTGTCATGTTTGAGACGCGCAAGATAGATCCGATCGTTTTGTTTTTGCAAAGCATGCAATAACAGAGTGTATTTACCTTTAATTTGATTTTGCGTTGTTATTAGAAGAAGCTTTGTATAATGTTGATAATTTTTGTTGGGCGATATTGTTGGAAAATTTTCTAGACTTATTTGTTTACTATCGATCGAAGCATGTAGATAAATCTAGTGGTAGCTAAGAGATTCTTCTAACTTAATTAAAGTTATATGACATAAGACAGTACATAGTTCCGGTGACAAGTTTTACTTTGTTTGGATGTTATTGTGTGTGTCATGCTGGAATGTTTGAACTTTCTCTAGATTATAGAGAAGAGGGACTTAGATAAGTGGCACACTCAGACACTGTTTCAAAAAGGGGTGAAAAGTGAAAAAAAGTGATTGATAAAGATTTGTGATGATTGTATGCAGTTGTTGATGTATGCTGAATAAAGTTGGAAAACTTCATACGACGACTCCTGCCTTGTTGCTGAGTGAACAGGTTGCGTGGATAAACAAATCTGAGTTACACTTATCAAGATTCAAGCATTGGGGCTGAATCAACTATTGATAAAAATAACAACCTTGTAACACTCTAACTCCTGCAGAATGTGTGAACACAGATGGAAAGTGTAATGACGGTGGCATAAAATCTTCACATGAAATAAGTTTCCGTAATATTCAGTGGTCAGCTAACTGCTACGTTCACTTTGCTACCACTGGCAAAATGGTTACTGACACTATTTCAGTATTTGTAAACCTGTTCAACAAAAGGAGAGCCAAGTTACCTTGCCAGTTATCAGCTAATGAGCACTTCAGTGACATCTCAAGGGAAAATATGAAAAAATGTTGTCCTTTAGACATCAGATGATCTGTGATTCTGGCCACATGATATTTTATTTTCATGTTGACGGTGACAATCTGGACTGAACTGACTTCCATTGATTTCTCAAGAAAGACGTGGGCAGCATGGATCCTGTTGAACTGAACATCTTATGGCTGTTGGTTCAGCTCCAGCCTCTTTATGGGGGTTACTAAAGGCAGCAGCAAGAGGCAATGGAAGACATCCTTTGGCAAACAATGGACACCATTTGACGTTGTCTAGACTGAACGTCTACAAAGAAATAATCTGCGAAAAATACCTACAGCACCAACATCTATATAATGTTTTTGTAGACTTCAAGAAAGAGTTTGACCGAGTCTGGCATGCAGCTCTGTTGGCAACCATGAGAGTGTACAACATCAGCCCTAAAATTATTGAAGTCATCAAAAGCCTGTATGACAATGTTACCAGTGCAGTCCTCCACAACAGCCCCACTGGTTCAGAACAACAATCAGCGTGCGTCAAAGATGCCTATTCTCTCCAACACTCAACATCTTTTTTAAGAGCATCATGTCAGATGCCCTTGCAGATCAAGGCAAAGTCTAAATACGGGGTAGAGCAATCTCCAACCTCTGTTTTATGGATGACATTGATGGATTGACTGGAGAGGAACAGGAACTTGAACAGCTGGTACAGAGGTTTGACACCACCTCCAGAGACTTTGGAATGAAAATAAATGCAGAGAAGACCACAATGATGACCAGCAACACTAATGGCATCAACATGGATTTCAAAGTCCAAGACCAATCTCTTAACACAGTGCATAGCTTCAAGTATTTAGGAGCCATTGTATCAGACAAGGGGTCCCGACAGGAAGTCCTCTCCAGGATCGAACAAACAGCTGCTGCCCTGACAAAGTTGAAGCCCATTTGGAAAGACAGGACCCTCAGTCTACACTCCAAGATAAGGCTGCTGCACTCCCTATTCATCTCCATCTTCCTATACGCTTGCGAAATATGAACCCTCACAGCAGACCTACAACGAAGAATGTGAAGATGAAGTGCTACAAAAGACTTCTGGGCATTTCCTATACCCAGCACATCACCATAAAAATCTGACAGACCATCACAAAAGCCATTGGACAACATGATGACATGCTCACAGTGGTGAAGAAATGGAAACTCTGATGGTATGGCTGCGTCATCAGAGCATCAGCCCTAGCAAAGACCATCCTGCAAGGAGGCAGAAGAAGAGAGAGACAGAAAAAGAGATGGGAGGACAACATTCGAGAATGGACTGGCTTGACACGAGCGAAGCCATGCGGGTTGCTGAGGACAGAGAAATATGGTTAAACAATCATCTGTGGTGCCCCAATGACTTTCGAGTTATGGGATAGGATCGATCCTATCCTATCCCATAACTCAGAAGTCGTTTGGGCACCACATGTGCATTGTGAAATCAAAACAACTCCAAATTCTGCTTCTATTGGCTCTTAAAAACGGGATTAACCATTACTAGGTCTACAGCACATGCGCATTAACCAAGAAGAATGGAGCTTTGGAAAGAATTAGTGGATCCCCGATAGCAGAGGCATAGTGGATCCCCAATGGCGCAGGGGTAGCACAGTATTATATATAAAATATCATATTATGTATCATAAATGATACATACTATTCCACTACCCCTCCACTATCAGTGGTATACACTACCCCTCAGCTAACGGGGATCCACTTATTCTTTCCCAAGCACCATTCTTCTTGGTTAATGCTCCTGTGGTCTGCAGTCACTTTGGAATTTTGCTAATTCAAGCCTAAACATTGTTGTTCGTTTCCTCACCTATACTGAACTCAAAGAGAGAAAATCGAAAATGGGATGGAAGAGGGCATAGAGGTGATATATTTTGTCATCAGAGAGTAAAAGATCTATGTCAATCATAGCAAGTCTACGTCACTGTTCAGATAGGCTAACTGGGTACCAAAACTACGCTAAGCTTTTCAAAATCCCAATTAATATAGAATTGATTGAATATGATATCACTGAACACAAAAAATTATGTAAGGGACAGAACCCTAATATCCTCAAGTTTTTCTGCAATCTTTTTCAAAACATGAGACCTCCAGCCAATAAAACATTAATTAAAAGGATGTTTACGATAATGGTATTGGATGTTTGAGAAGTGGGATGGGAAAGGGCCTAGTGGAAACGTGTGTGTCATGGTTGTTGTCGTCTTGGGTTTTTTGCCCCTGGAGGGTGGGAGTAGGGGGTGGGTTGGTTCCATGCTTCCTTGGACCCCCTCACCCCATAATCTGATCCTAAACTGCCTTGGAAGCAGAGCGTCTCATTTGTAATTATAAAAGTTTGTCATAGTTTCCATGTTTAGGTTGTATTTTGCTGATATTTTTGGTGATAAACCCTTTTATATTTCAGGTTGAAAGAAGCCAGTCGACAATACAGATCAATCGCAAAAGCATGCAGTCTTGAACTACAGATATTGTTGAGTAAGTCAGTTACTTTTTATTATTAGTAGTAGTATTATTATTTTGTTTTGTTTTTATGGCTTGAAGTAACTTTACACCAGGCCTATGTTTTGTGGATAGATAAGATTTGAAATGGAATGTACAGTGTTTTCCACTGTAGTTAGTACTCAGTATGTTGGTATACAGGGCCAAGCAAGTTCAGATCCTCCTCTAGCAAACTTTCCAGCATGCAAACTTGAGCTGCTATTCCCTTGTTTTGTGGAATTTAGATTTCTTGACTTGACTTGAAAGTGGATATCAGATATGTTTATTATTATTATTTTTGTTGTTGTTATTTCAACTTTTTATTCATAGGTAAATCGGTGGAAGACGGAGAGCGAGAATATTACAGCAATCAGATTGAGCTGCTGGAAACAATGCAGATTGTTTGGAGTCTTTGTGAAATTCTGTTTGTTGATGTTATGCCAGGTACATATTACTTTGATTTTTGGTTGTTTTTTTTTTAAACTGTAGGCTGTTGGATACTTTTCATGAAGAATGATTCATTATAATTTCAGTGATAAGTGTAGTTGTTTGAAGACCTCTCTAACTTTAACAATACAATACATTACGACTTTATTTGTCTCACACCAAGCAGTTACAATGGCAGCAGCACATGAGTATTTACAAATTTAACGTGTGCATAGGAGAAATAAACAAGTAACAATATTAAAAGAAATAAAATATAATAATAATAATCATAAAATAAAATTAAGAAAATCATTTCATGACACAAAACGAACAGTAGCAATATATTTGTTAAAATAGAATTAAAATACTAACACTAGATCACACTAGGTGACACAATCATCATTCAACATTCTACATCATATATTTGATAGCAAATGAACCGAGATTACTATTAAAAAGGATACACAAAAATAAACACACAAAAAATCTTCCCACCCGCTAATTAAACACATCTTTCCCACATTTATCCTTAAACACACACGCATACATAACATTCGCCATCTCACAAATAAATCTGAACCATGCTAGAATAATAATAAATGCAGCATTAATAGTAAAAACTCGTAAAACACTTAAAACTGCACCTACATGTAAATAAAGTCAAATGCATTTAAAAAGACCAGGCAAAAACTCGCACATGCACACACACCCATGCATGCACAGAAGGTGTTTGTTTCTTATTATAAACACACCCACAGCTACCTTCACACGCACGCGATGTCACACTTACCTTTATCAAACAACATCATCGCGCCAGTTACTAAAGTAGCCACCCCACATATCTTTCAACCTCTAGCCACTTCATGAATTCACACACCCACATGTTGATTCCAGTGTGTAAGGCAAGGGAGACTAAATCAAATCAAGGGCGGCAATTCAACAACACCTGCAAGCATAACAGAAATATCTTAGTGATGGCAAACAAGCAGGTTTCCTGTAGTCACGCATACATCTGATGTAGGCTAGGCCTCCATTTTGTTGCTAGTGCATTCATTGTTGAAACTATGCATCCTCTATCCTATCCTATCCTATCCTGTCCCATAACCCGAAGGTCGTAGGGGCACCACAGATGATCGTTTAACCAGCATACTCCATCTTTCTCTGTCCTCAGCAGCCCTCATGGCTTCGCTCAGTGTCAAACCAGTCCATTCTCGAATGTTGTCCTCCCACCTCTTTTTCGGTCTCCCCCTTCTTCTACCTCCTTGCACTGTGCCTTGCAGAATGGTCTTTGCAAGGCCTGATGATCTGGTGACGTGGCCATACCATCGGAGTTTCCGTTTCTTCACCACTGTGAGCAGGTCATCGTGTTGTCCAATGGCTTGTGTGATGGTCTGTCGGACTTCGTCGTTGGTGATGTGTTGGGTATAGGAAATGCACAGAAGTCTTCTGTAGCACCTCATCTCCATGCTTTGTATTCTTCGTTGGAGATCTGCTGTGAGGGTCCATGCTTCGCAAGCATATAGGAAGATGGAGATGACCAGAGAGCGCAGCAGTCTTACTTTGGAATGTAGACTGATGGTTCTGTCTTTCCAAATGGGCTTCAACCTTGTCAGGGCAGCAGTTGTTTGTGCGATCCTGGAGAGGACTTCCTGTCGAGACCCATTGTCTGACACAATGGCTCCTAAATATTTGAAGCTGTGCACTGTGTTGAGGGATTGGCCTTGTACTTTGATGTCCGTGTTGATGCCATTGGTGTTGTTGGTCATCATTTTGGTCTTCTCTGCACTTATTTCCATTCCATAAGCTCTGGAGGTGGTGTCAAGCCTCTGTACAAGCTGTTCAAGTTCTTGTTCCTCTCCAGCCAATCCATCAATATCATCCGCAAAACGAAGATTGGAGATTGCTCTGCCCCCTATGCTGACTGTGCCTTCGTGATCTGCAAGAGCATCTGACATGATGCGCTCTAGGAAGATGTTGAAGAGTGTTGGAGAGAGTAGGCATCCTTGACGCACACCGATTGTTGTTCTGAACCAGTTCCCGATGACGCTGTTATGGAGGACTGCACTGGTAGCCTTGTCATACAGGCTTTTGATGACTTCTATAATTTTAGGGCTGATGTTGTACACTTTCATGGTTGCCCAGAGAGCTGCATGCCAGACTCGGTCAAATGCCTTCTTGAAGTCTATGAACACATGATATAGATGTTGTTGGTGCTGTAGGTATTTCTCACAGATTATTCTGAGGTTGAAAATCTGTTCAGTGGTACTTCGCCCTGCCCTGAATCCTGCTTGTTCTTCAGCTATGATTTGTTCAGCTTGTGGTTTCAACCTGTTGAGTATTATTTTCAGGAGGACCTTGCTGGGATGGCTGATGAGGCTGATGGTGCGGTAATTTTCACACTCCTGAAGGTTACCTTTTTTGGGAAGAGTGATGACAAGCGACTGGGTCCATGGTGTAGGCCATTCCCCACTCTGCCAGATCTTGTTACAGATAATGGTGAGAGCATCAGTCATCGCTTCTCCTCCTGCTTGTAGCAGTTCCGCTGGTATGTTGTCCACTCCCGCTGACTTCCCTTTCTTCAGCGATTGCACTGCTGCCTCAACTTCTTCCCGGAGAATTGGGAGGATTTCTTCTTCTTCTCTGCTCTCGGGACATGCTAGAACTGATGGGTCTCCATTTGGTGTATGGTTGTAAAGGTCAGAGCAGTACTCTGTCCATCTGTCCAAGACTTCTTGTTCTTCTGTAAGGCAAATGCCAGACTTGCTTTGGATAGTGGAGACTTTGGGCTGTTTAACACTTGTCAGCCGCTTCACAGTCTGGTAGGCCTTCTTGCTGTTGTTCTTGTTCAGATTGTTCTCTATTTCCTGGCATTGATCTTCTATCCAGTTCTCCTTTGCTGTGCGCATGCCTTTTCGGATGTCATTGTTGATTTTTCGGTAGACATCAGCTCCCTGTGAGGTGTTCTTTTTCTTTTTTAACTCTCTTCGTTTATCACACAGATCCAAAAGTTCAGGTGTGATCCATGGCTTCTTCTTTGGTCGGTGCTTGCCAAGGATCTCAGTGGCGGCATCTGTTACAGCTGAGTTGAAGGTATTGGTCATGGTGTTGACATCTACTTCGCCTGCCCCCAAAATAAGCAGTGGTGCAAATTTCCCTCCAATTGTGGCCTGAAATATTTTTGCCACCTCCGGGTCTTGCAGTTTGTCCAGGTCGAACTTCAGCCTAGTGCACTTTGCTGTATTTACTCTCTTCAAATGGAGCCGGAAAGACATCATCACGAGATCGTGGTCACTTCCAATGTCTGCTCCTGGAAAAGTGCGTGTCCTGCCAATGTTGATGCTTGATCTGAAGCGTTTCTTGACCATGATGTAGTCGATCTGGTTGTGATGTTCCCCGCCGGGACTGTGCCATGTCCATCGTCTGGATTTTTTGTGGAGACCAAGCGTGTTTGCCAGTACCAGATTGTTGTATCTGGCAAACTCCAATAGCCTCAGACCCCTGTCATTTGTCTCGTTGTTGCAGTGGGGTCCGCATGTGTCTCCCCAGTTGTGGTGCGCATCTTGGCCAACCTTGGCATTCCAGTCGCCTTGCACTATGACTATGTCCTTCTTCGGCACTTGGTCAAGGACCGCCTGTATATTTTCATAAAAATCCTCCACTTCGCTGTCTTCATAGTCTGATGTTGGGGCATAGGCCTGGATGATGGTAATGTTGAAAGGGGTTGCTCTCAGACGGATGGTAATGAGTCTACTGGAGACTGGGCGGCAACCCATGACAGTGGCTAGAATGTTCTTGTGGACCAAGAATCCAACGCCGTGTTCGTGCCTGTCATCTCTACCGCTGAAATAGAGGTTGTGGCCTTTGTCAGTCGTTGTTTCATCTAGGCCTTTCCAGCGCAGTTCGCTGATACCTAGAACGTTCCATCGATAGTGGTCCAGCTCGTGGGCCAGTTCTTCTAATTTTCCTTCCGCAGTTAGGGTCCTGACATTCCAGGTTCCTATGACGATGTTGTTTCTCGTGCGGATCTTGCTAATTTGTCCATCAGTAGCATACTTTTCACCTCCGTCCTGGTGGCCAACGGAAGGCGCGGTCCTTGTTCCGGGCGACGACCGATCCGGCATGGAATTAGTGGATAGCCTCATCATGTGTTGTGTCTTGGGCAAAAAAGACCTGGCAGGGCCCAATCCTCTCCAGGCTGTTGGCCACAGCCGAAATCCACGAATACAGTGTGGCTCGCCTTGGCCCTGAGCACGTGGTCGTTGAACCTGTAGTAACGTGAGGTTCCTCCGCCCTGGCCGGTGACTTCTGTGTAGAAGACTTTCGCCCAGTGATGCCGTGCTAACATCACCCCTGTTAGTCGCCTCTTACGACACGCCGGGAAACGTTGGGTCTATTCTATTTGCCCGAACCCACAGAGCACCATCCTCTATAGTGAAGTAAAGTAACTTAAAAGTCATTATTACCCATACTGCTGAAACAAGTAATAAAATAATTTTTTATGTTACATTTTAAGGTTTTCCTTGTAAAAAGAGATGAAGTTTTGATCCAACATTTTTCTGATCCAGGTGTCGTAAGCTCGAAATTACGGAAACCTATATATTTTTCTTTCTGTTGTAGGGGGGATGGTACTTGTTCAGCTTTTGAACTGGGTGCGATGGCACTTTGCTACTGGTAGAGATATGGCCCAGGATGTTTTGAGTGGAGAGTCGCCTGAAGATCACCCTGCCTATTGGGAAGCTGTAAGTATTAGGTATCTTCAACCCTGGCAATAATACCTCAACTTTACTGAAATTTGTATATAAGAAAAGGAAGAAAGAAATTTCTCTTATATAGCACACTTACAAGCTCAGAGAGCTTCTCAAGGCGCTGGCCCGTAAATTCCAGCAATCACACAATAGTTTGCTGAAGTCAGGATTCGAACCCACGTCGCCCAAGACACACTCACACAAGTCGTGGGCTCTGACCACAGAGCTATCCCTGCCGCCAATAGCAGGAATACATTCTCAATGTGCATGGTTGTGAATTAAAACAAAATATTAACACCTGAATCATGTTTGATATTAACATACATTTACCCGTATGGTTTTGTGTGTATTTACATAAACCAATAAACCCTTGGAATGTGGATGTGTAGCAATTATGAATTTGTTCAGAGTATGAAGATGGGATTTGTGAATTAGATTTGACCACTGATGAATTGTATTCACATCATGGTTTCCAATCCTATCCCGTTACTCGAAAATCGTTGGGGCTCCACAGATGATCGTTTAACCAGCATACTCCATCTTTCTCTGTCCTCAGCAATCCTCATGGCTTCACTCAAGCCAGTCCATTCTCGAAAGTTGTCCTCCAACCTCTTTTTCTGTCTCCCTCATTTTCTGCCTCCTTGCACCGTGCCTTGCAGGATGGTCTTTGCAAGGGCTGATGCTCTAGTGACGTGGCCATTCCACTGGAGTTTCAGTTTCCTCACCACTGTGAGCATGTTATTGTGTTGTCCAATAGCTTGGGTGATGGTCTGTCGGACTGACTGTCTGTGCTGGGTATAGGCAATGCCCAGAAGTCCTCTGTGGCATGGCTTAGCTGTTTATTATATTGACTCGTATGTGTTCAATAAAGTGAGTGCACTCCCTTCATCATTCATCATTGGTTATGTTCTTATCACTGAGTTTGTGTGTAAATACAGATCTACAGGCTGTTGCTACAAGGAGAGATTGAGAGAGTGCGTAGGCTGCTTTCTCTCCATTCCTGCAGCCAGATGCCACCGTTTGTCAGTGTGGAAGAGCTGCTGAAGAAAATGCCACAGTGGGGTGTATGTTGGGCTCTTTTTATTTTCTTTACATATATATATACTTCTTGAAACAGAAAACTGGGGATTACAATTTTCTATATATATCAGGCATTTTGCCCATGTGAAAGGTGTGGGTTGGGGAGACACATATTTGGTGGAGTTTTATGTCCATGACTACATTTTAGTGGATTTAAAAATTGTTGTTGCAAATATTCAATTAACAGATATTGTACATTTTGTTCCAGTCAAAAAATATATTGGGATTATAGCCATGATAGCAGAGGTTGTTGTCTGTTGTTGCTCGCTGAGCAAGTCAACTTTTGTTTTAATATGAACAAGGGTCGGACAAGAAACTTTGGGGATCTTTAGAAGTTATTTTAATTTATTATATTCATGTACACAAATAATGATGTCCATTGATAATTTTGTTTTGTTTTGTAGAACTTGCGGTCAGTGTCGCCTGCTGAGTTTGATTTGAAGTGGCGACACTGGAGAGAGGAATGCGTGCGACGTTATGACGAGGGCCAGTTCACTGCATTCAATCAGTTGGAGAGGGTGGTGCAGGTTTGTATTTAAGTCTTATTTGATTTTACGCCACGAAGTTGTCACTGTTTTAAATGTGGAACTACACATTGCTAGCGCTTCAAGGAAAACATAACTGCCTTTTGTTAGAAATTTAAAATTTTCTGTATTTTGACTTATCCGTTTAATTTTGTTGTTTTATCCTTTCACCCACCTTCCCCATTGTGAATAATCCACTGCTTTATGCAATAAACAATTGTCATTGTCATTGTTGTAATATTGACTTCATTTTGTGTTAGAGTTTGGATGTGATTTTGTTCATAGAACATAAAGAGCAAATTTCAAGCCTTTGGAATATTCAGAAACAAACAAAAAAAAGGATAGATACATGTCACTTAGAAACACTCAGTTTTGCAAGGTTTCAAGGTAGCCAACACTTGTTTAAAATCAGCATGTTAAGAACAATGCTCGTTCTTCACCATCAGAGCTTTGAGTAGATGTGATAGCAGTCCAGTATATTATGCAGAGTTGATGTTATTTTCAGGTTCTTTGTGGAGATATGTTGGTGTTCACCGAGCTGAGGGATATGTGCGAGACTTGGTATCACATGCTGATCTCAAAACTTCTGTTTCAAAATCCCACTGTGCAAATTACAGACCTTAGTTTCCATGTCCAGGTAGAATATTACTTTTTGACTTGCAGCGATGGCCTCCATGACACAACGCGTCATAACGCCTTGTGAGCGTCAAGAGGTCATCGCTATATATCGTGTATTAAAAATAGTTAGTTTTCGTTTTGCTCTTTAGCGAGTGAACGTGACTTTTTCTGAATACCATTTTTGCACGATGTATACAGAAAAGGTGACGCTTTGTACTGGAATAATTAGTTTCAGTGAAACCTCTGAAGGAAGATATCACCGTTTGCAGGGCTTAAAGTCTTCCGCCTTTCGGATGATTTTCAATCATTGACAGTTACTTTTCCTCCGACAATTTTTATTTTTCCGCCGTTCGTACTTAAGGGAGAAGAAAAAAAGGCTCTCCATATTTCGGCTCGTTAATCTTACTCGGCACGATACTTTGAACGTCAGCTTAAGCTTACCGGAAGTCGAAAGCGTGCTGTTTGAAAACTAGTGCAGAACACTGAAACATGGCGGCGCAGAGAGCTATTGTTCAGCGCACAGAAAAATTCGATGATGCGCTCGTGAAAAATAAGTGGAAGTGGGGTTGGATGGAAATGGAGGTTGAAATTGCAGAAGGTGAACAAGAACGTCTAGAAAAGCATATGAGCTGGTTTTGCATTCTGCACGGTCTGCGCGTGTGAAGTTGTATATGGCTCCAAAGGTCGGATCGTGTTGGACAATCACCTGAAGACAACGCTTCACAGAAAGGCTGTAAAGCCATAGAGGAAGTCTTGGAGAATGCCAAAAGGGCAAGGATAGCTACTCAAGTGTCACACACACAGTCACAGAGCAAACCCACATCCACAGAGGTCTTAGAAATTGCCATTGTTAATAATACAACATCACAAGACACTTGTGTGGCATGTGAGGTTCAAGGTTGATGCAATAAATGATTCTGAAGACATTGTGAAAGGAAAGCAACCTAAGAAGATCAAGCAAAGTTCTTTGAAGTCATTCCTTCTTAGACCATAGTAAAATAGTTAAAATGAAGTTACATTAACAGCCATGTGAACACATGAACAGAAATTCAACAATAGAATGAACTGCCACAAGTGATTTTGACACTTTTCTTTAAATAGTTAAATAGGGACTCATTTCAGCTATAATTTTATTATTATTATTATTATAGTGTGATGCAATCATGACTGTCTAATTGTCTTTGGTGGATATTTGGAAATTGTGACTTTTCAACTTAAAAACAATCACAATAAAGCGTTCTATTGTACCTGTAAATAGTATACATACTTGTTATGTAAGAATGATTGTGTTGTGAAAGTGGTAATTTGTGACATGTTTTTTCAGTATGAAGTTGAAGGAGAGCCTCCAAAATCATATTCAAAATTTAAAATTTACCCCGACCGGGGCGCTGCCCCTGGACCCCAAATTATTCCTCCTTTTTCTTGGTGGCTCACTTTAAGCCCTGCGTTTGTTTCAGGGTCATTTTTGTGACCTAAATGCACTCCTTTGTTCCCGTGTGTTGTTCATCAACTCTCCCTCTCTCTGTCTGTCTGTGTATGCATGTATGTGTGGTGTGTGCGGGCACGGTTTTAGTAGTAGTGGTGATTGGTGCTTTTGTTCACTTTGCGTGGCAAAATTTTCCAGCGTATCAAAGGCACATATCAACAGTAGCACCTGTCTACGTTTTCTGAAATTGCTAAGCCACCGCCAAGCAGATCTTAATTGCCTCAAAACACTTCAGATCTTAACCCTTTACTAGAATGTGACTTTTCCAATAGCTGGGGGAGATGGGGAGGGTGTGTGTGGATGACCGATGCCTTTGTTTTACCGCCAATAGAAATTCCCAACTATTTCTGGATCTGACTGGCTGAATTTCGACATCAAAGGCAGAGCAGTCAACAGATCAATACTGATAAGAAGGTGTCTATGTGTTCTGAACTTGCTTTGCAAATTTTAACATCAAAGACAAAGCAGCCAACAGATCAGTACTGATAAGCACGTGTCTTATGTGTTCTGAACTTGCTATGCCTATGCCACCCCAGAAGAGTGGTAGCATGTTGTTGGCAAAAGTAAGGATTTTGAGCAGCATTGTGTTGAAAAAAAAGCTGTATTTTCATGTGAATATTTATACAAGCTCGCAAAGTGTTATGTTTTTCAGTTTATTTTAAACAGGCATACAAGCAACACATTTTATTTCAAAAAATAGTTGTATTTGGTGTAGTTGTTTAGCAAAATAATTTTTCTTTCAGAATATGTTAACAGAGATCGAAAAAAGTTAGAGGGTCAAAAGATATTGATATTTTAAGAATAGTAAGTGTATTTTTAGCTGCTCTAGCAGTAATGCTATAAACGATAGACCTTGTCGGCCGAGCCGGCATGATATGGCTTGCAGGGTTTACAGCCGATTATGCAATAGCGATGGCTGATTTAGAGAGTGACCAGTATGGCACTGCAAGCAATGTGATATTCAGACAAAATGAAAAAAAATTTCAGGATTTTTTGCAAATCTGCGTGATATGAGTCCTAAATAGTCCAAAAATTCTTTTTGCAGAAAAAGTCTTTTCGACCATTTGTATAGGAAAACTTCAACGTTTTTATTTACTCACGTTTGGTTGGTTTTATGTCCTTTTTGGAAAACTGTGGTTTTATACTTCATTTTTTTAATTACATGTTATTACTGAACTGGCAATAAAATATTCACTGCTCTAACATCCCATCCTATTCATTTTTTTTTTTTTTTACAGGCCTGTATGGAAGAATTCCAAAGAGCAGGTCACCGAATGGGGCACATAGACAACATTCTTCAGGCAGCATTGGAGTTTGATCTTCACCAAGTCATCAAAGACAGCAGGTATACCCACTGTTGACTATGGTGAAGATTCAGCATGTGTATACAAGCTGGAAGAGACCCTCAACACCTCACCCCCTTCTTCACCCCACTGTTCCACCTCCATCCCCCTCCCTTCCCTTTACCTTCGTTCCTTCTGGATCTGAAAACCTCTGTAATCCGTTGATTTATAATTTTTTTTTTTTGAGAAATCATGGAAAGTTACCAAACAGCTAAATATTGACTATTACAACAGGTATGATGGAATAAGGCTACAAGTTTTAAATCAGTAGTTTCTTTCTTTCTTTCTTTCTTTCTTTCTTTCTTTCTTTCTTTCTTTCTTTCTTTCTTTCTTTCTTTCTTTCTTTCTTTCTTTCTTTCTTTCTTTCTTTCTTTCTTTCTATGTATTTGTTGCTGAATTTAAAGTGTGAACTATTCGTTTATTTTGTTTTTTTTTTAAACTTTTGCCCTGTCAGTATGTCTTTCTTTGATTATAGTATGATGTATTTCAAGATACTTTTTGATAGTAACTGATATATTTAGTGATATTATGTGTTCCAGCACATACCTGGGTGACCGCAGTTGGTGGTTTGTGGCGCATCTTACCGATATCCTACATCACTGCGGCCAGATTGATTCACAGACATTGGCGTAAGTTTCAGTGCATAAAGGCACTTCATTAATATGGCATGTGCTTTTTTACTACCAGCACCAAAAGATAATTTTGGGTCCGAACCAAGCTGCCTGAGAGATTCCTATAGTATGACTATGAGAGATTCCTATAGTATGACTATGAGAGATTCCTAGAGCACATTATGTTGACAGTGTTCTCGCACAACTCTGATGAATGCTGTTTTAATAAGGTGAGTTAATTGTAATCATGTTTATATTGTAGATTGATGGCTTACTTGTTCTGTTTTCTTTCAGATTTGGGTCTAACCTCAGAGAGTACCTTCTTTTGGAGTATGTTTCAGGTCTGATGTCTCACAAAAGGTTGGTAAACCATTCCTCATTCCACCATGACCGTTTTATTATTAGATGCCAACGATTTCAGACATTGATGATTTTGTAACAGGAACTGAGTAATGGATTAATTGTAGATTTGATCATTAAGTTTAAAGCATTTTACATTTATGTTTAATACATAAAACAAATTGTCCAAAGTTTGGATTGTATTTTTTTAAAAGCTTGGGAAGATTTATAGACAAGTTTTCTGTCTTAGTGGTAAATAAATGAAATACTAATGAACTTTTTTTCTTCCATCAAAATTCAAAAACATTTCCATTCAGTCTTCTAGTAATGATCTTACCTCTTTCAACCACATATTTGAGTGATGGTTTTGTGTGTGTTTTAGTGTTTGTATGACATGTGAGCGTGTATGCTGGTTACAGATCACTGCCCTTTAAGTCAGAATTAAAGGGGAAAGTGCGTATATAATGATATCCAATGGCAAGTATAGTTAACTTTAGTCCACTTGCTGGTGGGCTTCCATGGTCGACGAAAGTCAACATAACTGGTTTATGTTAAATAACACCAAAACAAAATAATATTGTTCCCTGTAAACCTTTGTCCCTTTGACATGACCGCCATGATATCGATGAGGGCAGTAAAGATGGTCCATGAGGAAGTCGACTATGGCAGTACAATAAAAGAGTTAATGTTCTCTCTCTTTTCGAAATCTACTGCTCCATATTATATTCATCACTTTAACAGCAGTCTAGTTTATCATCCCATGTATTATTTTCAGTTTGTGGCAAGTGGGAATTGACTACTTGGATCATTGTCCTGTGTTTGGCAAGTGAGTATAATTTCACTCCTAATCTGTTTCCTTGTTAATTCTGGTGGCACGATGTAGTTTTTGCGGTTCAGTTGGAAATTTTATAAATTCACTGCAGACAGTAGTGATTTTGAGGCAGCATATTTGTATCATACAAAGTACAGTTAAATTTTATGAATAAAATTCAATGTCCAGCAGGGTATAAAATGTTTTTTTGTATTTCTAGACTGTTAGGATATTGGCCAAACTTCATAGGAACATTACCTAGGTCCATGTTATGTATATATGTGTGTATATTAGTGTATGTGTGGGTATATATGTATGTATATATGTATATATATATGTGTATATGTATGTGTGTATATATATGTATATATATGTGTTACGTTGAAACGCGAACGAAAGTATGTCGGAAGCGTGTACGATAGATCTAATCGTTTCGATTTGCAAAGTATTCAATAATGGAGTTTATTTACCTTTGATTTGAGTTTGCATTGTTGTTAGGAGAGGCTTTGTATAACGTTGATAATTTTCGTTAGTCGATATTGTTGTAGAATCTTCTGGATCGGCTTGTTTACTATCGATCGAAGATTCGGGATAATTGTAGAAATTTGAAGGAACGATCCGGAAGGAGAAGAAATGTGTAATGACGTAAGTCAGTGATGACGATCTTTAGTTCGATTGGTGGCAGTACGTCATTTCTACCATGTACCAAATTGTTCCAGAAAAGAGAGAGGTTATTTAATCGTGTGCCGAGTTGCTGTTGAAGATAGTAAAGTTGTTGATAGTGATTTGGAAAGTTGCTGTGAAAGTTGTTGAGTTGAGTTGAGAATTGTATGCAGTTGTTGGTGTGTGCTGAATAAAAAGTGGAAAACTTCATACGTCGACTTAGTGACTTGTATGCTGCTTGAGCGGGTTGCGTGAATAAACGAATCTGAGTTACACCCTATCAGGAATTCAGCATTGTGGCTGAATCAGATACTGATAGAAAACACCATCATCAAACTGAGTGTAACAATATGTAAATATGTGAGAGTGTGTGTGTGTGATTGTGTGTGTGATAGCGTTATTGTTGATGGATCTTAACCACTGTAGATATCATCATCATCTTTATTTATTTTCAGTTTAGTGTTGTTATGGTTTTATTGCTTGAGATTTTATATGCAGATGGACACTGCACTAAGAATGTCCTTGCAGGTGTTTTGGGGGACAATAAAGATTCTGTATTCTGTATGTATTCTGTATAGGTTAGTGACCTGCATCCCATGCCATCATATTTACTCTATCACAAAGGTCAAGGACACTGAATTAATTTTGTTGCTAATTACGTTTTACTTAATATCTCAAACACGGCTGTAATGGCTACATACTACCCAGAGATTTAATAGTAATTCCGTTGTAGTAACCATAAACATGCTTAAATTAAAGATTTTGATCAGTGTAAAATGAGGCCTGCAAAAGTGAACACATTACCAACTTAATTATTTTACCTCAAAATATTATATATAACAGATGGTTCCTAATGCCAAATGTTGTCTGTAGAATTTAAAGTTTGTTAAAAATGCGATATCTCCAGAGCTAAACCTTTGATGTTTTCTCAAATCATGGGCCATCCTGCTGGTCCAGTTCTTGGTCAGTTGTGTGTCCATTGCTCCAAATTTCACTTTTGTTCAAAGCGTACTTTTTGCATTATCAATTATAACTGAACCGAAATTCATGATTTGTATTTTGTGGATACATTAAATACTGGTAAGCATGTTAATTCATTCTTATTTGTACTTTCTGAAAGGTTAAGGCCATTGGGCTTCACCATTTTCTAAAAACAGTTTGTGCTGTATCTAAAAATTGCCGAAGCCATTTTTAATAAGTGTTTGCTAGCAGATAGTTCAGATAGTAGCCTATCATTCCTTGCTTTCTGCTCGTTTTGTTTGATAAAGCCGAGTCACACCACTGCCAAGAAAATGAACACTGTTCAAAATGTTTATATTCCAGTTATGTGGGTAGTGTCTGGAAATACATTTGAATGGCTTGCCATCTTGTTTTACTTTGAAACTGTGTTTTATTTGTTAATAGGGAACACATGAAACTGTACATAGAGAAAATTCCGCTTGACTCTGAATGCAAAGCGAACAAACTGATTCACATTTGTGAGGAGAGAGACCTTATGGAACAGAGTGAGTATACTGTATTGAACTTTCTCTGTTCCTATATTTATCAATCATTATTTGTTTATCATTTAAAGATTCTTTAATAATCATTTGGAGATTCTTAACAAAGTCATATTGGGGAAATATATTGTCTATTATTATTACTGCTTTCTACAATATTATAAACTAAAGTCTAGCCGCGCATGCCAGCATTTCATTACACAAGAACCTGACACTCATATCCTAAACGAGTGTGTCAGATACCTTTACCACACCCAGCAGGCACTAAGTTCTAATCCCTCTTGGTCTTTCAGGATTGCTCAGTTGTCCGGTGCACATCATGCTGCAGGTTAGGGCGGCTTATGTTAGATCCTGTTGTTTGCCAGCGCCATGTGCAAATCTGATATAGAAGTTCAGTATAAGAACAATTCATTATGTGGCAACGTCCAAGATTTTCGACACTAATGAACATGTTTGAGAAAGTGTGTTAGTGGGTGTTTCTAAAAGTAAAGAAAGAGACAAATTACATGCAAAAGACAGAAATCTTATATATTTAAAAGAGTCTGAAGTTACGCATGTTTGAATCCAGAAACATAGTGGAGGGTGATTTCAAGAAATTGAAGATAAAGATGACAAAATAATTTGAACTCGTTACTTTGGAACCAGAATATATACATCGAACAAATCTAATGAGTGTAGGCCTACATGAGACACATTGTGGGTTCTGTTGTGTTTGAATGTTTATGTTTGTCTGGTAAATAAGACATTTTTTTCACGTTTTTGTTTACAGTCCAGAGCATTTGCAAAATCATGGGAGTGCGTTGCTCTCAAGCGGGGCGACTAGGCTCAGCACTGTCCTGGTTTCTGAGATCCAAGGTAAATAGATTATTGACTTTTATTCAGCATTTTGTGGGTTTGGGCACTGAATAGAATAGACCCAACGTTTCACGGCAGGTCGTTAAGAGGTGACTAATAGGGGTGATGCCAGCATGGCATCACTGAGTGAAAGTCTTCTACACAGAAGTCACCGGCCCGGACAGAGAAACCTCCTGTTACTACAGGTTCAACGACCACGTGCTCGGGGCCAAGGTGAGCCACGCTGTACTCGTGGATTTTGGTTGTGGCCAACAGCCTGGAGAGAATTGGGCCCTACCAGGTCTTTCTTGCCCAAGACACATCATATAATGAAAAGAACCACTAACTCCATACCAGATCAGTCGTCGCCCGGGTCACCAAGGACTACGCTTTCTGTTGGTCACCAGGACGGAGGTGATAAGTGTGCTACTGATGGACAAATTAGCAGGATCCTCACAAGAGACAACGTCGTCATAGGAACTTGGAATGTCAGGACCCTAACTGGGGAGGGAAAATTAGAAGAACTGGCCCATGAGCTGGACCACTATTGATGGAACATTTTAGTTATCGTCGAACTGCTCTGGAAAGGCATAGGTGAAACAATGACGACAAAGGCCACAAACTTAATTTCAGTGGGAGAGATGACAGGCACGAACATGGCGTTGGTTTCTTGGCCACGATTATGGGTTGCCGCCCAGTCTCCAGTAGACTCATTACCATCTGTCTGAGAGCAGCCCCTTTCAACATCATCATCCAAGCCTATGCCCCAACATCAGACTTACTATGACAACACAGAAGTCGAGGATTTCTATGAACATATACAGGCTGTCTGTGACCAAGTTCCGAAGGACATAGTCATAGTGCAAGCTGCTGGAATGCCAGGGTTGGCCAAGATGCGCACCACAACTGGGGAGACACATGTGGACCCCATTGCAACAGCAAGACAAATGACAAGGGTCTGAGACTATTGGAGTTTGCCAGATACAACAATCTGATACTGGCAAACATGCTTGTTCCCCCAAAAAAATCCAGACGATGGACATGGCACAGTCCAAGCGGGGAGCATCACAACCAGATTGATTACATCATGGTCAAGACACACATGAGATCAAGCATCAACATTGGCAGCACACGCACAATTTTTCAGGAGCAGACAGTGACCACGATCTCATGATGTCCTCCCGGCTCCACTTGAAGAGAGTAAACATAGCAAAGTGCACCAGACTGAAGTTAAACCTGGACACACTGCAAGACCCAGAGGTGGCAGAAATATTCCAAGCCACAATTAGAGGGACATTTGCACCACTGCTCATTTTGGGAGCTGGTGAAGTAGATGTCAACACCATGACCACCACCTTCAACTCCGCTGTGACAGATGCTGCCACTGAGATCCTTGGCAAGCACCGCCCAAAGAAGAAATCGTGGATCACACCTGAACCTTTGGACTTGTATGATTAACGAAGAGAGATGAAAAAGAAAAAAGAACACCTCACAGGGAGGTGATGCCTACCGAAAAATCAACAATGACATCCGAAAAGGCATGCACGCAGCAAAGGAGAACTGGATAGAAGAGCAATGCCAGGAAATAGAGAACAGTCTGAACAAAAACAACAGCAAGAAGGCCTACCAGATCGTAAAGCAGCTGACAAGTGTCAAGTGCCCAAGGTCTCCATGATCCAAAACTTACAGAAGAACAAGAAATCTTGGACAGATGGACAGAGTACTGCTCTGACCTTTACAACCACACACCAAACGGAGACCCATCAGTTCTAGCATGTCCCCAGGACAGAGAAGAGGAAGAAATCCTCCCAATTCTCAGTGAAGTTGAGGCAGCTGTGCAATCACTAAAGAAGGGGAAGTATGCGGGAGTGGACAACATACCAGCAGAAGTGCTTCAAGCAGAAGGAGAAGTGATGATTGACGCCCTCACCATTATCTGTAACAAGATGTGGGGAGTGGCCTACATCATGGACCCATTCGCTTGTCATCACTCTTCCCAAAAAAGGTAACCTTCAGGAGTGTGAAAATTACCGCACCATCAGCCTCATCAGCCATCCCAGCAAGGTTCTCCTGAAAATAATACTCAAAGGTTGAAACCCCAAGCTGAACAGATCATAGCTGAAGAACAAACAGGATTCAGGGAATTACCACGGAACAGATTTTCAACCTCAGAATAATCTGAGAGAAATACCTACAGCACCAACAACATCTACATAATGTGTTTGTAGACTTTAGGAAAGCGTTTGACTGAGTCTGGCATGCAGCTCTGTGGGCAACCATGAGAGTGTACAACATCAGCCCTAAAATTATTGAAGTCATCAAAAGCCTGTGACAAGGCTACCAGTGCAGTCCTCCACAACAACGCCATCAGGATCTGGTTTAGAACAACAATCAGTGCGCGTCAAGGATGCCTACTCTCTCGAACACTTTTCAACATCTTCCTAGAGCGCATCATGTTGGATGCCCTTGCAGATCACGAAGGCACAGTCAGCATAGGGGGTAGAGCAATCTCCAACCTCCATTTTTTGGATGACATTGATGTATTGGCTGGAGAGGAACAAGAACTTAAACAGCTGGTATAGAGGCTTGACACCACCTCCAGAGCCTTTGGAATGGAAATAAGTGCAGAGAAGACCAAAATGATGACCAACAACACCAATGGCATCGACACAGAAATCAAAATCCAAAGCCAATCCATCAACACAGTGCAGATCTTCAAATATTTAGGAGCCATTGTATCAGATAATGGTCCTGACAGGAAGTCCTCTCCAGGATCGCACAAACAACTGCTGCCCTGACAAGGTTGAAGCCCATTTGGAAAGACAGGACCATCAGTCTACATCCCAAGGTAAGGCTGCTGCGCTCCCTTTGTCATCTCCATATTCCTATATGCTTGCAAAACATGGACCCTCACAGCCGATCTACAACGAAGAATATAAAGCATGAAGATGAGGTGCTGCAGAAGACTTCTGGGCATTTCCAATACCAACAACGAAGTCCAACAGACCATCACACAAGCCATTGGACAAAACAATGACATGCTCACAGGGTGAAGAAACGGAAACTCCAGTGGCCACATCACCAGAGCTTCAGGTCTTGCAATTACCAAAATACCATCCTACAAGGCACGGTACGATGTAAGGAGACAGAAGAAGAGGGAGACAGAAAAAGATGTGGGAGGACAACATTTGAGAATGGACTGGCTTGACACTGAGCGAAGCCATGAGGGTTGCTAAGGACAGAGAAAGATGGAGTACACTGGTTAAACAATCATCTGTGGTTCCCCTATGACCTTTGAGTTACGGGATAGGATAGGACCAAAGAGGTGAATAAAGTATTCCTGTATTAGCATTAACGAATGATAATAATAATAATAATAATGACAAAAATGGATGCAGTACACACACTTTACCTTTGGAGCTCAACTTGTACCAGCTTACCTCCTCATGCGTTACATATACATTAAAGAAAAATCGTCACCCTAAATAACTGTTGCATTATTTGCCATTTTGTTTCCAGGATGTGCCAGCAGCCACAAGGCTAGCAGAGAAGTTGTTGCATGAATATAGGGAACATGGCAGCTTCTCACATCTGGATCTTCTAGATCATATGGGCCCCACTATGCTTCTCACCCAACAGTTGACTTTCCTTGGTATTTTATTTTTTACGTTGTTTCTTTTTTCTTGATTTTTTGCACTTGGGGTTTGACTTTTTGTTTTTTCTTATCATTTGTGAAAGAAAGTCTGCCTTACATTTTTATGGGATATTAGTGGTCCCAAATTGACTGGCTGAAACTGCGTCATTTTTTTATTTGTTGCTGATTCAGAAATGTCACTGATATCATTGTTATAATATTAATAAGGAATGATTAGAGGATAGGTATACATTATAGGTTGAAGTAGTATTAAATTTAGATGAAAACACTTCACACATTTTTGTGATTCAAGATTTTGTGACTTGACATGTTGTACTAGCCAGTGTGTAATTATTTTAGCTGTTATAAAATAATAACTATGCCATTAACATTTAAGAACAATGTACTATTTACAGTGGCTGTGCTGATGTTGCAGGAAAATATCGCGAGTTCCACAGAATGTATCAGGAGAGCAATCTTAAGGGTGCTGCTTCACTCCTTTTATCCATGTTAACAGCAAGAGCTGCACCCAGGCAGTATGTCATTTGTCTTTCCAAACATATCTGGAAATACTTTGAAATAATCCGGGGAAAATCACAACGAGCCAAATGTCAGTTGGTCGGTCAGTCTGTTGAAAGCCATATTTCAAGAACCACTGAACGAATTTTGACCAAACTTCATAGGAATATTACCTAGGTCAGTGGTCTGCCTCTCAAGCCATTATGTTTACTCCGCCACAAAGGTCAATGTCACTGGAGTCATTTTGTTGCTAAACACATTTTACTCAGTATCTCAAAAACGGCTGAAGCGATTTGGTTGAATTTTGGTATACACATACTTCAAATCATGGGCCATTCTTAAGTAGCAGTCCGGTTGTCGATCAGTCCGTTGCTCCGAATTTCTTTTTGTTCAAAACGCACTTTTTGCCTTATCTCAAGAATAACTGAACCGAAATTCATTATTTTTACTTTGCGGATATCGTAACTACTGCTAAACATGTTAGATCTTTTGTATTTGTACTTTTTCCAAGGTCAAGGTCATTGTGTTTCACCGTTTTATAAACACGTTTTGCACTGTATCTAAAAATTGGCTGAGCGGATTTGTATTAATTTTTTCTTGCAGATTGTTCAGATAGTGACTTGTTATTCCATGTCTTCCTGTTGCTTCATTAGGATAACGGCAAGTCACAACACCGGCAAAAAAATTAACACTTGGAAAAAAATGGCTGTGTGTGAGTGTCGGTAAAAATACATTTGAATGGCTTGCCATCTTGTTTCATAACATTTACTGCTCATGCAAAACATTGTATCTATTTTGTTCTAATAAGTACTGATGACTAGGTGCCCCAATAAAAGAGTCTTTAATACCTGTTGTTATATATTTATCCAGTGTTGTTTTAACTAGCTATTTCTGTTTTGATCTTGTTTGGAGAAATTATTTTTTTAAATTAAATTTTTCACTACGTTTCACTTTTTGTCTAAGTTATTAATATTGAACTTGCGATTTTGTGATGCATGATAGATATCAATGACACACATCCTCTGCAAATTTGGTCAACCTCACTCCAAGGTTAAGGTCGCTGGAGCTGTTCAGAGGTGGTTAGTATAGGTACTTTAAAGTGACCTTGACCTTAAACTATGAGAGATATAAAGTTTAAACTTGTATTTTTTATTAGAGATGATATATTGATCTTTCATAATGTTCTGTTTTTGCGTTGATCTTGAAGGTCAAGGTCATTTAGGTCTTTAAAAACATACAAAAAATAAGTCATCATACAGTGGAATGGCTCTATTTAACCCATAGTATGCAACAATATTAGATTATTTGATCATACATGAGCAAGAGAGTTTACATAAAAGTCAAGGTCATCCCAAAGTCATGGTATTTTTGGTAAAATACTTTTGCTGTAGTTTATTTGATATTACATTAGTGTCTTTGAAGCTGAAGGTCAAGGCCATCTTAAGGTCAAGAGCTTGGAAAGGTCAAAGTCGGTTTTACTTTGCATTTTAAAGCCAGTGTTTCTTTATTTTCCTGGGCAGTCATTTTCATGTTAAACATTGCAAGTTTCATATGGAGCACGAGCCATATGGGCTTTGCCATTCTAGTTTATTTTTTGATTTTTTGATTCATAGATGAAATGAAGGTACATTTTCTATTTTATTTTAACAGTTTCTGGGTCACACTACTCATGGATGCTTTGCCTTTGCTGGAGTTGCCGCAGGTCTGTGTTCTATGTTTGAAATTTTGTTACATTCCTTTTAGTTAAAAACTGCTTTAAAAAAAATATTCAGTTTGGTTTATTTTATAATCAATGAACGAAAAAGTATACATTGTGTTAAAAATGTTCATACCAGAGAGCATGCTAACAGTAAAAACAACACAAAGAAAAAGTTAAGCAGAGGTGCCTATCCCCAGTCTGACCATTTGTGTACTGGCTGCATGAAAAATGTGTATTTTGTGTAATGTCAGATTTCGCGCAACTCGCAACATTTGATCAAAGAATTATTGTCATGAAAACAGCCACATTCACAAAACATCAATTCATACTAACTCCAGCTCACCATTTTAATCCTCTCATGAAACAAAATAATATAGAACTCAACAAGTTATGGTCACAAATGTACACTATATTATTTTTTGTGTTGTATTTTACCCCATAACCCCCCAAAAGATCTTCATATTGTCCAACAATTAATATGAATTATGAATATATATAAATGCATCATTTTTTCGTATATTCTTCTGAAACTGGCAACACTTTTTGTTTTCTGAGCATACTAGAGTGTTCTGCATTTTGCTGTGTAAATACAGTGCCTTTTTATCCACTTTGTATTAATGTTAGACACCTGAGCCACTTTTGGGAAAAACGCGTTTTATTTTATGTGAGGGTTACCCACTTTGAACAGTTAAATGAGTGTCTTAATATTGATCGATTTTCACAATTTAAATTTGTTTAATCTTCTAAAGGTTTGTACCATATAATAAAAATAAAATAAAACATCCTGAACCAAAATAAAATGTTCGTCCGTAATACCTAATCTAAGTGTTGCTGAATGTCGTATGGTATGCAGAGCAATGCTAAACTCTTTGTTGCAGTGAGCATAATGAACTCCTTTTGAAGATTCGATTTATTCCTCAAAAACGTTCACGGTATTCGCGTAAGAAATGTCGCGCTTTTTGCTTACTTGCAACCTTATCCCGCTTTTCTTCAGACTCGCTCTCATCATAGATATGCTCTCATCGTCACTCTCGTGTAAACGCTTTCGCGACACCATGTTTAGCACAATGGCGGATACAAAGTCTCACACTACGGGTGACTACCTCTCACGCACGAGATTTCACTTTTGCGCATGCGCTCTAGGGTCAGCAAGTAAAGAAAACAGCAGATCGGAATATATATAAAATTGGTGCGAAAAAAAAAAATGTTTTGGTACACCACGGAAATGCGTATGTTTAAGGAATTGCTCGTATTGTCGTATTTTATGTTGAAAATTCGTAAAAATACGCGCCAGCGCGTATGGTAGGCACCTCTGGTTAAGTAGGTAGCATTCCCAAGTGCAGCAGTATAAATATTAAGTACTAAGCTTTAGTCCTTCCACAAACGTACTGTTATAGTATGTACTATGGCATTTTTTTCTAATGTCAACAAATCTATGCTGCCAACAGTAGTAATATCCTGTTGTTGTTATATATATATATATATATATATATATATATATATATATATATATATATATATATATATATATATAAAGATAGATATAGCTATATCTATATATGTATTACAATTTTTATCTGGAGCAGTTGATATTATTGCTTGTTACCATCCCCCATTATCATTTTTATTAAAATAATTCTATATCCCCCGTTGTCATTTTTATTTTAAAAAAAAAAATCAATGTGCTACACAGGTTGTGCTAGGAAGCAGTCAGACCTATGAGCTGATGCATTGCTTGGAAGAGCTGACGCAAGAACTGACCCGGAACGCACCAAATGTTTCAGTGAGGAACCCAAATACATCAACACCCCAACCACAGGTAAGAATGTTATATTGCAGCAGTTACTACCTAAACTAATAAGTCATGAATTAGCAGTGCAGCTGACTAGTCTTTTTCAGACTGTTGGGATTTTAAATGTCAAATACTCTGGAGTCTGCAAATACTTTAGTTTCAACAATTGCTTTGAAATTGAGACTATGGTTATGCTGTGCTGAGATTGGTTGAGATAGAAAGGGAATGCTCATTGTTTCACTGTACTAGTTTTGAAATGGGTGTTGCATGACAGTTTTCAGCATGCAATAAATGACAAGACAGTAGTAAACATTTGGCCTTTGTTTGTTAGAATAAAGTGCCTGACAGACAACTTAGAGTAGGTATTCTCTCTTGAGTAAAAAGCATCAATATTTGTGTTTTACAGGCTCTTTCAGCAAAAGACCAGGAAAAGATGAAACTTTTCAAGCTGGCCCTTGTTCGAAATCTGTCACGAGCTATTGTCCATGAAGGAACTGTAGTACCACCTTGATTCCTTCATGCAGCAGCAGCAGGTTTTTTCATCTCTCACTTTGGAACAATTACGGCTACATCTTGAAAACATTTTTTGTTACTTTTGACAGCAGTATATAGATCTTAAAGAAAGTCAGTCATGAACATGAGCATTGAAGATGCACCATTATATGGTCTTACTACACACTTTCTAAAAGAAAACATATCCGTAGGGTCTACTGAGGGCATGCCTGCTATTACTAAGTCTACAGTTTTGTTGAATAGATATGTGAATATTCAGTTGAGTCATCCATGAATATATGGATAGTTGTGTCAATGAATGAATGAACAATTGAGTCTTAATTACAGCCTGTTCGCACTTAAGTGCATACTTAAACAGAAAATTTGGCAACAGTTATAGTAATTTTAGAATTATTTATTTTTTATAGCGCAAAACCAAACTTAAAGCTTGTTCTAAGCGCTCGCACACCTACCTTCGCAATGATAAATATCTAAACAATGTGGTAAAATATTACGAGATAAAACAGTTAAACCATGTAAGAAATAATACAAACATCACATCTAATAAGGATACATATTTGAACAATGCGGGACAACATTATGAGATAAAACATGTTAAACGTCGTAAGAAATTATAACAAAACATCAAACACAGCGGCTCAACCAAAACTTTTTAGATTTTGAGGTTAGGTCACATAGGAATTGAGCTGGTGTGCACATCTAAGTATAAAAAAGGATGCTTAAAAAGAGACGCACCTACGTACTCATGCACACAAAGGAGGACATCGGCATTAAGATGACATGGGGAAAAGAAGTAATATGACAGTAATAAAAACAATATTCGAAGCCCTATATATCTCAAAAGAATTTCTTTTATAAACCAGAGTAACATTTAATTAAAACTATTTAAAAACCATACAGTGCTAACCCCAATAAACACTGAGTATATAACTCCAATAAACAATAAAAAGAAGTGTACAGGCAGCTAAGTATTTAAACCAAGAACATTACACAAAAGACACTGATGGAACACACATACACACACCCTCACCCTCCACTACTCAATCACACACACACTGATTATTCTGGATCTAAAAGTGTAGGTTTTCAGGTTCTTTTTGAACAAAAAAAAGAGACTGGGAGTGCTGGAGGTTGGAGGTCTGAGAGTTCCAAAGAATTGGGGCAAACAGAGAAAGATCTCCTGCAAAAGGATTCGCCCGAATATCTAGGAATGGAGAGGAAAGCTTCATCTTGTGAATGGAGTGATTGAGCAGGTTGGTACGGGCAGAGAAGTTGTGAAATATAGGAATCGGTGTGCAGACAGTGAAAGCAAAGAGAAGCAACTTTGTAATCAATACGAGCCTTTACAGGCAACCAGTGTAAGGTTTTCAGAGCAGAAGTTGCCCTAGAATGACGAGGTTGACGAAGGACGAGGCGATAAGCATTGTTTTAAATGCACTGAAGTTTGGGAAGTTTATTATCAGGAAGGCCAGCCAAAAGTGAGTTACTGTAATCAAGTCAAGAAAGAATGAAGAGACAGCGAGCTTGTTGGTGGCATCTGTAGTAAGACACGGACATATTTTGACCAGTCTTTGGAGATGCAAGTTCAGAACTTTGCACAATTTATTTGCATCTCCATTGACCAGCTCTGATCCAGATGCAAACCTAGATTCCGGACTTGGAAAATTCAATTTGATGATCTGAGACAGACGTTCAGTTTGTCTGCTGCAGTCATCTCTATGAACCAATCATGATGAGCTGTCTTTTCATCATTCAGATGGATGTAATTTCTCTGTTATGAATGTTTTGTAAAAGCATTATTGGATAAATCAAGGTGGCTTTCAAATAAATGTGAACACAGAGGATTGTATAATCGTCAGAAAGAATACTTTGAATATATTGTGATGGTAGAATAAATGTTTTGATGTACAACAATGTGATGAATGTTCTTGTTTTCTCCATTGAGCAGTGTGCAATTCTGGCAAGTCACATTCTCTGTCTAATCACATAATGCAAAGTCAGCACACAAATTAAGTAAATTCATTTAATATCCCAAAGAAATTCGCAGTGGATTTCCTGATCAATGTCCTTCAGTCCATTGCAATTACATTACATTACATTACATAATTGTTGCTTTAGGTCCAGCGGACTCCTCCGAGCCAAATCAGGACCGGACAACCCCCAATCCGCATAAAAGATCTGCCGAAACAACCCTAGTGGGAAAACTGAATGCCCTCCACCAGCCAGTCACTTTACAATAAAGACATCCCACGCAGGGGACGGCTGAGGCTTCACCCCAACTTATCGAACCCCCGTTTACAAAAACAAAATAGAATACAAACATCATTATAAATTATCAACAAAACACATACATATAAAATGCCTACATTGCTAAATAATAACATCATAGGAAGCCCTAGTGACCACCTGGCAGAAAGCGTCCAATATTCCCAAGCTGATCCAACAGACCTCATACACAAACAAGGAGTCTTGTCCCAGAAGAGTTTTCAAGAAAAAAGGTAGGAGACTGGTCTAGCGAAGAAGACGATAGTATAGCAGATTGATAGAACAGAGCAGGAATGAGAAAGAGCAAATGAGAAAGACAGCGACAGTGGGAATTTAAAGCACTAAATTTCCAGAAAGTGGGGATACTATTTATACTGAAACCCCTGGCACCCCAACTGGGGTAGTCCATTGCAATTTAACAAGTTTTATTCATTTAGTTAATACTATTAGAGATTAGTTAGTTATTCATTGTATACAGGGTCCAGCAGGCTGCAAAGAGCTGAATCAGGACTACAAAATCAGGACCACAACTTGGTTGAAAGAGAACTCATTCGCGATCCATATAAAACAATTGCTGAAACAACCCTAGTGGTAACACTGAAGGCATTCCACCAGCCGGTCACTTTTTAATAAATGCATCTTGCACAGGGGACACCGAGGCTATACTCTAATTTATCAAAACCCTGTTTACAAAAACAAAATAGAATATAAACATCATCATAAAATATCAACAAAAACGTATAAAATGCCTACATTGCTAAATAATAATATCATAGGAAGCACTAGTGACCATTTGGCAGAAAGCATCCACTATTCCCAAGCTGACCCAACAGACCTCGTACACAAATGAGGAGTTTGGGAAGAGTTTTCAAGAAAACAGTTAACTCTTCCGCGCCGGGAAGCAAGTTTTCCAGTAGCCGCCATGCATCTCTACCTGTCGGGAGGCAGGTATTCCAGTATCCCCACACTTGCATACGGTCCAAGCGAGAAAACTCCGCATTGCAAAAATATATTGAAAGCATGGTTATTTCCCATGTTAATAAAACATACGGTCACTTCCGCCAGGTCGAATTTTCTTGTTCTGATGCGTATTTGGAGTGCAATTTGATTTTTAAATGACGAAAAATTGAGGACTATCAAGATCTTTCTCTCTCTGCTATTTTGGTGTTGAGCTGCTATAATATTTTGTGGAAATTTACCAAAAGAAATATCTTAATACTTTAATGTTTACCTAAATAGCTAAAAAAAAACTTACATAAATGCTTTTTTTCAATGTTATTGTGAAAATTCAAGAAGAAAAAAATGCGAAAGAGGCTTTCATTTAGGAATTTTTTCAGTTTTTATTATTAAACAAACATAAAATTTATATAGTTTTGTAAAGAAATTAGTTTTCTATAAGTATGCCAAATTTCATATCAATAGGCCTGCACTGAGCTAGGCAAGAGCCGATTTTGTACAACTAGTGGTTTTCACAAGTCTGGCCCTGCAGGCTCAGGCCAGCAGTGATGCTTAGCTGCTGCACGCTCAGGCAGAATAGTGTTAAGTTAGGTGACTGGTCTAGCGAAGAAGATTTATACAGAAACCCCCGGCACTCCCACGGGGAGAGACATGACAAAATTTAAAAAATAACAATAAAGCAGCATTGACTTGATTATATTGTATCAATAAAGTAAAATTAAATTTTAAAAAATAAGAAATATCTTGACTAAGCCATAAACAATAGATAAATTCTAATATATACATTCTGAATATGTTATTAACTTTTTTTGTTTGTGGCATCTGCATATAATCTCAAGAAATACGGGATTAACTCCCCTCTCCCCTTTGTTTTTGGCATCACATTGTTCTTAGAATAGTCTTTTGCTAAAAAAAATCAGCAGTTCACTATTCTCGCAGATGACGTTGAAATGCTACATTCAACTTGCAATGCAACAAACATAGCTAGCACGGAGAAACTCAAAAGTGAAAAAAAAAAACAGAAAAGAAAGATTATTCAAATTAAAGCATTTTAAGGATTGAATGGCATTGTAATAAAATCATTGTACATTCATGTTATTATCTGTCAAGACTAGAAGACGACTGATAACTACACTGACATTCCATTTGCAAAGCATTACAAATTAATTACAAATATTTTACTCTGAAGAGTGACAACTGAAATATTGCAGTACATCTAAAAGATGAAATATTATCATACCAGAAAAATATCTCAGCTGGGCAGCAAAATAGAAAATGTTATGAAAATAAACTAGGGCCTAGAAAACCCAAAAAAGCATATAGCGTATCATCAGATGTACACACACATGCACTACACGGACACGAACAGGACGCACACACATATAACGAAGACGACCAACAACTGAAACTCGAATAAAGCTATTCATTTATGAATAATACCCTTCAAGCAATTTCAAAAAATTAATAAAGCATCAACAAGAAGTAAAAATATTGCAAAATTGCTGTTTTGTTGGTTTTTGGGGGGGGCCAGGGGGGGGGGGGGGGAGGGAAGAAGGGGAATATCTTACAAGAAGCTTTAAAAAAAGGCAGTTTACGGTATCCCGACCAGATCTAATTTTTGGACCTGACCCTAAATTTGTTTGGGGATTGATAAAAAAACTCAAAAAAATCGCACCCAAGGTTACATTACATTACATGATTATTGCTTTAGGTCCAGTGGACTCTTCCAAGCCAAATCAGGACCAGTATAGCCGAATCAGGACCACACAATCAAGACTACAACCTCACTGAAAGAGGACTCGCCCCTGATCCGCTAAGGCTAATTTATCGAATCCCCGTTTACAAAAACAAAATAGAATATTAACATCATTATAAAATATCAACGAAACACATACATATAAAATGCCTACATTGCCAAATAATAACATCATAGGAAGCCCCAGTGACCACCTGGCAGAAAGCGTCCAATATTTTCAAGCTGATCTAACAGACCTCACACACAAATGAGGAGTTTTGTCTCGGAAGAGTTTTCAAGAAAAAAGGTAGGTGACTGGTCTAGCGAAGAAGAAGATAGTATAGTAGATTGATAGAACAGAGTAGGAATGAGAAAGGAGAAAGACAGCGACAGTGGGAATTTAAAGCACTACATTTCCAGAAAGTGGGGATACTATTTATACTGAAACCCCTGGCAGGGGGATACACAAGGTGGAAAAGATTTTTTTGAACACAAAAAAACGCCCACCTATTGACCTTTTATTCCCCCCTAAGTTACCTACTTTTTTTCTTTTTTTTTTTTTTTTGGGGGGGGGGGGGGGGGGGGGGGGGGCCTTAAGAAAGTTACAGGAAAACTGCAATATGACAAAAATTTTCACAGATGTCTAATCAGAATATCTCAAACAAAACTTTTAAGATGACTTGAATAAACAAACAAATGCCACCTTAACAGTGAAACTCCCACCCAAATTAAGTTGACACTGATTACATTAACACCAACAAATCAAGAGCAATTTAATATTTAGTAATGATTGTGCAATACTATGTGTAGGGTGTGGGACTTCTGTGTTTATGAAGACACAAACTGAATAAATTGAAAAGAAATTCTAAACTGGATTGAGTGGTCTAAGACGGGACTAACTCGCCTTATTCACAGGCTAAAAACTAAAGGTGCCTGACAGGTGTGGGATCGATTCTGCCTCTGGGCGTTATTTTTCTCAGAATATTATTTACTTTGAACTCGGGCAACCACTCTGGTTTGTTTCCCCCAGCAAAATTTTCAAAAACACTATTGATTTGGGTGCACCACAGGCTGTGACTACACCTTCCCTGGGGTAGTCGGTTTAGAATTTCCAGATAAAATTGGACAATAAAGTGTCCTCACCAACAAAAGTGCATATCAATAATGGCAAGGTGGCCACATACTTCCAAGCACTCCGGCTAGATAATCATTTAATATCAATTGTTTACCCCTCCTTCTGAGACAAAACACGAGTTTAAACAGTGCATTTTAACACTCTGGTTCACACAATCTCATGGGTCGAAAACTGAAGAAAGCAAATACAGAAGGAGAAAAACCCTCTGTTTTGAATACAAGTACTGTCTAATTTCATATATTGAAAATTTCATATATTGAAACTGGTAAATGGGAAAATAGCAATTGAACAAATTCATTAGCTCTGCATGCTTATTTCTAGAAAGCATGTAGTAGGTGCTGTGAACATAAGTGAAATTAAATACACGTTTATTGGCAATAGAAGTAATCTGGTTTCAACATTATAAAGATTCAAATCCATAGACGTGAATACACTAGCAACTTCACACACTTCAAATCAAGATTAGTGCTAGTCTTTTTTTTTTTTTTTTTTTTTTTTTTAGCATAAATGTGAATTCAAAATCTTGCTTCTATGGGGTTACCCAATCATGACCTTGAATCTGAATCTCTTTGTGTGTGTGTGTGTTGCGAGTGAAGCTCTTGAGCGGATTTGTACCACAAATTTGCATTTCCTTTTTATGGCCCTGTCCTCGTAGCCACATGCATCATTAAACTCCGTTGATAATATGGTTGACAGTAACAAAGATCACACAGAGTACAGCCCACACCAGCACCAGGATGACCCACAGACGATGACTAAACGGCGATCGATGTATTGCTGGATCTCCACCCAACCTTGCCTGCAAGTCTGGCACCTCGCGTCGAGCAAACAACACCAAGCATGCTGGGATAGCGTACTGGATACCAGTCCCTGCATAAGACCCTGTGAATCCAACGAGGAAGTCTACCTTGTTAGTCGCTATGGCAACAGCAATGGGCGGCACAATGGCTAGAAGGGCGATGAGGTAGTGGTTGACGAAGCGAGACAGATGAGGTCGAGCCAAAAGCGCCTGAGACAAAATATGCTAAGGGTAAACACACTTGAAAATTACCTTGAAGAAAGGCCTCATCAGCTCCTACTTGCTACAACCTTGCAAAACCATCACAAGAATGGATAAGCTGTTCAATGATCTTTATACTGAAAAGTGGAAGATAACATCTTTTGAGTAGGAGGGCAGAAGGAATGCAATAATGGTGATTGTCTCTACAGCCAGCAAGCAGGACAATCTACACATTAAGATAACATAATTATGATTATGACTATTATTATATTATGATGATTATTATTTTTATTTTAATTTTAAAAGTTACGCAATATGTTGACCTGCAAGTTGTTACGTAGAGTGACTGCGATGATAGGGAAGTTGGTACTCAGCGTGAAGACCGGGAACAGCACCAAGAAGTACTGAAAGAATTTGACGTCTGTCACCTGGTGTGGTTCACCAGGCTGAAAATTTAATGTGTAGATGTCCTCCACCTGAAAAATAATCAGAGTCAAACATTAAACTAAGAATAATTTCCAGATGTCCAATAATCCAAAAATTGGCCAAAGCAATAGTGTTTAAACACAATCAGCTCTGTCCTTACAATAATTAAAACAGTACAAATATCCCTTTAGCTCTGTGACTTAAATCCCTAATATGCCAATTTTTTAAAGAGTTAAACAACATTTTCTCAAAGGTATCTTCAGTGTAAATTTGGAAGTGATGCAGCTTGTAATGATAATGGTTGACATTAGCTTCAACAATGTCTTAAGGCAGATGCACACATTATTAGTATTTAATCTTGTATAGTCCTTTTCCAGCTCATGAGCTGTGGAGGGTGCTGGCCAACACAGGATCCAACTCAAGCTGCCCAAGGCGACCACTTGCTGCCTGAGGTTCATCATCTGAACACAATCCCCAGTGATCGGGGGGAAGGGACCTTGTGCCTGCTGGGTGTATTTCTGTTGCTGGCACTCACCCATTTAAGACATGAGCATCAGGATCTTTACAAAAGACCTGTACCTCTGCAGGCATATACATCATAACCGGACCAGGCAATCAGCTATTGTTGCTTTCCCCCACATGTTTTCAGTGCTTTCGTCTCTTTTTGATCAATGGGTCACTAAAATAGTGCAAATAAAATGCTATCATAGCATGCTCTTTGCGTTTTTGTGTGTATAAAATAATCTAATTCAAGCCACCCAAAGCCCCAACAAACTGCTTGATGCCTATGGTCCAACAACTTCAACACGGAATAACCAATCAACCCACCTTTGAAAACGTGAAGACACCAGTGAAGCTCAAGATGGAGTAGAAAACCAAGATTAGAGAGTAGTCTCCAAACAGAACCCTTGTGAGGCGACTCTTGTTGCTGATTGGAGTCACTAGCGAGGGCAGGGAGTGATGACACATAAATGAGTACACACACACCCCAAACAGGTTAGGTATACCTGCAATTTCTCCCACAGCTGGTCTGCCTTGGCCTTTCCCCTGAGCTAGCTGTATCACTGCCAGGATTATCATCAGGCTGAATGCTATACAAATCAGACCAAGGCAATTCATTCAATTTCAGGAAATATGTATCTTAGTGGAATATGAGTAGATGTCCACCAAAAACATGATCAAATATTGTAAACATCTTTAGGCGAATGGAAGAAAAAAAAAACGCACATCAATTTCATACATGTCAAGCTCTTGGAGCTTCTGACCATAATTTTTGCCCCGAGAGACCATAATTTTCTATCGAAAACCATAAGAAATGCGTAAAACGGTAAACACGCACATACAAATAATTATTTTAAAAACACAATAATAATAATTTTAGCAAACACATGCAAATTCACCTGCATTTTTTAAAATAACAAACACTGTACCATACAAACAAGCAACTTAATAAGATTTAAAAAAAAAAAAAATTCATACTGTGCTTTATCGTTTACTTACTGTGCTTTATTTATTGCAGAAAATAAAAAACACCCCTCTCTCCCTCCCACCCCCCCACCCCTAAAAAAAAACACCAAACATACAAACAAAAAAACAATCCAAATTATTTAATAGAAAAAAGAAATACACTGCGTTGCACACAATTATGTCACTGGTGATCTTTGTTATAGTCATCAGTGCATTACTTCCCCTTCTCCAGCATTCTGACACTGGAGCTGAATGAACGGAAACCTTTCCTCCAAGACGGAAACAGTGTATAGAAATGCTATGGGCATGCCCAAGGCCCGTACTTCCTCCGAGATCACAATCGCGAGCTAGCGTGACTCAGAATTGTTCTCTAGGCTGTATTTCGGATTAAAATAAAATAAGAATTTCGGATTTTAAAAAAAAGGGGTCGGTGAAAAGAAAAAATACGTAAGATTTTCATCTTACAGCGTAAGGTGAAAAAAAAAATTGAAAATACGTAAGAATTACGGAAAAAAAGTAAGACTTGACATGTATGCAATTTGATATATTGAGCATAAAATTAGCCCAACCTGTTGCTTGTCCTCAAATATATAGTCAATGATATAGTAAAATAATAACACAGAAGCATCACACTTGGAAGCAAGAATAAAACTTTGAAGCTTGCACAGGGATTGATTTAACAAAAAAGGATTGAACAGAAATTTTGCAGATGCAGAGATACAAACAAATATTAGCAAATTGTTGAACTGAATTTTAAAAAAACACAACCACCTCCACCTCCAAAATGTCATAAACAGTTGTCAAAAATGTCAAGCACTAACCTAGCCATCTTGCTAGAGAGGTGAAGATCTGCAGGTATTTGGTCTTTTGGACATTGAAGAAAACAAACGGGCCCAAGCAGACAAAGAACACAGCCTGTACGTAACAAACAAAAAACTTTGATGTTTTACAACAAATTCAAACTTGGATTGGCTTTTCTACATGTAATGTTATCAGGCCTAAAATCACATTGAGCAGAGATGTGCTCATTAGCTAGACTGATTAGATTAGCGAGTCTATACACTGCCATACTAGTTGCATGGCAAGTGCTTAATAGATACAAAATGTAATATTTTGTTTGATAAACAATCTAAGAAATCAAACATAAATTACTTGAATTTGTATTCATTATTCATTTGTTAATAATAGGGCTTCAACTGCATTAAAAAAATTAAGTACAAACAAAAAAACAAAATAAAACTTGCCACAAATATTCTGTAAGCATTTCCTCTGGATATATTGGATGTACCCCAGCAAGGATCATCATCAGAAAGTGTATTGTTTGGCAAAAAGTCTGTACCATTACTTCCATTTCGGTAAGTGCTGAAACATCAATCAAACAAAATAAACCATAATCCAATCATCACTGCTTTTGACCATCACCATTACCAAACTCAAAATAAGTACATACAAGAGGCAAACCACATAAAGATATTTCCAGATACTCCCACACACAGTTGAAAACCAGTATTTTATAAAAGTGTTAATTTGTGTAGAGAAATATTTGGTGTCAGCTTTATCCTAAAGAAGCAAAATGAAAATGTGGAAAATTAGCAACTAATTATAATCGTGTATATCAAGTTAATGCAACAGAAGCGTTGTGGCCAAGTGGTCGAAGGTGGGACTAACTTGCCTTGTCCACAGAAACCAATGGCGCCTGACAGGTGTGGGATCATTACATTACATGATTATTGCTTTAGCTCCAGCGGACTCTTCCGAGCCAAATCAGGACCGGACAACCCCTGATCCGCATAAAAGATCTGATGAAATAACCCTAGTAGTAAAACAGAAAGCTCTCCACCAACTAGTCACTTTACAATAAAGACATCCCATGCAGGGGACGCTGAGGCTATACTCTAATTTATCGAACCCCTGTTCACAAAAACAAAATAGAATACAAACATCATTATAAAATATCAACAAAACACATACATATAAAATGCCTACATTGCTAAATAATAACACCATAGGAAGCCCTAGCGACCACCTGGCAGAAAGCGTCCAATCTTCCCAAGCTGATCCAACAGACCTCACACACAAATAAGGAGTCTTGTCCCGGAAGAGTATTCAAGATAAAAGGTAGGTGACTGGTCTAGCGAAGAAGAAGATAGTATAACAGATTGATAGAACAGAGCAGGAATGAGAAAGAGCAAATGAGAAAGACAGCGACAGTGGGAATTTAAAGCACTAAATTTCCAGAAAGTGGGGATACTATTTATACTGAAACCCCCGGCACCCCAACGGGGGAAGGTGTGGGATCAACCCCCGCCTCTAGGTGTTATGTTTCTCCGAATATTATGTACTTTAGACTCTGGAAACCTCTCAGGGATTTTCTCCGGGTACTCCGGTTTGCTTCCCCAGCAACATTTCACAAAATAATTCCAAAATAAGGTAACTAATATTAGATGGATAGGGTATGGGCTCGCCACAGGTTGCAATTATGCCTTCCCCAGGGTAGGCGGCCCAGAATTTCCCGATAAAAAGGGACAATAAAGTGTCAAAAAATAAAAGATAATATAATTCCATGACAAAAATCAACAATAACATTATAACCATCCTTGACAAAAGTGTACTACAATGGCAGGTTATCATATGGTATACTTACCAAGAAACTTCCCGCAGTGACTTTGGCACTGCTACAGCGTAAATGGCCAGGTCTCCATACAAGTAGATGGCCATGCACAGATTGAACAACAGTATACCCACTGAAAGTAAATCATTCACAGCAGTTAAAACATATCTGCTCATAAAAACATTTACTTCACATTTGCATTTAATGTGCTACATTAAGTTCAGAGGAAAAAGTATGAAGAATAATTAATGTTCTTTATTCTTTATATATATATATACTTGCTTTATATATTCATAAAATGTTAGTGCTAATATTTGCAAAAATTGAATTTGAGTCCAACTGTTCAAAAGGTTGTCTGTCAAACAGTAAATGGCTTATCTCCCTTATTAGAGGCACATGTGCCCAATAGATTAACTCGGCCCTGCGTGATGACCATGCTCCAAAGCATTCCGGTAAAAATAAACAAAGCATGAGTATTGAGTGCGTGTGGTATTAAGTGATGCTCAATGACTATCAAGGAGCTCTTTGCTAGACTTGCATCGTGACCTTACCAAGGACCCCAATGCCTTTTTAAGCTGCTTACATACTTATTTGAGAGCTTTCATCTCAATAAGGAGGATTAATAAACTATGATCATACTATATCTAGTTTAAAAGTTAACAAAAACTACCTCAGACTCACTTTAAATTCTGTTAATGGGGATTTTTTAAAAGTGAGTGATTTTCGTTGTGAAAGTGATTCCACACTACTTTGTGTCCGTGACTTCAGCAGTTTATGCAGTCATTAGTATGCAAAGATGAAAGTTCACGAATCATGTCGATGTGAGTTTGTCAAAACAGACATTTCCACAAAGTTGACTTCGTGAGTATATTTTGTTTATTACATCGCTTGTATGACACCCAAAACGATATATATGACTTTGGGTAAGGGACCTTACTCAACCATCATGAAAACGGGGATCAACATTTGTTTTGAGACTAAGAATGTAGTTTGAAGCGAGGTACAGAAAGTATGTGAAGCTTATATGCTACAGGTAATCCAGTAGTGTAAGAATTGTTGGCGCTGAGCTCTGTACGAAATAAAAAGCATGATGAACTTCAAAAGGGAAGGGGGGTTTCGAAAAAGAAGCCTACTAGTACTAGGGATCTTTTGGAAGCGAGCGATTTTCGTTGCGAAAGTGATTCCGCACTACTTTCTCTTCTCGTGGTTGCCACAGAGTGGCTTCCTAAACCGCACAATGGCAGTAGTGCAACAAATTGACCTACTTCAGTACATGTCATAGTTTAAGTCTCAAAACAAGCGCAGATCACACACAAATTGAGTATATCTCCTTTAAACATCATTTGATGACGTAAGGTTGTATTATCTATCACAATCAACTTCGAACATCATTTTTAAACACCGAAAGTTTGTGACTTTTTTACATATAATGAGAGTAAAATGTGAGTACATTCAGACTATAGAATCACTTTCACAAGAAGATGTTCGAAAAGATACATTATCATTGTTGTCTGCTAGAATTATTGGTTTATTGAAAAGCAAAATGAATAAATTTCAAAAAGAAGGCAACAAAAGACCAATCTTCCATAATCGTAGGATTGTTCCTTTTAAGAAAGACTAAAAATTGTCCCGAAAGAACCTATTATCCATTTGCTGCTTTGCATCTGTTAAATAAAATATTGAACAGATAATACTAGAATAAAAAACATTTCAAAAAATCCAAACCAAGTTTTACCTAACAGTTGTTTCTATAAAATTTTCCTAAAAGTAAATTCGGAAATTTTAAAATAAAAATGTGCTTAGCATATTAGAATTAACTACCTTTTCAAACATTGAACAATTTGCCCTTGGATTGAAAGATATATTGAAAAATAATTTATAATGAATAACCAAAAAAGGCAACAAAAAACCTATTAGTCTTACTTGTTCCTTATTAAAAACTAAAAAAAAATATTGAAAAAATAGAAAAAAAAAAAAAAAAAAAAAAAAAAAAAAAAAAAAAAAAAAAAAAAAAAAAAAAAAACAAAAAGCCATAAAAAAAAAAAAAATAAAAAAAAAAAAAAAAAAGCATTACCACTTACAAACCAAAACATTGGTTTGTCCACACATGTAATCACAAACTGACATATTTCTTTTGTTTCTGAAACATCAATATTAGCAGTGTGATTGTGGTAATTCCAGTATACAGTACTTTTTTGTTTTTAAGGCACACCTGTTAAGAACTGATAACTTATTTGAATTTGTTACTTTAAATAATTAATGTGCATAAATATATGCAAGACAAAAGCAGAAGGAGATGCTTTGTATAAAAACATGGGGTGACTGGATCTTCACTTCAAGAAAATAATCAAAAAAAAAAAAAAGATACACAATGTGAAGTACAATCATTATTTTCTTCTTTTACACTTGTACTAACTATATATATGTGATTATTATGTGACAAAAGACTGATTTCTGTGCGAAAATCTGAGCTAGGTTCATATTTAAAAAATAACCCACCTTCTGATTGCAACAAGGGTGAAGCTTCTGAAATGCTTTGTATTATACCAGCTTTATCACTCTGAAAATACAAATTGATATCATTACAGATTTAATTAATCAAAATAAATCAATACATTCATTCTTTAATTTAAAAAGTGAAAAGGACAATTTCAAGCAAATTTATAATAAAAACTTTTAAAACTGTATATAATATGCATATTCTATAATTATAGAACAAATATTAAATACATTTACTTATTAACTAGAAGCATTATAAAATAAACTGAGAACATATTTGTTTGTACATGCAACTCATAAAGTAACATTACAAGTACATGCTTAAGAATCTGGCCTAAGAAAAACTTTTTTTTTTAAATGACATACATCTGAAGTCTCTGGTTGTGTGACTAACAGCTTGGCATTGGCAATGGACATGGCCTCAATCATAAATGTCACAGTGATGAAACTGCCGAGAAAAAAAATCAGTTAATACAGGGTGTAGTATGTACACAAAATCCTGCCTTGAACAATTATGAAAACATGCACTGGGTCTTGGATTACATCATAATCGTATATCATATATTTATTTAAAATCTTTTCCTTTAGATGATAATGAGAAACAGATGTGTACATACAAATCAATGAATGCTAATTTTGACAAAGACAAGAAAGAAAAGGATACAATGCAAATTTGTCAAGCAAAGCTCTTCATGAGGCGGCCAAAGCAAAAAAGACAACAAAATACTTCCCAAGAGAACTCCAAGAAAGAGAGACATTATTTAGAAAGGGGGCATGATAAAGAAGCAATAGTTATAATAACAGCTAAATAGGCGATTTATAGTCACAATATCTGAAGCACTGAATTACCTGAGTAGAGTTTAAGATAAAAAGTAAATGCAACAGGTGAAGTGCAATGTAATAAATATAAAAAAGGGGATAAGGGGGAATAAAAAATATGACAATAAATAAAAATAATAATTCTGAAACAATGAAAGGAGTTAAATGCATGGGGATGGATTGGTACATGGAGATATGGGGGGATGAGATGAGGAGAAGGGGGGGAGGGTGGTTAAGGAGGGAGAGAAGGAAAAGATGAAGAGCTCAACTAAAAAATTTTCACTGTATCGTTTTGTCTCGCCTTTGTTAAAATTAGCATTTTTTTTACTTTTATACATGTACACATAAATTTTGACTGCTTGCAACTGTTTTGTTCCCATTCCTTTTTAGATAATATCTAGCAGTTTGCGGCAGGCCAGGATAGCTCCTTGGTCAGGGCGCATGCCTGGTGTAGTACATGCATCTTGGGTGACTTGGGTTCAAATCCTGACTTCAACAAACTACTGTGTGCATGCTGAATATTAGTGGCCAGCACCTCTGAGCTTGTAAGTGCGCTATATAAGAATAATTCCTTCTTTTCTTGTTCCGTTATTGTGACATGGTGGCAATGATCACATGTCACATGAACTTTCAATGCATTATTATAGTTCAATTCATGCAAAAATATAACAATAAAAACTTGTAAAATGCTGTCGCTGGCAATTTTGCGACACCACCCCATAATAAGTTGTTGCTGTACTGTGCTGCTTTTGACACATTTCTAAGTTAGCTATAGGCTATAGCAATCAGATTTAACATAATTATCTGTAACACACTGCACAGAGACAGCATTTGAATCTACATAAAGTATACCATGTACGAACTTTTTTCTCACAGTATAAATGAATTACTATGTCGGTCACAAGTGACGCCTTTTCCTGTGAAAAAATTGTTAAAAAAACACCTAAAGGCTATAATCACTTTAGAATGAATAAAATTATATTATTTTGTTGACTTGTCAGTGACCCAACAACATATAGATAATATGTTCAGGTTATGCTGCAGCAAGCAGGATGACCTATATATAGATACAGGGGTGGCTTGGAAGTGCAGTTTGTTGAGAGCTAGTTTCCTACATGCCAAAAGTTTGTGGATTTGAACCCCGCCAGGGATGAACATATTTGACTTAGTTGTGAGACTTTTCAGGTCACAAGGTTTTTTTTTTTTTTCTGGGTACTCCACTTTTCTCCCACCCTTCAAAACTGCAATGCAAATTAAAACTTAAAAAAAAAGGACTACTAACATGTGAGGGTGCATGTTGGTTACAAATTGCCAAGCTATGGGTATAATATAGGACACAAACGTGTACTTAGCATTTAGCAGTAGTAGTAATATTTATGCAGGTGTACAGGGTGGGGAACAACTCATTGAGAAAAACTCTGAAAAGGCCGGGGTCCAGGGACCGCCTAGGCCCCGGCGGGGTCAAGGGGCAGGGCCCTTGTAGGGGGTCCAGTGGGGCAAAGCCCCCCGGAAAATGTGCACGTTTTTAAGCCATACCAAGAGTGGCATAGTAACAGTGCAGTAAATGTATAGTGAACTGAACCAACCAAATATGAAAGAAAAGTAATAATTATTAGAAAAAACTTGAACAAACACAGGAGCACACACACACACTTGTGTTTTATGACAATAAAATTTCGTATTCGTATTCACACACACACACACACACACACACACACAAAAGCAAATACCACTAACCTTTACATTTTGGATGTCTGTTTCTTCTTGCACATTTCAGTCTTTCACAAGTTCAATTTTAATAGAAACAATCTTCTTAGCAAATTTTCAAATAAGTTTCTGCAAGTTAAATTAAAGAGGTTTCATTTCAGCACATTGTCTAATTTTAGCTTCCACAAGTTCACTGTTGTTTTACTTCCTAAAAAAGCTGACAATTGAGCTTTGCTTCATTAATTTTGCTGGTGATGGACACGGATGGGTACTTGAAATAATAGGTCTACTGGATTCGGAAACGGACAAATTTTTTTTCCTCTGAACTCTTTTTTTTCCCTCTGAAATGGCTGCCGATTTCCTCTGAAATCAGCGGATCCGAGGAGAGTTCCCCACCCTGAGGTGTAAAAGGGTTGAACATCAGCAATTTATTCAGACTGATTAAACCCCACCACTTGACGTGCTGCTGAGTTATTTAAAAAAAAAAAAGCTCGAGTCATCCTTTTATTCTGCTGTTTTGTCCAACTAGTGTGAATTCAATTGTCTGTGATGGATATAGACTAATCTGCTGATCAGTTACATAAAGAATTTGAATCGTTCCTTTGTAGGGGTCCTGATAATCAAAATGATTTGATCTTGATTAGTACTTCGCTGGAGCCAAAATTGGCTATTATGCAAAGGTCTTACGTGTCCTGATAATCAAAATGACTATATCCTGGTCTTGGGGACACCATACAATATATACAGCCTATTCAACTTACATCACTTCTAACAGATGTCAGGTGGATGTAGGTGTAAAACCTTCATTACCTTGGTTAGTCACCAGGTACAAACTGGAGTTTCAGCTTCACCTACTGCCCAGAATTTATAATGTTTAGAAATCTCTTCAACATTAAGTTTAATGACAATCCCATAACATTAACTTTATTAAGTTTAATGACAATCCCATAAATAATCATCTATTTATATGAAAGACTACATCATGCACAATCATTACACTATTTAATTGAATTGTCAGTAATTCAACAGCAATACAACACTAGTAATATAGTATTCTTATACTTTAAAATATTGCAAGCCTATGTGTTTATTTATGTATTATTTATTTATATGTTTTAAATATGTGTGTGTTTTGTGTATTATTTCTTTTGGTAGTAATATACAGAGAGAAAGAGAAAGAGACAAGGGTATACAAGCATGCACACATGCAAGCACAAATACATGCATGCAAGGACGCACTCACACAGTCATGCAAATATATTACACTGTATATTGAAACACATGTACTGAATGTCAATAATTTTGGCAAGAAAACCTTTAGGACTAGACTAGCTTGCTTACCTACCTGAAAATTGCTAGGATGATGATGGTGATTAGACTGATAAGCCAACCAGCACCATGGAAGGCTGAAGGCATTGTTAGGGCCCCTGTGCCCACAATTAGGTTGAATATGTATATCAGTCCAACCTGTATGAAAATGGTCGAGATTTCATTTCACTGGAAATTGGCATCTTGTTTGCAAAGAAGAAAAATATTATATTGTTGTTTTTTTTCTTCTTCTTGTTATTGGGGTGGCTCTGCTGCTGAAAAGGATTATCACGATGAAAGAGCAACATACACACATAATGACAGTATGTATATAAATATATGTCAATGATAAAACTAAAAGAAATAATTTAATTTTTTTTAAAATAATAAAATAAAATGTTAACTCACCCCTATGCTGTAATGAGATCCAGTCTCTGTTATTTCTGTTACTCCTTGGTTAGCCATTGTGTTGGTGGATTTTCTTGGTTACAAATTATGGCGAAAAACGCGACTGTGTGTACTTCCACTTGTAAAAGTCTATGTAGTTTATTGTAAATAGGCCTACGCCTCGTCTAAATTTTCACCGTTTTACTTTTAGTTCACTGGACTTAGCCCAAATTGACCAGCCATAAAGCACGTTGATATCACTAATCAATATGCTGTAAAAATTTCTGTCCTTTTTGACTATATCGATCTTCTTAGTTTGTGGATACCTTTAACGTTTCGTTGTTTTTTTTTGCTTGCCACCAACCTCTGACCTGGGAATAACTTAGAAGCAGATAAAGTCACATGATCAGAGTTATTACCCTTTGGACTAGCCTCGTAATAAACATATAAAATATTTTATTGAAGAAAATATTGTTGTCAAATGTAGTGAATAAAACATTAACAATCAAAACCTGTTTCTGTTTAGTAATGCATATGTAAGTCTTCGCGGTTTTTGTTTTTACGGCAAAATTTACAAAAGGAGAATTAGCTTTCGAAGTTGATTATAATAAAGGGCGACAAGTTCACCCCTTAATAAGTACACACACACACAAACCACCTAAAAATAGTTATGAGAATTTGGTTAATATTGAAGTTGAATTAGTTTAGGACACGGATAACACAGACTTACAAGCCTTCTACAATTAATTTTATGGGACTTTGGCGTCTATAGCACCTTTTGATACAAAGACCGAAATCGCTGTCATCATCTCATCTTCTTTCCGTTTGATACAAAGCCCGAAATCGCTGTCATCATCTCATCTTCTTTCCGTTTGTTTGTGTCACTAAAAAAGATGATAAACTATGATTTTTGGCATTAAGTGAACATTCAGTCAATGACCTTTGCACAGAGAATGTGTATCTCTCAACTGTAATATCAAAGACCTTGACCATGGGACGAGGTCGACTTAAACTTGCATGGTCGATTGATTACATATATATATACGACTATTGGTCTAAAATTCTCAAGTCCGTATAATTAGGGTAAAAGAACAACTCTGAAATATAATTACCATTTTGGTTAGGCAGTAGGCTATTACTGTTTTGATGTTATGACCTTGACCATAAAAGTGTATTATGCAACTATTGAAAATATGAAGCTCTTCTAAACCATTATTTCTGTAATTATTTACAATGTATGCCAAAACAGCACTCACCTCCATCCTCATTACTTTCTTCTTCATCCTTCTGTATCATTATATATTTGAAAAATAAAAAAAGGACAGTATAGAAAGTAATATTGATGAGTGCTGCGTATTCTTATAATTAAGAATATTCCCTCCTCCACCCCCACCCCCCCCCTCTATCTCTAAACACAATTTTATAACGGGTTCAATATTCATCAGTTTATTTCTACAACTTGCTAAAAATGTATTGTGATAATAAACTCAAGTATCAAATAAACTACAGTAAAGTTCGATTATGTTGAAAACAAAAGTGAACTTGCAGTTACCTTCACCTTTGATATTTTTTTATTATTTTATTTAATCATACTTATATAGCGCTTTTTCAGCTCAAGAGCTGCTCAAGGCGCTGGCCGATTCAGGATCTAACTCAAGCAGCCCGATGTGCCAACTTGCAGCCTTTGGGCGCACCGTAATAACGCCCCAGACAACTGAGCACAATCCTGAGCAACCAGGGATGGGGGAGAAGGACCTAGGTGCATGCTGGGTGTGTTCTTGTCGCCGGCACTCACCCGTCTAGGACATGAGCGTCAGGATCTTTACAGTCCATTATGATGGAATGTATGCAACACAGACTAGACCTTGGTTTATACTCTCATCGGAAGGAGTAGGAAACGGGAGTAAAGTGTCTTTCCCAAGGACACAACACAATGCCCAGCCTGGGCTCGAACCCGGGACCTTCAGATCCGCAAGCCAAAGCTCTACCATTACTACTGATTAGGCCACCATGCCTCCCTGGACCTTCACATGATCTCTGAGGCTCATGAATGATCAAATAAACCAGTACTGATGCATAATGTGGGTCAGATATAGAAACTTTCCACTGCATGATGACAATTTTTAGAGTCCCAAAGGCTTTGTTTACTTTTGGCGGAAATGGGTTTACCCTACAATATGCATTGTTATTACATTAAACAAAGATAAAGTGGGCTTTTGGTGCTCAAAACCAACTGCTAAAGATTAGATTTTCCATTTCTGTTCTGACAAGAGTTATTTCCTCTGTTATACTATGTGGCCTTTGACCCTATATTTCGAAATGAACCACGCTGCTTCAAGAGTGCATCTTTGGTGTCTGGGGTAGGGTAGGATCTATTTTATCAACCTAAAACGAAAACACTTACCGAGGAACTTTATTATAGGTTCTGTGACTGGCTGGTGGAGGGCATTCAGTTTTCCCACTAGGGTTGTTTCAGCAGATCTTTTATGCGGATTGGGGGTTGTCCGGTCCTGATTTGGCTCGGAAGAGTCCGCTGGACCTAAAGCAATAATAATGTAATGTAATGTGTATACTTTTATCCAAAGGATCTCAAAGGTGAAGGTTGCTGGATCAAATCTTTGCTAAACATTGTTTAGATCTGGCATTGCACTGTTCTTTGTAAATGGTTCAGTAGTCTAGTGGTGAAGGTTTCCAACAAATATAGCCCATGCATGGTTTGTTCACGGAAAGACCATTTTTATCCCTCATTGTTTAAAGTTATTATTAGTAGTTTTAAGAAATAAATTTATTTGTGTGTCTTTATTTAATTATTTGTTTTCCTTTTTATTGAGAGGATAGAGGGGAGGGTCCAGGGGTGAGTAGGGTGGGTGGGGAGGAATGGTGCTGTTGTTTTGTGTGTGCATGTGTGTGAACAAAACAGACCATAACTCAACCCGATTTGTAAATGTGTGTAGTGTCCTGGAAATACATCTGAATGCCCTGTCATCTTGTCATTTGTTGCGAGCACTGTTCCCTAGCAGATTGGCCCCTAGAATTCCATGTGCATCTTACTTTTAAAAAAAAGTCCAAGGCACGGTCCTCATAACAATGTGCATTATCAAACTCCGTGGATGATATGGTTGACAGTAACAAAGATCACAAAGTGCAGCCCACACAGGGTGCTACAGGTGCTAAAGAAGACTTCTGGGAATTTCCTATGCCCATCACATCATGAACGACGAAGTCCGATAGACCATCAAACAAGCCATTGATTGGACAACACGATGACATGCTCACAGTGGTGAAGAAACGGAAACTCCGATGGCATGGCCACCTCACCAGAGCATCAGCCCTTGCAAAGACCATCCTGCAAGGCACGGTGCAAGGAGACAAAAGAAGGGGGAGACAGAAAAAGACGTGGAAGGACAAAATTCGAGAATGAACTGGCTTGACACTGAGCGAAGCCATGAGGCCGGTTGCTGAGGTCAGAGAAAGATGGAGTACGCTGGTTAAACGATCATCTGTGGTGCCCCAACGACTTTCGAGTAACATGATAGGATAAGACCAGATATATGACAAATAGTTGTAATTACTCAGTGTAATTCCCCTTTGGTAGGGAAACTGTTAAATGTAACTTTAATTAAATACATAATTCTGAATTTAGTCTTACCCTAAGCAGTAGGGAGATCCAGTCCCTATTTCTGTTATTACTACCTGGTTATCCATTTTGCTGATGGAACTTCCATTAAAATATTGGTGGCAAAACAGCAACAGTATAAGTACAATTATGGTACAACTAAACCTTGTCTAACTTTCAGTTACTATATTTGAGTGGATTTAAACCCAGACACACCAGTCATAAATCACACAAACATCTTCACTGTGATTTAACGTTTCTAACCACTCTTTAAGTTTAGTACAAGGAGTACTAAAGACTTTAGTACTCCTTGGACTGGAGCTGGTATCCAGGTTGCAATTTCTGGACAAGTGCCTAGAGGTGCCAGACACCTGTTTCAAGACTGGCAACAAGGAAAAAGCCTGGACCAAGTTTCATTTAGCCGTACTAGATTCTTTACTGAACCCATCAACCTTTTTGGACCAGATGTGTCTCCATGGATCTGTTTTATACTGTTTCAGGAGATGCTTAGGGATGCATTTTGTACAAAAAGAACTGAGAGGCAGGTGCATGCAAACACTTTGAGCGAAAATGAGAAAGATGTCACCAGCTACATCGGTGGAGCAGTTGTGCAGAAGCTAAGGCAAAAAGCATACAGATTGAGAAACAGTGAGGAAAAACATGTAATTTTAGAGTGTGTTCAGCATCTTTCAGTGGACGAGGCAAGAAAGGGTAGCATGATAGAGCTGCTGGACAGAGGTGGGTTGATAAAACTTCATCCAAGTATTGAACTCTTGTTTGAAGCTCTTGAGACAAAGATCAGAAGTTTGTATAGTGGATACTCTATCCAACTGTCATTTGAGGCCTTCTTTCAAGAGTGTGTGTCTTTGGATGAAGTTTCAACAGCCTTCTACAACCGAATATATATATGAAGTGCGCACACAAGAAAAACTCAAAGAAAAACTTCTATGAGACATGACATTTTTGTATTTCAAAACAAGAGCACATCACAAATGCAAAACTTTCATGGATGATTACTACAGACAGACACATAAAGTAAAAAGAGAAAAAGCATTCCGAAAGCGTCTAAGACAAAATCCAAAATAAAGGTAAAAACCAAGTTCGCATATTAGTCAATGATGTAAACTTTTAGTAAAAGAACAATCCTGTCATAATGCTAGGTTTCATGAAACAAGCAATACCTTGGCTACTTTATTTTTCTCATCCAGAAAAATTTAAATCTAACAATTTTTCTCAACAAAAGAAATTTATATATTTTTAACTTCCTCAACACATGAGAAAACAGTCATGTCTTTTAACCTGTAAGTGTAAAATAAGACTGTAAAATTGAAAACAAGAACTTAATAAATATATAATTATGCCTACATTTACACTGGAATTTTGTGAAGATGCACTGTTTATAATTTTCAAGTAGACACATTTTAAAAGGGCAAAAGTAATTTTATGCTGATGTGCATGTTAAATCATACGCTTATGTATTATATTATAATTATAGAATGTTTCAAGAAAATTTTGAATTTGAAGAATCTTTGACAGTTTTACCCACAAGCCTAGCTGCTGTTGTCATAAAATTTAGAACCTTAAACCATAAGCTACCAGTGCAAAGGGGACGGTTTCTTGGAATCCAGAGATGTGACAAAATCTGTAATAAATTGTACTTTTAATGAGCTAGGAGATGAATTTCATTTTATTTTTATATGTCCACATTTCGACTTTGATCGAAAAGAGCTGCTTAAAAGGTTTTTCTATATGCGACCCAATGCTATTAAATTTTTTAATTTATTTTCAATGAAAAATAAGACTATTGTGCTGAAACTGGCTAGGTTTATGAAAATAATAATGGATTGCTTCAGAACGCAATAAAATGATTTGTAATATCAGTGATAGTAAAAATAGTGATTATTGTTTTCAATAATGACAATTTAAATACTCAATACCAGTTTGTACCCCCCCCCCACCCCCTCTTTATCACCCAATCTTGCGAGAGAGTGCGTGCGATTTGTGATCAGATTGTGTGGACATAAATTTTATGTAGTATGCTTGTGTTGTGTGATACTAATGTGTATTTCGTAAATGTTTATTATGTGTCTTAGAACACGAGTGTGAAAGATTAACTTTTATTTTTGTAATATATGTACATATGTATTTTATATTGTATTTTATGATTTTCATGGTTATTCTGTTTATTTTTATTCTTTTTTGTTGTATCCACAGCCCCATGGGGTTTTATGGAATAAAGCGCTCTTGACTTGACTTGTGAACACATTGTACCATATAAATAACAGGGTGGAGAACAACTGAATCAAGAAATCTCTGAAATGCGGCCGGGGCCCAGGGGCCAAGCCCCAGTATTCGCCCCCTGGAAGAAAATTAATTTATGCAATTTTGAAAGTAATTTAGGGCCTCTCCTGAAAGCAAAAAGCACAAAGTAAACATGAATAGAAACAAAAAAAAAAGAAAAAAAAAAGAATGTTTTATGCACATGTCTTTCAAAAAAGTTAAGAATCTTGATTTGTAGGCCTAACAAAGTTTCAGGTCCACCACTGTTACACACAAACTCCACATTTCCAATTTTACTGGGCACACGTTTGTCTATTTTTTTTAGCTGTAAACAGGCAAGAATTTTTATAATTTTAGAGATATTTATGGGTACGTTAGTAAAAACACTACATCTTAGGTATTAGTGACTAGTGTATAGATTTAAATGAAATAAAATGCAAAATGAACATAAATAAATTCTCTTTTGATTATCTACCTTTTTATACCTTTCTTGTCATGTCTTGTTTTTTATTACTCCATGTGTATACAAAAAAAAGTTTTAAAAAGTCCAAACAAGCCCCCTCCACTTCTTCACTTTCATGCCAGTCTGAAAGATCGTATGCATGAACACTACTGACACTAATTGTCTAATGTCAGTACCGGAAAAAAAATAGAAAAAACGAACGCATCACGGAGAACACTTGTGGAAATGCAGTCGAATGTTTTCAGAACACAATAAACCGGAAGTCAATTGCCGGAAGTCTCGCAATCTTTCAAACAACGCGAGAATATAACCACATGGTTGATACGGACGCTTTTGGACGTTTTGCCTGTTTAGACCTTCGGCCGCTTTTGGCCGCTATGCCCAGTAAAGGGTAGCCCTCAGCTTCTCACACTCGGAACTCAATATTTTTTTTCTCGGAAATGCAAATGCCTTCTGCGGAAATCCGCGGATTCGCGGAAATCCGCGGATTCGCGGAAAGTTCTCCACCCTGAAATAAGCTGTAAACACATTTTAAGAGGGCAAAAGTAATTTATGCTGATGTACATGTTAAATCATACGCTCATATATTGTGAACACGTACCATATAAATAAAGTTGTTGGTACAAAATAAATTAAAAAGAAAACATTGTATGTGTGTGCTTTATTTTTACTTTACATACAAGATATGCTGTAAAGGTACCCTTTAAACAAAATCAAAGTTTACAAACAGCAGTATGGCCAGCCTCACCATCATTGGATGCCAGCGCATACCTTCTTTCTTCTTGCAGCTGAAAGCCTTGAGCTGCTCTTCCCAGAAAAGCTTTGTCAGGGGGTTGTTCAAAGATCCAACTTTGTCATTAATCACTGTCTGCAGTGACTTGTGCACAGAAGCACTGACCGCAACACTTTCAGCTGCCATTTCTTTTCTGAATTTTTCCAGCTTATTTTCTACTGCTTAAGAAATAAGAATGTTTTCGTGCCTCCTTGAGTGCTTTCTTTAGCACACTGTTTGAAAGTTTTAACGGGTTATTGGCACACACTGGGGTTTTCTGGGCATGGACCTCTCTCTCCAACTTCTTCTTCAAAAGTGTTTCAGTATACCGGCAGTGCGCACACATGTCTCTATCATTTGTATCAAGCAGCCAAGCACACTTGTTGGATCTTACAGTGGATGTGTGCACATCAGCTGACAGACACACAATGTGACGAAAATACAACTGACCCTTGGCGGGTAAACTTGCAAATTCCTGCAAGGTTTGTGCATTCACGCCCTTGCACATGGTCCTTGTTGCTAGTTCTGTCAGAAAGTTTTTCAGAGATACAGCCTCCAGGGTTCTGTTTTCACCGGGTACTGTAAAGCCATGTACAGTCACTGTCGCAACAAAATCTGGCTTTACGCTGACTTGTACCTTCAGTGCACTGCCTTCCACGACACCCACCACAATCTCTGTCTCTGTGCTGCAAACCTTTATCCAAGGTGAAGGCAATCTCTCTGCAGCAGCTTGGATCTCCCCGAAGGTGTAGTAGACAACCCGCTCTGGGATAGAGGGAGGTAGTCTCTCCATCTGACACAATATATTGGGTCATGTTTATTTTATCTTATTGCATCTAGGCGATTGAATTTATATAGCAACCAGTCATACATTCTTGACCAAAGTATCAATAATTTACAGCATTGGCAGCTTTAATTTCTGCTGACCATTGTAAATTGCTTTTTAGAACACAAATAGAGATAATCTAATAAATTAAAATATATGCCTTTTAATGTTTAGCACAGCCACCAAGGCACCATTGTTTTAAGCATAACATGCTTCTGTTGTATTCACATATTTAGGCTGACTCTGTTTACTGTTTCCTTACTTGTAATTTATAGCCCCCTTCCCACCGACACAAAAAAATGATAAATTGAATTTAACTGAATAAATAGTAATTATAAGAATAACCGAATTATTAACTATTTATATTAATTTATCAAATCAACCTCAATCTTAAAGTTAAAATGTAAATTTATAGATTAATAAGTTATAAAATAGTAGATGTAAGAATAATATAATGTCCCACTTAATATTAGAAATCAATATTAATAATAATTAATACCCATAGAGGCTACACAGTGCTTCAGATTGTTTTCAGACATCATGGGCCCAATGACCCATGGCCATGCAAAATGATGGGTCAATTTTGAAAAAGATGGGTCATTGACAATCGAAGGTATTCGTATCGTATGTTCACCTAGTCCTTCTTGATTTTTATGACGCGCCAGGCTGGCGCATTCACGTTGACTGTTGTTATGCGCCATTCTGATAAAATATGCGCCAATGGCGCGGGCGCACCAACAATCTGATTCTGAAGCACTGCTACATGAGGCAAAATATACACTAGTTTATTGGAATTTAAAAAAAAGATTCACAAGTAGTTCTATAATTCATAATTGGGTAACATTTTAATATTATAACGTAATTTATTATTATAATAGATTATCATTGGCCTACTTTAGTAAAGGATGACAAAGTACTACTACTACTAGCAATGTCAAAAACATTAACTAACACGTATATAATACAGTCATGTAAGAATAATAATAATTAATATTATTCTTAAGTGACTGACTATAAGTGTATTATAAAAATTAGTAATATCCATTGCAAATTTAATAATAAGTGGTAATTGTAAATACATAAAATGTTAAACATTAACAATAAATAATAATATTATCATTTTTTAAAATAATTAAATACATGAGACCATGAACATACACTAGTAGATTATTGGAGTAAATATATTTTAAAAAATATATATAAAACTAAAAGTCTAGGTTGAAACATAGACAATAATAAGACATAAACTATAATAATGTAACTGTTTTACAATTTTTAGTAGTTTATCATAAAGCAACGTAAAAATTTAACAGTATACTCAAATTATAGAAGTAAGCTGAGTAACGTTTACATTTCATTGCACTAAAACTGATGTTTAAAATAAAATGCAGCAAGCACAGCTGGCCCACAGTGTCATTGTGCACGAATCTGAGCAAATTTTGTTTCAGAACTAACTCTTGAAAGTCATCTTTGATCTGTGTTGTTATATAAATATTACAAATTTCGTACAAGTTCAAGAGACAGTTACTCACTGGAGGCTTTCTGGGTGGGGGCTTGGGAGTTTCCACACTTTTTGTTGGCATAAATCGTGTCGGCAGGCTTCCTGGTATCAAGAAGTGCCTTCCACTATTACCTGAAATAAGAGCATACAATGGAAACATGAAAACAGAGAACAAGTGGTCTATGTTATGTATAGGGACTATATAAGTATATTAGGCCATGAAGCCTTTCCAGTGTCCAGTCGTGTTTAATAAATATTGATACGTTGGGGTTTAAGCGACATGCAATTTTTGCTAACTATTTATCATTTACTATCATTCTAATAAGTAGGCTAGCATTATCAAGTTCCAGAAGGCTTTTAAACATATTACCTTTGGATGCTCTTCTTGTTACTGGATTTTGTGCATTCCAGTATTTAACAACACGATTAGTAAAACAATGCTTCCTAACCTAACATTAGTTCTGCTATAATTTACATTAATCTTCAGTTCATGATTTCTGGTTACATTATTATTAGTGTTGTAAGTAGGCTATAATAATAATAATAACGGATTTTTATATAGCGGGTACTCCAGCCTATGACCAGACTCACCACGCTTTACATAGTCATTACATATAAATTTATACATGCACTCGATGAAACATCACTTTTGCTACAATACACCAAAAGACGGGACAGTAAAGGTACAGACTATTTACAACTATGTACATAAATTACAAAAAAGACAAAAATAGACTATTTACAACTATGTACACAAATGACAAAAAGACAGAAGGTAGAATAGCAAAAACCTATTCACAGCTATTTATATGCCCGGTTAGGCCCAGGAAGAAAAACAGTACAAAATATTTATTTACAGCCGTGTATACACTTACGGATCAGACATAGGCAAAAGATGAGAGAATGGCAGCGGGATACAAATCAATCTGAATAATGCAGTTTGAAGAGGTGGGTTTTGAGGGCCTTTTTGAATGCTTGTGTTGATTGTATGTTGCGGATATGGGAGGGAAGGGAATTCCACTGCTTAGGTGCGGAGTAAGCGAATGCACGTTGGCCGTATGTCTTAGTGCGGGTGACTGGAACCTTGAGTGTGCGAGTGTCAGCAGAAGATCTTAAAGTGCGTGAAGGGGAGTAGACTGACAGTAGATCAGCAAGGTAGGAAGGACAAGAATCTGTGAAGAAGTTGTGACAGAGAACAGAGAGTTTGTACTCTATGCTATCCAAGTCGTCAATGTTGTTAATAATCTTGTAACCATGATAACGTCTATATTTTAAAGTTGGGATAAACACTAAAGTGCAGCAGATTCATGAGACCTGTGACTGTGTGATAAGTTGCCTACCCTACATATAAATTTTATTAAAAGAAAACTGCGTGCACTGATTCAAACATGAAGCATGATGAATGCTCTACTCTCTACTCCGAGTCTGTCAGTGTGCAGAAAACACTGCCAATTGCCGAATGGGTCACAGTTTGACATTCATCACTCAGAATTATCATTATAAAAATAATCAAATTGGCACCAACCTGAAGTTTGGACACATTCTTCTTCAAAGTGGCGAGAGCAAATGCACGCATTCTCGATGTTGAGACTGGGGTCACTTCTGTTGATAGCCAAGACGAGTGCCTGCTCCCATTCAGGATTTGTGCGTTGGCGTATCTTAAAAAAATGCACACCCCGACACCTTACACTACACGTACCGCAACCAACAACAGCACAGTTTTTCCCTGGCATGGTAAGTCTCGGATAAACAATAGAAAACCTTTCTGGAAACCAAAACAATTAGAACTTTGAAAGCACGTGCGTGAATCAAATGAAAAACCGGAAGACAGCAATGAAACTTCATTAAAGGACATGCGCGGTGGAAGTTAAAATTGAAACTAGAGAAGCTACGTATCCTCTCTCTTTAGATATCTCTGAGTGCATTAGAAGATTATAAAGATTCCTTAACAATAAAAACCTGTCTTCGATAAATAATGCATAGATAAATCTTCGGGTTTCTTCTCTGTACTACAAAAACAAGTATTTAGTTTAGCGATTTAATCAAGGGCGATTCGTAAAAGGGAGAAAAAACCCAAACAACCTTATGTGACATAAAATGATAAATCGCTGAATTAGCCACTGACCTAGCCATCGTTTTATCTCCTTTTTTTCTTAGATATTTTTTTTAAAAGATATGTTTTTCGTGTAAGTTTGTGTCTTTTTCTTGCATTTACTTTAGACGACACAAAATAGGCCTCTGCACTTCCGCTTTCGCTTTTTCGAGCACGGGCCACGGCTTGTAACTTTTTTACGGCTTTGATAGTTACTGGGAAGGAGATCCATACAGTTAATGGGAAGGAGATCAATTTGTACATCATAAATCTAATTCAAAACATTAATATATTTATATATTTCTGCTGTGAAGGCTACAATTCGAAACCATTATGATTGTCAGACAACACGTTATACTCACTATATAATCATTATGTATGAACTTTAACATTATCTGACCACAGGCTCGGAAGTATCTTCTTTTGTCTTTGTAAATTTTAATATCACTGCTATATACTTAAAGAGTATGAGTACTGTTTTGAGGCGTACAAGTAACTGCTCTGGGCCTGTGATCTGACCAAGCTGAAAAAACACTTTTAGTTTTACTGGCATTAGCCTACTGACTATAGCTGGTCTAATGGCTTAAAATACCAGTATTTTAACGCTGTAGAATGAGAGAAAATGAAAAGACTGAGATCGTCGGAAAGAAAGTTCTTCTTCTGCCTTATGAGAAACACCATGTGCCAAAGTAAGAATATTTATATTTATTGTTATAAGTGTGTGTGTTGGGGAATGTGTGGGGGTCAAAGGAGGTGCATGAGGGGAATTGGGGTGGTGGAAATAACATTCTTGTGCTTCCACCCCTCTAAAGAAAGTTTCATTCATCAACATATATTGAATCGAAAACATGCTCCGTCGGAGGACTTGTCCACAGTTCTTGCCATTTCATGAGGTTGAGACGGCCGGATGTCCAAAGACGGAGCAGCTTTGCTTCCTGCGGGAGTTGACTTTAGGAGACGTTCAGACCCATGGACACTGCTGCTTGCAGATATGAGGAGGATGCACCATCACGGCGGTGGCAGTACAGAAGTTGAAGCCGCTGCAGTTGCACGTGGGAGATCCTGATACGACACTCCTCTTCACACTACACCTTTCATTTTCTTCTTTGTTGGGCTCCCCTGATCGTGCGGTGGATGCTCTGCATGGAAGGGCCCTCCTTGTTCTGTTTCTGTATGCCCAGTCCTCAGCTGCCCATTACCTTTCGTGGGGCTCCCTGTGGAGAGTGGCGATCTCCGGACGACAGGTACTTTCACCACCAGCGGCACTCTGCCTACCCTCCTTCACGCAGCCTCTACTTGGTCACCCTCTCGCGGCTTCATCAGCGCATTTCTTCATGGCCTCCTCAGCACCTCTCCTCTAGCTTGTCCTTGGCGTCCTGCTTGGTACCCTTATTGTCACCTTCGCAGCTGCTTCCTGCGCTCGTCACCACCGTCATCTGTTCTTCACCCACTCGTTCTGAATCATCGTGCTTTCCTCTACGTGAATGTTGCAGCAGTTTCATGCACTCCATCTACACGCCATCATCCTTCCACAACATGACTTCTTACTTCAACCTGCCTTCACTCATCCAGTCCCCTTTACGCTATGTGTCCGGGGAGGTTAATCTACCCAACGCAACACAATGTTTAATTCATTTAAATAGACATTGTAGTATTATCATGTTTATATATTAATTGACTTGATCTGCCAGAAGAGGCTTGTTCATTGTTCTACAAATTTATACTAAAAACCTTTACTATAGACAAACTACTTGGTGGACAATATTTGGCAGAGCTGCTGAAAAGCAGTTCCTGCATTTAGGGTCGTATATATGTCGGTATGGCCTCTATGTGGCCTATAGCCAATGGTAGTCTTGTCTGTAGTAGATGAAATAATTCTATCAAGAGACAGTAAGCACAGATGTAATATGCTAAGACAATGATTTGTATGACTGTACATGATTTTTAATTCTTTTTTCAGGTACCATGAATGGATGAAGTCACCAGAATTGCAGAAGCTGACAGCTTCGGAGCCTCTGACATTAGAGGAAGAGTACAAGATGCAAGAAAGCTGGAGGGAAGATGAAAATAGTGAGGAGTAAACAGATTTTGTTGGAACTTAATAGGAAAATTACCAGCTTCTAGTGCCTTAGTATTTGCTCTACCTCAAAGGTCAAGGTCGCCAGGGTCAGTTCTTTGCTAAACACATTTTGCTGTATAACAACATTTGAACCGATGCCTTATGTACTTTAACTCATGGCCAGTCATTCTTTGGCAGTTAGTCATTTTGGTTGGTTGGTTGATCTTTTGGTGGGTATTTAATTTTATATTTTAAACACTGTTTTGCATTATCTAAAAAATGACTTGACCAATTTTGATCACATTTACCATGCTGATATTTTACCTATTATAATTAAGACTTGTCTACACAAATAAATTTTAGCTTGCAGATGGATACAAAGAGTGGCCAATCATTCCATATTTTCAATTTGCTTCTGGGACGGCTTAACTTCCCCCAAAATGAACCCTTTTGAAACTGCTGGTTTTCAGCAATGTGTGTGATTGCATGGAAATACATTGAATTGTCTGTCCCTCTTGTTTTGTATTTTCAGAATGCACATTTATAATCACTGACTGGAGTGTTTATGAAAATATGCAGCAATCTGACCAGCATTCAAAGAAAGAGATCGAAATTGGCAAGTTGAGAATATGCTTTTCTCCTTTGTTTCCATTATGTATTGTTTAATATTTAAAAATAAATGTGTTTTTATAGTACATGTCAAGCATAATAAAATAATATTTTAAATCACCAAACTTTGACTTATTGAAAATACTCAAATTTCTTGTTATTTATAGTAGTAGTAAGTAGTCCAGTATAGTTTGGGAGGGTGCGTGTGTGTGTGTGTGCGAAATAGGCTGTGAAGCCTTTCTAAATGTCCCTTCCTCAACTTTGGGAATAACTCATTGGATCTGTTGAGCATGTGATTTTCCTATGTGTTTCATGCATCATAGCAATAAAACATATCTTTAAACTTTGGAAGTGTGTCTAACTGATTTTTAAATGTATTTATGCTTGTTGCATCCTTAAGTGACACAGGCAGGTTGATCCAGTTAGTGGCAACTATGTTAGAAAATGAAAACTTCCTTTTATTAGTATTGGAATGCTGCATAAATACTTTTCTTTCGGACATGCATGTAGTATTGCAATGAGGCAATACAAAGATATCAGACCACTTTAAATCATCCAATTCATGGTAAATTTTGTATGTTTGTATGAAATTCTCTCTAATTCTAAGAACATACAATGAGTGCAGTCCTAGGTACTTTAATATTTCATGATAGCGTGAAGTTTATATATGTGGACGTTAGATTACATTGTTTGGACTGGATTGACTTATTCTGAATGTAGTGAAGAAAATTACTTCGATTGAAAGAGAAAAGGTCTGCAATTCAGAGCAGTTTTTCATTGCAATTCATGATTTTGCTGTCTTTGTTTTGCAGGATCTATGGTTGGAGATGTCAACTTGTTTTTCACAGAGGAAGACCACTTAACTGCTGAAATCGAGATTATGATTGCAGGTTTCAGTTTTTATAAATAATTATTTTGTATTGTATTTGTTAAACTTGTATGTTTCTGTTAGCTAAAAATAAGATTTGTTTTATTTAATAATCTGTGTTCACTTAAGTGATTTTAGACTAAAGGTAATCTTCAACTTAATAATTTATTTTTGCAGTTACTGTAAATTTTTTGTTACTTGGTAATGTGTTCACTTAAATGATTTTAGTCTAAAATTAATCTTGAACTTAATGATTTATTTTAGTAGTAACTTTTTTTTAATCAATTTTGTTAACACGTGTGTACATTTTGTTTGTGTTTTTTATCATTTGTATTTTAAAAAAAATTGTAATATTTTCTTCTTCAGTATTATGTGGAAATCTCTATCTTGGCAAAATATTCCAGAATTGGGTGGCAAACTTTTATCAATACATATCAATACAAAAGTCATAGGGACACCAATCTACCATACTTTCCAGATAATAAAGTGCAAAAGTAAATAACTTACTACATGCACCAATCCAAATTAAAAACAAAAGAAGCGAAAGCATTTTTTAACCTGCAGCAAACAAACTGCATCCCATCTTCTCACAGATTAATGAGCATGTACAAGCTTAGGTTTGAAACTTGGAACACAAAATCACACAAATTTTAATAGTAGCGGCTTTGAACCTGGAAAGTACGCTACCTCAGTTTATGTGGGTTAAGGTACGCTACCTCAGTTTATGTAGGTTATTTACTTGAAGTGAGGCGAAAACATTTAAAGAAAATAGTGGGGGAAGGGGGGTGGGGAAGGAAAGTTTTCTGAGTAAAGGGACATAAGTGTTGTTCACAGTGCTAGACATGTTCTCATGAGTGCTGATTTGTTTCCCTTTCTTGCCTAGAACCAACTGCTCGAGGTAAAGGACTAGGACGAGAGGCTCTTTGCAGCATGATGCTTTATGGTGTGTAACTGTTTATTTTGGAGTTAGTTGATGATGTTGGTGATGAAGAAGAATTGCCCAATAAAAATTATTTGGGGGGTTTTAATAGACAAAAAAGTGGGTTAGGAATAAAATTATTCTCTGAGGATAATTTAAACTTACAAGTACTTTACTAATGCTCAAGCAGGCCTTTATAAATGTTTAACTTTCTCGATAATTTTAATTTGTGCAAGTATTTTTGCAAGGATTTTCTTATATGTGTTCCTTTTGTAAATAATTGCTACAGGAGCTGAAACTCTTGGTGTGGGTAAATTTATTGCCAAGATTGGGTTGGACAATCAACCCAGCATCCACCTTTTCAAAAAACTTGGATTTGCTGAGGTAAGTGTGTTTTAGCGACTTCGTTTTAATGTTATTCTAACCTACCCTCTCACAGATAAAAAGAAAAAAATACCAACCTCAAAAAAGAGCAAAAAAGGTGAGAATGTTAAAAAAATGTATATGGTCTATTCATACTTTCAACAGTTATTAGCTCAATATATCCCATGATGAGATATGGTGTATTTTGTTTTCACTGATTTTGATTTTCTTATTTTTCAGATATCTCGCAGTGAAGTATTTCAAGAAGTAACACTGGAGATCACTATTTTTGAAGATTTCACAAATCTTCTTCATTCTCTGGCTCCAAATTATTCTGTACGCCATTTGTGATTTTGTTTGTTGTTTTTGAACACTTTATGGATCCTCTGTGTTTAGGAGGTGGATGGGTAAAGGAGAGTGCCTGAGGAAGTATATTTGCAGAAATGTTGTTGCAAGAGTTGGGAGAGAGATTTCAAAATTGGACGTTTTATTATACCTTAGCCAAAAACTATTGTACGTTCATGTGATCACTTTGAAATAGAGGAAAAAAGGGAAATGTTTTGTGTGTATGTGCACATGTGGGCGTGTATTCATGCATGTTTAAGTTATATGCAGTTTTATATGATTAAGCGGTGTTTGTTTATGAATAGTAATAGCTTGTCAGTTAGGAGAGTGCTCATTGATTCAAATTTAAGTGGTTTCAGAATTATGTTAACAGATCAGTGTTGTAATGCAAGAAAATACAATTGCACATTGTGATAGCGGTATTTATAACAACTCATGTTAAATCTATGTACTGTTGTCATGTTTCATTTGGTGTCATGGAGCTAATGATTCATAATAGGAGGGAGACCTATGAACAATTGTTTTTATAATAATTATTGTCAAGGTCGTTTTTGTCCTGATGTACTGGAAGATCATATCAGTATTGGAAGATCATAGAAAGTACTGATGTGAATTATGTTTATGGGAGTGAGAAGTTGAGGACAGACAGGAACTACTTTGGAAATATAAGATGTATAATAGTTCAAACATTTTACTTTTAAATCACAGAGTTATAACTGTCTTCATTGGTCTGAACGTATTGCAGTATTGTTATTTTCTCTCTCTGTTTAAATAGAGATTTTTTTGCTTCTATTGGCCCACACATGCCATCGCCCCAGAAAATGTATTTTATTATATAAAATTTTCCCTGATAATTTTTTCTAGTTTATTTATATTATTTTAAAACAAAAAAACAAACGGAAGAATCGAGGAACTATTGTGATGACAAGACAGCAAATTCTTATACTTGGCTTTTACTTATTTTTCCTGAGGTGGTGCGTTTTTGTGGGGTAAAAGCAACATCAGTCTGAGGTAATTCACACTCTGCTCTCTCTCTCTCTCTCTCTCAAACACACACCCTCTCGAGCTTCGGAAAATGTGAAATTTTTTGGAAAAAAAAAAGCGTGACTTTTGGCCTGCATAGATTTGGAAAAATCTTGAATTTGTTTATTTTCAGGTGATTACATGGACTCGCATTGCTGCACGCAAGTGAGTCAAAAACTGATAGTTCTTAGTAATTAAATTAAAGCGTATTGAAAGCAAACTGATAGATGAAAAATAAGAAGAAAACTCGTAACTAAACTGACATCCCAATGCAAAGATTTTTGTTCTTGCTCATTCATTTAATTTCATAGTTTACATATCACACATGCACACAAAAATAACATTAATAATTTATCAACAACAGTGTGACAATTTTAACAAGCAAAAGAAACTTCCAGCTACAACTCCTACTTAAAACTTTACACCATTCTTGAAAATCAAACACTTTTCACTTACGTTTGAATGCACATAAACATACATGTAAATCTGGATTCATCCTGTTCCCAGAACCATGGAATCAACAATGCCATGGAATACCCAGGAAAACATATACCTTTAATTGTTCAGTTCATTGTCTTTTTTCAATGTGTCTGTCATTTGTTAATTTCTAAACTGAATCTCACAACTTGCATCATACACACACTGCACACAAAACGGCTGTCAGTCAATCTTCATAAATATTGTCTGTGCTCGCTCATGCATTGAAAGTTGGTTAGTTAGTCATTGTTTATAAGGTACAGTGGACTGCAAAGAGCCTAATCAGGACAACAACGTGGTTGAAAGAGGACTCACCTCTATCCTATCCTATCCTGTCCCATAACCCGAAGGTCGTAGGGGCACCACAGATGATCGCTTAACCAGCATACTCCATCTTTCTCTGTCCTCAGCAGCCCTCATGGCTTCGCTCAGTGTCAAACCAGTCCATTCTCGAATGTTGTCCTCCCACCTCTTTTTCGGTCTCCCCCTTCTTCTACCTCCTTGCACTGTGCCCGACTCACCTCTGATAAGTATAAAAGATCTGCTGAAACAACCCTAATGGTAACACTGAAGGCACTCCACCAGCCGGTCACTTTACAATAAAGACATCCCACGCAGGGGATGCTGAGGCTATACTCTAATTTATCGAACCCCCGTTTATGTCGGGGGCCGGGTAGCTCAGTTGGTAGAGCGACTTACTAGTAACCAAAAGGTACCTGGTTCGAATCCCGGATTGGCCAATGTGTAACCATGTTATTTTCCCCTTACCATCAACTGGTTCGCTGGTGTCAGAATAATGTGACCAGTAGTCGTCTATACGCATCGGTGTCGTGTGACTATAATCAGTCTACAGTTACCCTAATGGTAACACTGAAAGCACTCCACAGCCAGTCACTGTATAATAATAATAATACAGGATGCTATACGCGCCTTACCCCAAATCATTCAGGCTCAAAGCGCGGCGACCTATACCAACATACACGCTCACCTGTCTCATCCACCCTCACACATACCAAACACACATCCATCACTCAAACAGGTGGTGTAAAGGCAGGAAGATCGCTATTAGAAGACGGAAAGAAAATCGAATTTTTATTTTTGAAATTTTTATATTGACTGCGTCCTGTACCATTATTGAAGGGAGGGAGGAAACCGGAGTGCCCGGAGAAAACCCTCGGTGACTCAATAGTCTCGTACCTAAGTCACATACGTTCGCCCCTTGCGGGAATCGAACCCGCGACCTTCGGCATAGGAAAACGGCGACTTATCCACTGCGCCACGAGGCCACCCCGTAATAAAGGCATCCCATGCAGGTGACGCAGAGGCTGTACTCTAATTTATCGAACCCCCATTTATAAAAACAAAACAGAATATAAACATCATTATAAAATATTAACAAACCACACATCCATCTATCTATCTAATCTAATTAATAATCTAATCTAATTTATCTATCTAATTACATTACATTATTATTGCTTTAGGTCCAGCGGACTCTTCCGAGCCAAATCAGGACCGGACAACCCCTGATCCGCATAAAAGGTCTGCTGAAACAACCCTAGTGGTAAAACTGAAAGCTCTCCACCAGCCAGTCACTTTACAATAAAGACATCCCACGCAGGGGACGCTGAGGCTGTACTCTAATTTATCGAACCCCCGTTTACAAAAACAAAATAGAATACAAACATCATTATAAATTATCAACAAAACACATACATATAAAATGCCTACATTGCTAAATAATAACATCATAGGAAGCCCTAGTGACCACCTGGCAGAAAGCATTCAACATTCCCAAGCTGATCCAACAGACCTCATACACGGAAGAGTTTTCAAGAAAAAAGGTAGGTGACTAGTTTAGCGAAGAAGAAGATAGTATAGCAGTTTGATAGAACAGAGCAGGAATGAGAAAGACAGCGACAGTGGGAATTTAAAGCACTAAATTTACAGAAAGTGGGGATACTATTTATACTGAAACCCCCGGCAACCCAACTGGGGATCTATTTAATGCCTACATTGCGAAATAATAATACCATAAAAAGCCCTAGTGTCTATTTTTGGCAGAAAGCGTCCAATATTCCCAAGCTGACCCAACAGACTTCATACACAAATGAGGAGTTTTGGGAGAGTTTTAAAGAAAAAAGGTAGGTGACTGGTCTAGCGAAGAAGATAGTAGATTGATAGAACAGATTAGGAACGAGAAAAAAACAAATGAGAATGACAGAAACAGTAGTAATTTAAAGCACTAAATTTCCACAAAGTGGGGATATTATTTATACAGAAAATCCCGGTATTTCAATGTGGGACTGAACATTGGTTCTCCTTCCCTCTAACACACACATTTATATAACAAGATAAAATAGCATTACATAATGCACCTATTATAAGTTCAAAGAGACTGTCCAATCTGATTGCATATTAAAACTGCTGATATTTTATAATTACTATGAACAGTGTTTATGCTAGTTATATTTCAATATTCAAGAGGTAATAAAACTATGAACCTCAGCACATTTTGTCAGAATGTGCTCTACTTCAAAGCATTAATAACAAATGTTCCAGTAAGTAAAGTTAACAGCAGTAAGGTTGAAACATTGCACAACATTCAGAAGATGAAATGTCAATATACCATAGAAGATCTCAGCTTGGCACCTGTTATAAATTATCATGAAAACACCATAGAGAACCAACATTTTAAACTGAAATGTGAAAGTGAGCCTGAGGTAATTTTTTCACATGTTTACACTAGATCATCAGATGGATAGACATTTGTTTTGGGTATAATTTTTGGAGTATTTAGGACTTGTCTCGCACAGATTTTGAAAAATCTGGACATATAACTTTTTTGGTGCTTGCTGCTTCATGCAGGGGAGGAGGGACCTAGTGCTTCCTGGGTGTATTCATGTAGGTGACACTCAACTGTCTAGGAGTTCCAGCATCACAATGTTTGAAGTCTGTGAGAATGAGTGTATGCACCGACGAGACCTCTCATCCAAAGACCTCAAAGGTCAAGGTTGCTGGACCAATTCTTTGCTAAACATACATTGTGTAGCTCCGACACTGCACTCACTGTTATTTATAAATGGTTCAGTGGTCTAGTGGTGAAGGCTTCTAAATCTCCCAAATGTATAGACCATGGTTCACCTCATGGCAAAGACAGACCTGCCTACCCCACTCAGAGTAAAAGCGGGAGACAGGGGATCAAAAAGATAACCACCCTTTTCAACAACAGTTTTCAAGTATAACAACAAAAGCAACAGGATGCATGTCAAAAGCGTGAGTCTCCCGCCAAAAGCGGGAGAGTAGGCAGGTCTGCAAAGACATTCTTTTTCCGTCATTGTTTTCAGTTTTTACCAAAAAATGTGTATGTATGTATTTATTTAGAGTTTTACAGTTATTACTAATATTATTATAATTTTTCTTTCTATTGAGAGGAGGGGGGGGGGGGGAAGGAATGGCGCTGTTGTTTTGTGTGTGAATGTGTTTGTGTGCTTGTTTAAGAGTTTGAACAAAACAGATCATTACTCAACCTGATTTGTAAATGTGTGTGATTTGCCTGAAAATACTTTTGAATGCCTGCCATCTTGTTTTTTGTTGCGCGTGATGTTCTCTAGTAGATTTGCACCTTCAATTTCATGTGCATCTTAACATTTTTAAAAAGTTCAAGGTTTTTTCCTTGTAACAATGTGCATCATCAAACTCTGTGGATGATGTGGTTGACAGTAACAAAGATCACACAGAGTACAGCCCACACCAGCACCAGGATGACCCACAAATGATGACTGAATGGCGATCGACATATTGCTGGATCTCCACCCAACCTTGCCTGCAAGTCCGGCACCTCGCGTCTAGCTAACAATACCATGCTTGCTGGGATAACGTACTGGATACCAGTCCCTGCGTAAGACCCTGTTAATCCAATAAGGTAGCCTACCCTGGACGTTGCAATAGCAATAGCCATGGGTGGCACAATGACTAGAAGGCTGACGAGGTAGTGGTTGAAGAGGCGAGACAGGCGAGGTCGAGCCAAAAGCACCTAAGACAAGACATGCTAATAGTGAACAAAACTGAAAATTACCTTGAAGAAGGCTTTACACCAGCTTTTGTTTACTACAACCTTGCCCTCCTCACAAGAATGGATAAGTTGTTTAATGATTTTCAAACTGTAAAGTCGAAACGATGGTTTTTGGGTAGGAGGGTGAAGGAATGCAAAAAATTGAGAGATTTTATCTAAACTAGAATGCAGAATGGTCTGAACTTGCAAGCTGATGTGTGTGAGCTTATTTGAATATTAATTAAGGGAAAAGCGCTATATAAACAACTTCATCATAATATTTTTTTATGATTATTAATATCCTATCCTGTCCCGTAACCCGAAGGTCGTAGGGGCACCACAGATGATCGTTTAACCAGCATACTCCATCTTTCTCTGTCCTCAGCAGCCCTGATGGCTTCGCTCAGTGTCAAACCAGTCCATTCTCGAATGTTGTCCTCCCACCTCTTTTTCGGTCTCCCTTTTCTTCTACCTCCTTGCACTGTGCCTTGCAGAATAGTCTTTGCAAGGCCTGATGATCTGGTGACGTGGCCATACCACCGAAGTTTCCGTTTCTTCACCACTGTTAGCAGGTCATCATGTTGTCCAATAGCTTGTGTGATGGTCTGTCGGACTTCGTCGTTGGTGATGTGTTGGGTATAGGAAATGCCCAGAAGTCTTCTGTAGCACCTCATCTCCATGCTTTGTATTCTTCGTTGGAGATCTGCTGTGAGGGTCCATGCTTCGCAAGCATATAGGAAGATGGAGATGACAAGGGAGCGCAGCAGTCTTACTTTGGAATGTAGACTGATGGTCCTGTCTTTCCAAATGGGCTTCAACCTTGTCAGGGCAGCAGTTGTTTGTGCGATCCTGGAGAGGACTTCCTGTCGGGACCCATTGTCTGATACAATGGCTCCTAAATATTTGAAGCTATGCACTGTGTTGAGGGATTGGCCTTGGACTTTGATGTCCGTATTGATGCCATTGGTGTTGTTGGTCATCATTTTGGTCTTCTCTGCACTTATTTCCATTCCATAGGCTTTGGAGGTGGTGTCAAGCCTCTGTACCAGCTGTTCAAGTTCTTGTTCCTCTCCAGCCAATCCATCAATGTCATCTGCAAAACGAAGATTGGAGATTGCTCTACCCCCTATGCTGACTGTGCCTTCATGGTCTGCAAGAGCATCCGACATGATGCGCTCTAGGAAGATGTTGAAGAGTGTTGGAGAGAGTAGGCATCCTTGACGCACACCGATTGTTGTTCTGAACCAATTCCCGATGGCTCTGTTGTGGAGGACTGCACTGGTAGCCTTGTCATACAGGCTTTTGATGACTTCAATAATTTTTGGGCTGATGTTGTACACTTTCATTGTTGCCCATAGAGCTGCATGCCAGACTCGGTCAAACGCCTTCTTGAAGTCTATGAACACATGATATAGATGTTGTTGGTGCTGTAGGTATTTCTCACAGATTATTCTGAGGTTGAAAATCTGCTCAGTGGTACTTCGCCCTGCCCTGAATCCTGCTTGTTCTTCAGCTATGATTTGTTCAGCTTGGGGTTTCAACCTGTTGAGTATTATTTTCAGGAGGACCTTGCTGGGATGGCTGATGAGGCTGATGGTGCGGTAATTTTCACACTCCTGAAGGTTACCTTTTTTGGGAAGAGTGATGACAAGCGACTGGGTCCATGGTATAGGCCACTCCCCACTCTGCCAGATCTTGTTACAGATAATGGTGAGGGCATCAATCATCGCTTCTCCTCCTGCTTGTAGCAGTTCCGCGGGTATGTTGTCCACTCCTGCTGACTTCCCTTTCTTTAGCGCTTGCACTGCTGCCTCAACTTCTTCCCGGAGAATTGGGAGGATTTCTTCTTCTTCTCTGTTCTCTGGACATGCTAGAACTGATGGGTCTCCATTTGGTGTATGGTTGTAAAGGTCAGAGCAGTACTCTGTCCATCTGTCCAAGACTTCTTGTTCTTCTGTAAGGCATATGCCAGACTTGCTTTGGATAGTGGAGACTTTGGGCTGTTTGACACTTGTCAGTCGCTTCACAGTCTGGTAGGCCTTCTTGCTGTTGTTCTTGTTCAGACTGTTCTCTATTTCCTGGCATTGATCTTCTATCCAGTTCTCCTTTGCTGTGAGCATGCCTTTTCGGATGTCATTGTTGATTTTTCGGTAGACATCAGCTCCCTGTGAGGTGTTCTTTTTCTTTTTCATCTCTCTTCGTTTATCACACAGATCCAAAAGTTCAGGTGTGATCCACAGCTTCTTCTTTGGTCGGTGCTTGCCAAGGATCTCAGTGGCGGCATCTGTCACAGCTGAGTTGAAGGTGGTGGTCATGGTGTTGACATCTACTTCACCAGCCCCCAAAATGAGCAGTGGTGCAAATTTCCCTCCAATTGTGGCCTGAAATAGTTCTGCCACCTCCGGGTCTTGCAGTTTGTCCAGGTCGAACTTCAGTCTAGTGCACTTTGCTGTATTTACTCTCTTCAAGTGGAGCCGGAAAGACATCATCACGAGATCGTGGTCACTTCCGATGTCTGCTCCTGGAAAAGTACGTGTCCTGCCAATGTTGATGCTTGATCTGAAGCGTTTCTTGACCATGATGTAGTCTATTTGGTTGTGATGCTCCCCGCCAGGACTGTGCCATGTCCATCGTCTGGAGTTTTTGTGGAGACCAAGCGTGTTTGCCAGTACCAGATTGTTGTATCTGGCAAACTCCAAGAGTCTCAGACCCCTGTCATTTGTCTCGTTGTTGCAGTGGGGTCCACATGTGTCTCCCCAGTTGCGGTGCGCATCTTGGCCAACCTTGGCATTCCAGTCGCCTTGCACTATGACTATGTCCTTCTTCGGCACTTGGTCAAGGACCGCCTGTAGATTTTCATAAAAATCCTCCACTTCGCTGTCGTCATAGTCTGATGTTGGGGCGTAGGCCTGGATGATGGTGATGTTGAAAGGGGCTGCTCTCAGGCGGATGGTAATGAGTCTACTGGAGACTGGGCGGCAACCCATGACAGTCGCTAGAATGTTCTTGTGGACCAAGAATCCAACGCCGTGTTCGTGCCTGTCATCCCTACCGCTGAAATAGAGCTTGTGGCCTTTGTCAGTCGTTGTTTCACCTAGGCCTTTCCATCGCAGTTCGCTGATACCTAGAACGTTCCATCGATAGTGGTCCAACTCGTGGGCCAGTTCTTCTAATTTTCCTTCCGCAGTTAGGGTCCTGACGTTCCAGGTTCCTATGACGATGTTGTTTCTCGTGCGGATCTTGCTAAATTGTCCATCAGTAGCATACTTAACACCTCCGTCCTGGTGGCCAACGGAAGGCGCGGTCCTTGTGCCGGGTGACGGCCCGGGCGACGACCGATCCGGTATGGAAGTAGTGGATTGTGTCATCATGTAGTGTGTCTTGGGCAAAAAAGACCTGGCGTGCCCAATCCTCTCCAGGCTGTTGGCCACAGCCGAAATCCACGAATACAGTGTGGCTCGCCTTGGCCCTGAGCACATGGTCGTTGAACCTGTAGTAACGTGAGGTTCCTCCGCCCTGGCCGGTGACTTCTGTGTAGAAGACTTTCGCCCAGTGATGCCGTGCTAACATCACCCCTGTTAGTCGCCTCTTACGACACGCCGGGAAACGTTGGGTCTATTCTATTTAATGCCCGAACCCACAGAGCTTAATATACCTACTATAAAAAAAATTAAAATTAAAATTATTATTATACTGACAGTTATGCAATCTGTTTACCTGCAAGTTGTTGCGTAGAGTGACTGCGATAATAGGGAAGGTGGTACTTATCGTGAAGACTGGGAACAACACCAAGAAGTACTGAAAGAATTTGTTGTTCGTCACCCGATTTGGTTCACTGGGCTGAAAATTTAAAGTGTAGATGTCCTCCACCTAAAAAATGACGAGTCAAACATTAAACAAATAAAAAAAAACTAACATAATTTCCAGCTATTCAATAATAACACCCCAAACAATGGTGTTCAAACACAAACAATGCTTTCATAACAATTAAAAACCAGCACAAATATATCTTTTGCTATATGACTCGAATCACTCAACTGCCAATAAAACAATTGAAACAACTAATTTCCCCCAAATTCCTAAATTCAGTGTAATTTGGGAAGTGATGCAGCTTGTAATCACAATAGTTAACCTAAGCTTCAACAGTACGTGTCTTTAGGAAAATAGTGCTTTATTCACTTTTATAAGAAAATAATCAATCTACCCGCCTCTGAAAAAGTGAAGACAGCAGTGAAGCTCAAGATGGCGTAGAAGACCAAGATAAGAGTGTGGGCTCCAGCCAGGACACAAGTGAGGTGACTCTTGTTTTTGATTGGAGTCACTACCAAGGGCAGGCAGTGATGACACATAAATGAATACACGCACACCCCAAACAGGTTAGGTATTCCCTTAATATCTCCTGCAACTACATTGCCTTCACCTTTGCCTTGGGCTAGCTGTATCACTGCCAGGGTTATCATCAGGGTAAAAGCTGCACAAATTAGACAAAGGCAATTCATTCAATTTCAGGCAATAGTAAATTAGTAGATTACATATTTTTACAAAAATATGATAAAATATCACCAACCTCTTTGGATTAAAGAAAAAAAAGTCAAACTGTTGTACTTGAACATTTTGTTGCTTGTCCTCAAATAGGTTTTCAATGCTATATGATGGTGATGATGATGATGATGATGGTGATTATGATGATGATGATGATAATAATAATATAATTATACATAAATATTATCATTATTATAAAATATGTATAATTATTATTAATACTTACAGGCCTAATCTAGACTTAGCTCTAGGCACTTACTACAGAACAACTTTAACTTTAAAACAAAACTATGAAAACCCATGATGAACCATTAATAGTTAACTTACATATAAAAACTAATAACTCTAACACACACACACACACACACACACACACACACACACACACACACACACATTTTTGTAAAAACGACATTCTGATGACTGTTGTGAAAAAAACAGGGATTATTTTGACACACTTTTCATTTTCGTGACATTATTTTGACATTTTCAAATTTTTGAACCTATCCCTAACCCTAACCCTAACCCCTAACCCAAACCCTAACCCTAGCCCTAACCCTTAACCTAACCCTAGGCCTAAAACAGCTCTAACTCAGCAGGGAACTATTTTGACGTCAAAATAGGGCGCCCTTCCAAAAAAGTCAAAAGAAACCATGTGGAGTTCCATGAGTGTGTCACTGTAACGTCGTTTCTACATGCCCACACACACACACACACACACACACAAACATGCGCATGCACATAAACTAAGACTAAGACATTAATTTCAATTGGTGGAGGGAAAATAAGAGTTTTAAGAGAGGATTTAGATGACTGAAATGAAGATGAATTTCTAAGACAAACTGGCAGCTTGTTTGAAATACTAGTCCCTGATAAGAGAAAGCACATTCATCATTTGATTTAGTTCGAACAGATGGGACTGCAAACAGGCATGTGTCACAGGAACAGCGAAGTTGTCTAGAAGGTATGTAAATGTGAAGAAGGTCAACAATATATTTAGGGGCAGTGGAATTGAGAACACTAAAGCACAGGGACAAAACTTTTATGTTCGATACGCCGCTCCACAGGAAGCCAGTGTAGGGACAAAAGAAAAAGAGTGAATTAATATTACAGAATCAGCAAATTTGGGGGCAATAACAAAGATTATATCTGGTATAGTAATGATAATGAAAAAATTATTTTAAAAAAAAAAGAAAGAAAAAGAAGACTGAACAATATTTCTGCAAATGCATGGATACAAACTAATGATGAACAACCTTTGAACTTGGCTCACTGAAAACAAAGTTACAACAGTTGTCGTAAATGTCGAACACTAACCTATCCATCTTGCTAGAGAGGTGATGATCTGCAGGTATTTGGTCTTCTGCACATTGAAGAAAACAAACGGACCCTCGCAGACAAAGAACACAGCCTGTAAAAAACACACAAAGTTAAACTTCGACCATGAAATTAAACTTTAATTGACACTGCAATGCGTTACTTTTTCCACCCTGCTCTTGTACAAACATATATATTTAAATCTCTGATTCTCTGTGTATGTATATTTTTTTCTCCATGTGTATTGACTTTATTCATAAAAGCAAATGTGTGTGTGTGCATGTTTGTGTGTGTATGGGTGTATCTGTGCATGAAAGTAGTAAGTATGCACCAAGAGCACAACATGAGTCTAGTTTGCATGCTATACAAATGACATTATTGTTATTATTATCTAGGTAATGTTATTATTATTATTAATATTATTATTATTGTTACTAGGCCTGAACTCACAGTGAGCAGAGGATGATATGCTCATTAGCTAGACTGTGTTTAGCAAAGAAAGTCTAAACCACTGCTACACAGGCTGCAAAAACAACATGAAACTTTTGAAGCGCATTTGATGGTAAATGCTTTACTGATGCAAAATGCAGTATTTTCCAAAAATAAACAAAATCCCCACAGCACAACTTAGCAAATGAAAGTAAATTATATGAATATATATCTACCGTGATAAAGGAGGTACAGATGTAAGTTTCCAAGACCTGCCGCGTTAGCTGAAAATCGGCGAAGTAGTGACACCATATTTACATTATTTATTTAACGTACGAGGGCGGTCCGATAAGTAGTTAGCCTCACCGCCCGATGGCGCCAATATCGCAAGAGCAATTTGCTATCGTGTAGTACATTCTCGTAGACGGCTACTTTGGAAATTTCAGCCAGATCGGACTTGTAGTTTTATTTTGACCGCATGTGGAAGCGGGCGTGTCCGCGGATTTTAGAAAAATGGAAGAAAAACAATATCGGTCGGTGATTTGATTCTTGTTTTTGGAAGGGAAATCGCACAGCGAAATCAAAGAGTGTTTGGATGCTGTGTACGGTGACTCTTCTCCTTCGATGGCGACCATCCTAAATTGGTTTAACGAGTTTCAACGTGGTTGCACGTCAGTTTTTAATGAGCCACGTCCAGGTGCCCCGAAAACGGCTACCACGGAGGATAATGTGACAAAAATCCATGATCTCGTATTGGCAGACCGCCGATTGAAGGTGCGTGAGATAGCTGAGACAGTAGGCATTTCAAAAGATCGTGTGGGTCATATCCTGCATGAAATTTTGGCCATGAGAAAGCAATCGGCGCGATGGGTGCCGCGTTTGCTCACTCCGGACAACAAGCGCAACCATGAGACCACTTCAGAGCAGTGTTTGACGCTGTTTAAGCGCAATCGAAGGAGTTTCTGCGTTGTTTCGTGACAGTCGACGAAACATGGATCCACTGGTACACACCAGAGACCAAGGAACAGTCGAAACAGTGGACTTCACCTGGCGAACGTGCTCCAAAGAAGGCGAAGACTGTCCTATCAGCCGGAAAGGTGATAGCCACCATTTTCTGGGATTCACAAGGTGTGATCTACATTGACTACCTGGAGAAGGGCAAAATGGTCACAGGGCTGTACTATGCCGAATAAAATGGGCCGATTCGACGCCGAAATGAAAAAAAACAACGGCCCCATTTGGCGAAGAAAAAAGTGCTCTTTCACCATGATAACGCACCGGCTCACACCTCCGCCCTCGCCATGGCCAAATTGGTTGAATTGGGCTACGAACTGCTGCCCCATCCACTGTATTCTCCAGATTTGGCCCCGTGCTACTTCTTTTTGTTTCCAAATTTGAAAAAGTAACTCGCCGGGCAGAAATTTGAGTTGAATGAGGAGGTAATCGCCGCCATGGAGGCCTACTTTGCAGACCTCGAGAAAACTTATTTTTTAGACAGGTTAAAGAAGTTGGAGCATCGCTGGGTCAAGTGTATCGAACTAAAAAAAGACTATATTGAAAAATAAATCGCCACTTTTTCAAAATTTTCGTTTTTCTTTTGTAGGCTAAGTACTTATTGAACCACCCTCGTATATTTTAACTTTTAACACCCTCCCTTTACGTACTGTTAACAAACCACCCATTACAGTAATGTACACATATCTACAGTATGTACAGTGTACAAATATCGCGACTATTTTCTAAATTTTTGGAAAATCCTAGATATCTTTTCTAATATAATATAATGAAAAAAATCTGCAAAGTCGTGAATCCGCAATTGTCGAACTGCGAAGTAGTGAGGGTTCACTCCATCCATCCATCCATCCAACGTCTAAACTTCTAGCAATAGACAAACAACTATCCCCCTTTTCACTTCTTTCAATCACTTTCATTCTCTCTGCCAAACTCAAAACTTTCCTCTTGCATGGCGCCATTTTGACAAGCCAGTGTAGGCGAATAATGTCCCTTATTTGCGAACTGGAAATAGCTGAAAATAGCAGGCGTACACTAACAGACCTGCCTACCTACAATTCTTTAAATCAGTAGCAAAAGGTCCAGTTTTCAGTAGCAAAGCCCGGTTTTCAGTAGCATGCACAACCGTCGATGTAGGACGCCACGACAAGTTAATTGTGTACTTAAAATATATATTTTAACATTAAAAACGTTTTGAGAAAGCACAAAATCAGTCTCTACCTGCCTCAGCACACATGATAAGAAATACAATACTTGGTGTCGGGGTTTACTGTTTACTTTCGCAGAGAGTCAACATAACAGCTCTTGAGTTTAACAAGGTCTTCTTTGGTCAGATGCCTGTTTAAAATGCCACCTGGTTGACTCTTCTCCACCATCACAGCCTCCATAGTGTCCTCTCCCAAGCTTGCTCTTTGGTCAGTTCTGTTCTTCCTCACACATGAGAAAACTCTTTCGCAGTGAGCACTTGAGTGTGGAATTGTGAGAATGGACACCACGTTTTAACAAAGGGAAATAGAAACCGGGCCGTCTGATTGGTCACGCCCTGGCTGCATCGTGTACGATGGACTTTAGAAATAGCGGAAGTTCAACTTTCTACGCGCACAATTGGCTTGAGACAAACCCCAAACTATTAAAAAAAATAACCCTTTAGTGGTCACACGTTTGTCTATATTTTAGCTCTAGGCAAGAAGTCTTATAACTTTAGAGATATTTCGGAGTACGTTAGTAAAAGCACCACATCTTAGGTATTAGTGCATAGATTTAAATGAAATAAAATGCAAAATGAACATAAATAAATTCTCTTTTGATTATATACCTTTTTATTCTTCTCTTGTCATGTCTTGTTTTTTATTACTCCATGTGTTTACAAAAATTGAAAAAAAAAAATGTTTTTAAAAGTCCAAACAAGCCTCCTCCTCTTCTTCACTTTCCTGCCCATCTGAATCGGATGTATGCATGCTACTGACACTAGTGTCAGTACCGATCTGTTTCTCCGACTTAAAGTCTATTTCTCTCACTTCAATGTCTAATAAATGGAAGCCTGTAAACTCTCCTTCATCAGTCGAAGAATCCAAACCATCCATTCTAGACACTTGCACACCAAAAAATTGAAAAAAAACACACGAAAAAACGAACGCATCAAAGAGAAAACTTGTGGAAATGCAGTCGATTGTTTTCACAACAGAATAAACCGGAAGTCAATTGCCGGAAGTCTCGCAATCTTTTAAACAACGCGAGAATATAAAAGTGGTTGATACGGACGCTTTTGGGCGTTTTGCCTGTTTAGACCTTCGGCAAAGCCCGGTAAAGGGTTAAAAAAAAAAAAAAGTCGGATTTTTTTTCCCGTAGCAATTTTATGTTTGCCGTAGCATCGTAGCAGAGCTTTATTTTTCGTGGCTGCTACGGCAAAATCGTAGCAGTAGGCAGGTCTGCACTAACATGAGAGAAAAAACGAAAGATCCAGTCAATAAATTACCTGAGATCTCTTTTAAATTGCCTAAAACGGTCATATAAATGGCTTAAGACATGGTTGCTGGTCGCATAAACGAGGTTGTCGCATACCAGAGGTCATTTATCATTCGAAGTGAATCTGTCAGAAGTTTTTAGGTCACATAACCGAGGGAGTTATATAAAAGAGAGACGGATACTGGATGTTCCACTGTATGCTCAATCCATGCTCCTCTTCTCTGGATTACAGCTGCACCATGCACATTGAAGTTTGTGATGACATTGCCACACATCTCAAGTGAGTTTCTCCGAATTTCCTGACGGATGTTTGTCTTCAGGGCCCAATGGTCTGTACATTCTCTCCTTCATAGGAAGTAGTCTGCGGGAGAAAGATCAGGGGAGTAGGCAGGTCACGAGTTGTCTGTGCGCCATGAGATAAGCCTATCTCCAGGAAAAAATTAAGGAAATCCAGTGAAAAAATTGATTATGTTTGGTATCAAATAATAATGTGGACATTTGGGTGAATAAAATTTTCGAAAATGTTCTGATTTAAAAAAACAACTTATTTACGATTAAAAAGTAGTCACATTTTATTGGCCCACCCTGTATATATATATAGCATTAAAATATGTGTTGCAGCATGAGAAAACCAGGCTAAATTACTTATTTATTTATTAACAAAGTACTAAAAATAATCTTCAAAATGCAAAAAACAGAATTGTTTTATCTTTATTGGTTGATGTTTTATGATTTTTTTAATATTTTATTTTCTCGGGGGCTAATTTCCAGAAATTGCCTTCAAAGTTTTGAATTGTAAAATGATCATTACTTCACAACCAGAATTTTCCCATGCATGTATTTGGTATCAAAACAATCAGGTAAATGGCAGCAATATGGCAGTGAGTTGAGATAAGATGAGAAAATTCACATTATACACCATTCACACAATACTGAACATAAACAAATTAAAACAGTACGCACAATTTTATTCTGTACCCATCCATAATGCATAGTGTTTTTAAACATATTAGAAATAAAACAAGTGTTTAGCAAGTCTATAATAACTCACACATAATAATATATCAAGAACATGGCCTGAATCAATCATTTTTCTAAAATAAACCCTATCATAATGCCACCTCCAACCCCCCCCCCCCCCCCTCTTAAATCCCTTGTCCGTCAAGTAATCTTTTGTTTAATTGCAAGCAGCTACATCAGCTCAGTTCAAATAGTCAAACAAAGATTACAAACCTAAAACAAAAGTTTCATTAGGTAGTTTTCAGTCCTAATAATCAAGCTTTAATAATTCCCGGATTCTCCACTCCCTTCCGCACGTCGAATAAATCTGTCACGTCACAGGTGTAAATCAAAATAACATGTCATTTTGCTCTATAAAGTTTAAATAAACACAAATATCAAAGCAAATACTAATTACTAGTAATTTGGTAAATAGTCCTCATGTTCATTTCCTAAAACAGACAAACCAACAAATGAACAATAATAAATACTGAGAACATAGTCAACTTGTCATGCTAGTAATATTGAATGCAGGCCAGACTACTTACCTTTTCAACCACCCCACCCCACCTCCACCCAACAAAATATACTACTGAAATATTTTCCACACTCCTACTGTAATTCTTTCACTGATATCGCCTTTTCAACCTTTACCTAAATCTATGCAAGTAGAATGACGGATTATTAAAGACACGCCAATAGCGAAGAGGCCTACGAAACATGAATCATTGAATGAAAACAAACAGTATCGTTTAATAACGGGATCAAGCTTCTGCTCGTCAGAATCATAATCCTCATCACAGTTCCCACTGGCACCATCATAAAAATAGTCTGAAAGCAGGTCTTGGAGCTCTTCAGAAGCAAAACCGGGTCGATTCAAGGCCCTAGCTACTCTAGCAGACGACACATCTACTGACGCTGGAGACGAAGCCATCACTTCCAGTTTCCAAAAAGAATCGGTCACTTACTTTGACAAATTGTTTCTAATAAATGCAACATAAATATTGCAAGAAAACACTTGAAATAGATGTATGATGAGTTTATCTACATTAAAAAATTCACTTTGAACTAAAAATCGTCGAAAATCTATAGGAAACACTTCAGTTTTTCACGATCCGGCTAGAGACACATTCGAACACAACTTGTGTCACAAGCAAGCTTCGGAACAAGGAATTTCATGAAAAATTCATACGCCACACACTTTTATGTACCAAAACGTAGTACCAATAGGGACTTTTCACTCTCCAGACGTTATATATCAATCCACATTGGGGATTTCCCTTCATAGTCGGACAAGAAAAGTTGGGGTATCGGAGGTCAATTAGTGCCATTGTTTTAGCAAGGTGTGATCAACACCCTTATCAAAATCAACAAAATAAACAATGTTCTAGTAAGTTTTGAACAAAATCCGTTTGGGATATTAAAGAAAAGTCTTAAATAAAGACAAAGAGGCAACAATCTTAAAATTGATGGGGTAGCCTATTTTTAGTGTTTTATGGCTGTAGCAGCAAATCAATCCTGGCGTCTTTAGCCGGGTTTTGTCATGCGGCAACACATATATTTCCAGACACTTATAAACAAAGCTGAAAAATAAGTCTGGTCAAAAGTCTTTATTTTCTTGGCCGTGTTGTGACTCAGCTTTAAATTAAGGAAACAAAAGAAAAACATGGAGTGATAGGCCACTATCTGAACTATCTGCAACAACACAAATTATCAAAATCGACTCAGCCAATATTTAGATACAGCACACAACGTGTTTAGAAGTGCAATGACCTTGACCTTGGAGAAAGTATAATTACAAATGATCTAACATTCTTAGCAATAGTTAAAGTATTGGCAAAGTAAAAATTATGAATTTCAGTTAAGTAATTCTTGAGATAAGGCCAAAAGTGTTTTTTGAACACACACAAAAAAAAGAAAATTCGGAGCGACAACCCAACCACCAATCTGCTAAAGAACGATGGCCCACGACTTAAGTATCTGCATACCAAAAACTCAACAAAATCGCTTCAGCCATTTTGAAGATATTGAGGAAAACGTGTTTAGCAACAAAAAGGTGCCTTTAAGGTAGAGCAAATTTGATGGCATGAGAGGAGGCCACTAACCGAGGTAATATTCCTATGAAGTTTGGTAAAAATCCGTTCTGTGGTTCTTAAGATATGGTTTCAATGCACTGACCAAAATTTGGCTCTTTCCGATTCCGCCTTACTGTTTCAACGTATTTCCAGATTAGTCTGGAAATAAAAAACCTCACCACAAATATTCTATATGCATTTCCTCTTGATATAGTCTTTGATCTCCAGCAAGGGTCATCATCAGAAAGTGTTCTATTATGCAACACGTCTGTACCATTAGTCCCACTTTTGTAAGTGTAAGTGCTGAAACATGATCACAGAGTGCAAAAAAAAATATCATACAATAATTGATCATCACTGCTAAGGCCATTATCATTATTAATCTCAAACTAGAAACATAAAACTATACTAATATTAAATCATATTCCTACCCTATCCTATCCCATAACTCGGAGGTCGTAGGGGCACCACAGATGATCGTTTAACCAGCATACTCCATCTTTCCCTGTCCTCAGCAACCCTGATGGTTTTGCTCAGTGTCAAGCCAATCCATTCTTGAATGTTGTCCTCCCACCTCTTTTTTGGTCTCCCTCTTCTTCTACCTCCTTGCACTGTGTCTTGCAGGATGGTCTTTGCAAGACTTGATGATCTGGTGACGTGGCCATACCATCAAAGTTTCCGTTTCTTCACCACTGTGAGCAGGTCATCGCGTTGTCCAATGGCTTGTGTGATGGTCTGTCGGACTTCGTCATTGATGTGCTGGGTATAGGAAATGCCCAGAAGTCTTCTGTAGCACCTCATCTCCATGCTTTGTATTCTTCGTTGTAGATCCGCTGTGAGGGTCCTTGTTTCGCAAGCATATTGGAAGATGGAGATGACAAGGGAGCGCAGCAGTCTTACCTTGGAATGTAGACTGATGGTCCTGTCTTTCCAAATTGGCTTCAACCTCGCCAGAGCACCAGTTGTCTGTGCGATCCTGGAGAGGACTTCCTGTCGGGACCCATTGTCTGATACAATTGCTCCTAAATACTTGAAGCTATGCACTGTATTGAGGGATTGGCCTTGGACTTTGATGTTCGTGTTGATGCCATTGGTGTTGTTGGTCATCATTTTGGTCTTCTCTGCACTTATTTCCATTCCATAGGCTCTGGAGGTGGTGTCAAGCCTCTGTACCAGCTGTTCAAGTTCTTGTTCCTCTCCAGCCAATCCATCAATGTCATCCGCAAAAAGAAGGTTGGAGATTGCTCTACCTTCTATGCTGACTGTGCCTTCGTGATCTGCAAGGGCATCTGACATGATGCGCTCTAGGAAGATACTGAAGAGTGTTGGAGAGAGTAGGCATCCCTGACGCACATCGATTGTTGTCCTGAACCAGTTTCCGATGGCGCTGTTGTGGAGGACTGCACTGGTAGCCTTGTCATACAGGCTTTTGATGACTTCAATAATATTAGGGCTGATGTTGTACATTCTCATGGTTGCCCACAGAGCTGCATGCCACACTCGATCAAACGCCTTTTTGAAGTCTACGAACACATGATAAAGATATCGGTGCTGTAGGTATTTTTCGCAGATTATTCTGAGGTTGAAAATCTGTTCAGTGGTACTTTGCCCTGCCATGAATCCTGCTTGTTCTTCAGCTATGATTTGTTCAGCTTGGGGTTTCAACCTTTGAGTATTATTTTCAGGAGGACCTTGCTGGGATGACTGATGAGGCTGATGGTGCGGTAATTTTCACATTCCTGAAGGTTACCTTTTTTGGGAAGAGTGATGACAAGCGACTGGGTCCAGGCTGTAGGCCACTCCCCACTCTGCCAGATCTTGTTACAGATAATGGTGAGGGCATCAATCATCGCTTCTCCTCCTGCTTGAAGCAGTTCCGCGGGTATGTTGTCCACTTCCGCTGACTTCCCTTTCTTTAGCGATCGCACTGCTGCCTCAACTTCTTCTCGGAGAATTGGGACGATTTCTTCTTCTTCTCTGTTCTCAGGACATGCTAGAACTGATATGGGTCTCCGTTTGGTGTGTGGTTGTAAAGGTCAGAGCAGTACTCTGTCCATCTGTCCAAGACTTCTTGTTCTTCTGTAAGGCATATGCCAGATTGCTTTGGATCGTGAGATCTTGGGATGTTTAACACTTGTCAGCCACTTCACAGTCTGGTAGGCCTTCTTGCTGTTGTTCTTGTTCAGACTGTTCTCTATTTCCTGGCATTGATCTTCTATCCAGTTCTCCTGTGTTGTGCGCATGCCTTTTCGGATGTCATTGTTGATTTTTCGGCAGGCATTAGCTCCCTGTGAGGTGTTCTTTTTCTTTTACATCACTCTTTGTTTATCATACAGGTCCAAAAGTTCAGATCTGATCCACAGCTTCTTCTTTGACCGGTGCTTTTCAAGGATCTCCGTGGCGGCATCTGTCACAGCTGAGTTGAAGGTGGTGGTCATGGTGTTGGCATCTACTTCACCAGCTCCCAAAATGAGCAGTGGTACAAATTTCCCTCCAATTGTGGCCTGAAATATTTCTGTTACCTCAGGGCTTGCAGTTTGTCAAGGTCGAACTTCAGTCTAGTGCACTTTGCTGTGTTTACTCTCTTCAAGTGGAGCCGGAAAGAAATCATCACGAGATCGTGGTCACTTCCGATGTCTGCTTCTGGAAAAGTGCGTGTCCTACCAACGTTGATGCTTGATCTGAAGCGTTTCTTGACCATGATGTAGTCGATCTGGTTGTGATGCTCCCCACCGGGACTGTGCCATGTCCATCGTCTGGATTTTTTGTGGAGACCAAGCGTGTTTGCCAGTATCAGATTATTGTATTTGGCAAACTCCAAGAGTCTCAGACCCCTGGTCATTTGTCTCATTGTTTTAGTGGGGTCTGATGTTGGGGCATAGGCCTGGATGATGGTGATGTTGAAAGGGGCTGCTCTCAAATAATAAGTCTACTGGAGACTGGGCGGCACGCCATGACAGTGGCTAGAATGTCTTTGTGGACCAAGAATCCAACGCCTTGTTCGTGCCTGTCATCTCTACCGCTGAAATAAAGCTTGTGGCCTTTGTCGGTCGTTGTTTCACCTATGCCTTTCCAGCGCAGTTCACTGATACCTAAAACGTTCCATCGATAGTGGTCTAGCTAGTGGGCCAGTTCTTCTAACTTTTCCTCCGCAGTTAGGGTCCTGACATTCTAGGTTCCTATGACGTTGTTGTTTCTGGTGCGGATCTTGCTAAGCTGTCCATCAGTAGCACACTTATCACCTCTGTCCTGGTGGCCAACAGAAGGAGCGGTCCTTGGTGATCCGATATGGAGTTAGTGGTTTTATTCATCATGCAGTGTGTCTTGGGCAAGAAAGACCTGGCAGGGCCCAATCCTTTCCAGGCTGTTGGCCACAACCGATATCCACGAATACAGTGTGGCTCGCCTTGGCTCCGAGCACGTGGTCATTGAACCTGTAGTAACATGAGGTTCCTCCATCCTGGCTGGTGACTTCAGTGTAGAAGACTTTCGCCCAGTGATGCCGTGTTAGACCCCTGTTAGTCGCCTCTTACGACACACCGTGAAACGTTGGGTCTATTCTATTCAGTGCCCGAACCCACAGGGCATCATATTATTGCAATGAAAATGAAAATACCATTCTATAACAACAAATATCTACAATAAATTAATAATAATCCGTAACAAAAGCATACTTTTGTTGTAGATACCTTGTAATAGCATACTTACCAAAAAACTCCCCGCAGTGACTTTGGCACAGCTATAGCGTAAATGGCCAGATCTCCATACAAATAGATTATGATGCTTATATCGAAAAACAGTACGCCCACTGAAAGCAAATCATCCACTGTACCTATTATTACTATTACTACAACACTTCATCATGAAAGTGCCATGAGGGAATACTGTAATGCAGACAAGATAGAATGTATTCAGTAAAGAAATGCATAAGGGGTCTAGGGAAGTAGGGAGAAGAGAGGGAGTGAGTAAGAACGTATTAATGAATTTCTGAAATAATGTATTTTTTAATGTAAATATTATTTTTCATGCCTTTATGTTTATTTATTCAAATGTGATGTAAATGACTGTACATAATGCCTTTAATGGGAATGAAGATATATCAAATTGAACTGAATTGAATTATTATTATTAGATCTATCACACTTTTGATATATTTATTCTTACTTATTGTGTTTTATATTATTTGAAAATTTTGGTGTATATATATATATATATATATATATATATATATATATATATATATATATATATATATATATATATATATATATATATATATATATATATATATATCAATATATATAAATAAATAAATAAATAAATAAATAAATAAATATATATATATATATATATATATATATATATATATATATATATATATATATATATATATATATATATATATATATATATATACACACACACACACATGTGCATGATCAAAACAAATTGGAATAGAACACACATTTGTTTAAAAGATTTGCCTAAGTCTGTGGGAGATTAAAAATACATTTGAATGGCATGCCATCTTTGTTTTATCTTGTAAATATAAAAAAAGAAAAAAAGAAAGATCCATCCATGTGGATGTAAATAAAATAGCAACATTTGTTCTTCAAATACACAAAATTTCAATTGCTTAGCAGCACTGGTTTTGGAGATATTGCTTGTTAAAAACACCAACTGCAAATATACTGAAAATATATTAAAATATATTCTGCACTGGGAAATATCATGTTATGTAATATCTGGTGGTAAAGTAGTTAAAATATTATTAATAACAAATGTCATAAGGAACTAATTAACTTACATTTGTTGAAAAACATTGAAGACATCTTGGCCTGGAATAATTAAAAACATAAATAGAAATTATACTATCAAAGGGTACACACACAAAAACCAACAGTCTGCTAATTTTACAAAATACTTTATAACAAGATACTTATATCTGGAAACAAGGTTTATTCGTCTAGAAAGACAAGTTACAATATACTGGCAAATTTGAAGGTTGACAGACTGTTTAAAAAACAAAAAACCCAAGTCACTTTGATGATGCTTTTCAACTATTGACCACTAAAAAGCAGATGAACCTACCAATTCAACACGATGAACAATTGCAAAGCAATTCTTGCTGCCTGAAACAGTCATTTGAAACACAAGCTATGATGACAAAATAAATTCAAATAGGAAAACAGGTAAAGCATACATTGCCATCCTTGTACGTTTCCAGTCAAACATATAGTATATGTTCCAAATGTTAAGATCACGCACTGAAGTAGATTTCTTTGTTTTTGACAATCATAGGTCAATTAAACTGATGTTGATCTCAATACTGCACAAATACTGCATCCCATCTCAGGTAATTATATGCATTACTATTTTCAGTTTAAAACATAACAGTAAGGAACTGATAATGCATTTGAATGTGGACTTTAAAAAATTCACCTGTATTAATATATGCAAAACTAAAAGGGCAAAGACCACATGCTACTTATGGAACTTGCAATATCCTACATCAAAATGAGTGCCCAGAAAAACTGAAATGGTGGCGTTAAAATGCAAAGTAATACTAACTTTGATTTTGTGACGACCTTACCACGACATTGACCGCTGTCTCAGAATGGATACTATTATAAAACCAAATAAACTACAGCAAAAGTTATATTAAGCCCCCCAAACAGTGACCTTGGCTTTCAATGACCTTGACCTTGGAATGAACTTGACCTTCACAAGACCTCTGATGCTCATGTATGACCATATAACCCAATGTTGATGCATACAATGGGGCAAATATACAGCATTCCCTTTTGTCTTCTTCTGTGAACCATGCGAACACTTTTCTTTCCATATTGAATCAATGTAAACCTTAAAACGGGCGTTTTACATTTTAGAGTTTTGTCTTGTGATGGAGCAGTCTTTTTTGTACCTTCCATTGTTTTTTAATGTCTGTAATTCTCCTCCCCCCTTCCCCACCCTTTCCCCTACTCTTGGCTAAAATGCCCCCTGGGATATGAGCCTTGTTTCATGCTTAGAATTATGTGCTTGGAATTATTACTGTACGATGACCAATTTTTTTAAATGTTTTTGTAAGGACTAAAATGACCTTGACCTTCAAGATCAACTCAAAACCAGAACATATATGAGAGATCAATCCATTATCTCTAAATACATGTTTTGACTTATTATCTCTCATAGTGTAGGGTCAAGGTCACTTCAAATCATATTATAAGTTCAATATAAAAAGAATTACAAAAACTAAGGGCAATTCACCTGCTCCTTATGGAACTTGCAATATTTAAAATAAAAATGAGTGCCTAGAAAAAAACACAAAATGAAATGGTGGCATTAAAATGCAAAGTAATACTGACTTTGATCTTACTAAGCTCTTAATCTTGAGATGACCCTTTAGGCCTAGCAAAAATATACAAAAATAGATCATCATACAGTGGAATGGCTGTTTATTTAATCCATAGTATGCAACATTGGGTTATTTGATTAGACCTGCGTTAGAGTTCACATGAGGGTCAAGGTCATCCTAAGGTCAAGATAAGTGAAGGTCTAGGTCATCCCAAGGTTAAAGTTTTTTTTTGCCATAATACAACTTTTGCTGTAGTTTATTTGATAGTACACAAGTGTATTTGGAGCTGGAGGTCAAGGTCACCTAAGGGTCAAGAAAATAGAAAGATCAAAGTCATTATTACTTTGCATTTACATGCCACCGTTTTTTTTTTTTTTTTTTTTCTGGGCACTCATTTTCATGTTAAGTATTGAAAGTTCCATAAAGAGCATATGAGTCGGCTTTACCCTTCTAATTTTTTTAAACTATCATTTTTGGACTATTTAGGACTCTCACAGATTTGACAAAATTTGGAGTTTTTTTGTTGTCGAGTGTTGTGATTACATACAGTCACAATGCTATGCACGTTAGTCAACAAAAGCTGAGACCCCCACCACAATCCACTACCCAACAGATGGGCCTTCCAAAGTACCAAAAACTGAAACAGAGAGCCAACAAAGAGAATGTGATATAAGCAAGGTATGCTAATAGCAGAAAAGCAACAGATGAGTTCTTCATTTCTTTTTTTATTTACCGACTTGCAACAAAAATTCATGTGCAGATTGTAACTTTCTTAAAAAAACAAGAACTGATTACTTCCAAAACTGCCTTGCAGCAAACAATACTTTCCATACAGCAAACTTTTGTGAATTTTTTTTTTTTTAACAAGTACTTCAACTCATGGTCAATCATTCAATGCCAGTTTGTTGGTCCGAATTTAAATTTTCTGTTCAAATATGTTTTTTTAGAATAATTGCAAAATAACCTGACCAGTTTTTATTATTTTTACAATGCAGGCCAAGCCTTTTATGTTATTCATATATAAAATTTCTCAAAGTGCACGGTCGCTGAAGCTCATCATTTTCTAAACAAGTTTTGCACAGTTACTCAAAATTGGCTGAAACTTTTGGATACATTTTGGCTTGCAAATATTTCAAGAAGTGGTCAACCATTTTTTATTTGCTTTTTTGACTTATCTGGAAATACTTTGAATTAATCTGGAATTAAAATAAGCCAAAAGTCGGTTTGTAGGTTGGCTTCTCCATCGGTCTATTGGATGCCATATCTCAAGTACCATTGTATAGATTTTGACCAAACTTCATAGGAACATCACTTAGGCTAGTGGCCTGCCTCATGTGCCACCATATTTCAGGCTGGAGAATAGCTGAATTAAAAAAACTCTGAAATCCGGTCGGGGTCCAGGGGCCGCCGTAAGGCCCCTGGTCAGGTCCAGGGGCGAAGCCCCGATAGGGGGTCTTGGGGGCGAAGCCCTCCTGAAGCTGAAAGTTTTATAGCATTTAAAACCCCAAAAGTATGCTTTTTGCGAGAGATAAATTTGGATGTTTTTCATATTATTCATGCATTCATAGATAGACATTATTTTTTATATTATTATTAAGACTAATGTTCACATACACACACAAAAACTGTTACTTGGAAAAAAACCTGAATAGGTTTGTGTCAACATATGCAACATGGCAAATGTCACCAAACAAGCTTGCTTCCTAGTATTAAAATCTAAATAAAATTAAAAAAGAAAGCAAATCAATACTCTATTTGAAAAATGATGTCATTGATGATACATGTAAGGTGCTCTGTTTTTTTAAGTTACTGCTGGCTTAGTATTAGTGCAAAGTCTCTTGGCTGGAGGTCTGTCATCAGCTTTTTTTTGCTCTTGTCAGGAGGGCTTATGTTTCAATTAGTCTTGATGGAACCACTAAGCAAACAAACTCTTACCTGGTATCGTTGTGCAGCTAGTCAGTGCTTTCACAGCACATTTGTGCTTCTTCGTAAAGAAGTGCTCAGTGAGCGTTGTAATACCACGATTAGTGTATCTAATTTTTTTGTTGCACGTGATGCAACGAGCCATGCCAGCAGCATCAACTTTTTGAAAATGAGAGCAGCGTGCTCGACTCCCTCCACTTTTACCACTTTCGACGTCCAATCCCAATTCCATTTGTTGGCGATGTCTCCCTCTTGAAAATCTTCTCCCCGGTTAATGATCCGCGATGCGCACGACATTTCTGTAACTTCTCACACTCGAAGGGACCGTGTGAAAGAACATGCGTCTCTGCTGGGTGGAAATACTTCGTGGTGTGCGCCCAATTGGTACAGAGTAAGGCAAAACGTTGGAATGGGTTTGCGGAGCAAACATATGTGGTTAATTTACGATTTGCGTCTCCTTTTTTTTTTCCTCGGAACACATTTTTAAACCTCGGAAAGTAAGTTCGTTAACCTCGGAAACTCGCGTATCCGAGGAGAATTCTCCAGCCTGCATATTTGCTATGTCACAAAGGTCAAGGTCACTGGAGTAATTTTGTTGCTAAACACATTTTGCTCAGTATCTCAAAAACGGCTGAAGTGTTTTTGTTGAGTTTTGGTTTACAGGTACTTCAAATCATGGGCCATCCTTCAGTAGCAGTCTGGTTGTCAGTCAATTGGCTGGTATATCGTTCTGAATTTTACTTAAATTTTGTTCAAAACACACACATTGCCAAATCTCAAGAATAACTGAGCCCAAATTCATCCTATTTACTTTGCAGATACTGTAAAGCATGTTAGATCATTCGTAAGATCTAATTTGATCTTTGCACTGTATCTAAAAACTGGTTGAGCCAAATTTGGAACATTTATTTTTGCTTGCAGATAGTTATGAGAGTGGTCTATCATTCCATGCCCAAACACACACACACACACATTGCAATGAGTGAAAACAACACGAGTCACAGGAAAGCAACCACCCATTCTTGCATGCACACACACACAAACACACTCACTCACAAATCATGCATAGCAATAAGCCATATTAATTCAACAATAATAATAAGTCAACAGAAAACATAGGAAACACTGAATGCAGGCATGCTCAATGCAAAAACACATAGTAAGCAAGACAACAACACACCAAAGTGCCTAAATCAATTGACATAGGCACTTTTTGCACACTCACATGAAAATAAATCCTGCTGAAATGAAAATAAGTTCTAATATGATTGAATGAATAAGGTATAATAGACTAGAACAAAAAGCACTAAAAGCTGTTGATTTTGAAAAAAAACAACAATAATGAGGTAATGGTTACTGGGACTATTTCAAAGCAATCCAGATATTATCCAGATATTGTATGGAAAGAAAAAAAAGGTGCATACCTCTGAACTTTCTACTTGAGGGACAAACAGCTTAGCATTGGCAACTGACATCGCTTCGAGGACAAAGGTCACAGTCATGAAACTGCAAAGCAAAATTAAGGTATTTAATTTGCTGTGTGTAGTGTCACAATATCGTGAATAATCATAAATTACCTGTATAATATTAAAGCTGAGTAATTTCATCATTTGACATAAAACAAAAAAATATCACAATAATCACTAACAAAATGTATATAATAAAATCATATTTTCCTCTTCAGACAATATTTTGATAGTTTGTACAGTAATTTGGGACTTTTATTACTTTATTGTTGCCTGTTGCCTTGTTATATATAGTCTATGCATTCTTCAACCTTTTAATGACTGAATGTTTGTAATTGCTTTTTCTTACACATTTATTGCAATTTGTTGTAGTACTGTCAACAAAACATGTCTTAATTTCTGTGAGATAATTAAGTATTCTTGAATCTTAAAATTGTAGTGGCAGCCCACATTAAAAAAAAACAAACTATATGTGTTAAAATGTTGTGTGTTTTTTTAAAAACTATAACCAAATACAAGCAACAAAACTGGAACAAATCTTTTATGGTTCATCGATATACCTCTTTTAGAATTCTGTAGGATTGATGGTCAACATGGATGCATTTTTCCAAATTACATTATTAGTCTATTCATACTATAATTTTCATTACCAATGTATAACAATAGATTTTGAAACTATAAATTGATGTCAAGAAAGCGTTTGACCGAGTCTGGCATGCAGCTCTGTTGGCAACCATGAGAGTGTATAACATCAGCCCTAAAATTATTGAAGTCATCAAAAACCTGTATGAGTGTGACAAGGCTACCAGTGCAGTTCTCCACAACAGCGCCATCGGGAACTGGTTCAGAACAACAATCGGCGTGCGTCAATGATGCCTACTCTCTCCAACACTCTTCAACATCTTCTTAGAGCGCATCATGTTAGCTGCCCCTGCAGATCACGAAGGCACAGTCAGCATAGGGGGCAGAGCAATCTCCAACCTCTGTTTTGCGGATGACATTGATGTATTGGCTGGAGAGGAACAAGAACATGAACAGTTGGTACAGAGGCTTGACACCACCTCCAGAGCCTTCGGAATGAAAATAAGCACAGAGAAGACCAAAATGATGACCAACAACATCAATGGCATCAACACGGACACCAAAGTCCAAGGCCAATCCCTCAACTCAGTACATAGCTTCAAATATTTAGGAGCCATTGTATCAATGGGTCCCAACAGGAAGTCCTCTCTATCCTGTCCTATCCTATTCTGTAACTCGAAGGTCGTTGGGGACACACCACACATGATCGTTTAACCAGTGTACTCCATCTTTCTGTGTCCTCAGCAACCCTCATGGCTTCGCTCTGTGTCAAGCCAGTCCATTCTCGAATGTTATACTTACACCTCTTTCTGTTACCCTCTTCTTTTGCCTCCTTGCACCATGCCTTGCAGGATGGTCTTTGCAAGGCCTGATGCTCTGGTGACGTGGCCATACCATCGGATTTCCGATTCTTCACCACTGTGAGCATGTGATCATGTTGTCCAATTGGTTGTGTGATTGTCTTTCGGACTTCGTCGTTGGTGATGTGCTGGGTATAGAAAATGCCCAGAAGTCTACTGTAGCACCTCATCTCCATGCTTCGTATTCTTCGTTATAGTCCTCTCTAGGATCACACAAATTGCAGACCTGACAAGGTTGAAACCCATTGGGAAAGACAGGACTCATTGCGCAAATTTGCAAAAATCTGGATTCTTTTTTTTTTTTAATAACTTTTTTTTTTTTGGGAGGGGGGGGGGGGGGGGGGGTGGAGGGTAGAGAGGTGGAGAGAGTGGAGGAAAGGGGGGGGGAGGGAGGTGAGTACATAGACTCATAGTGCTTTGCATGTGAGTAAAAAATCAAGGCTTGTAAAATGCTATTGCAGGTGATTTTGCAACAGAATGTTTGTGACTCTACAGTTTATCCCATGCATGATAGATTGTTGCTGCAAAATATGGTTGCTTCTAATATGTTTTTAAGTAAACTAGATTGCAACCTGATGTAACATTAAAATTGTGTACACAGCATTTAGAAAAATAATATATACCAAAACGTAGGTAGCAATTTCAATGTCACACAATTTCATAATGGACTGGCAAAATGTATTTGTAAGTAGCATCCAGTATTATTAGATACATGTGTAAAAGGCATTAACATCAACAGTTTATATAAATTTTATTTTTTACGCCTAAAGTTGCTCACTCACCCGAAAACTGCTAGGACGAGGATGGTGATTAGACTGACAAGCCAGCCAGCACACTGGAAGGCTGCAGGCATTGCTAGAACCCCTGTGCCCACAATTACGTTGCATATGTATATCAGTCCAACCTGCGCAAAAATGATTAAGATTTTAGTTCACTGAAGAGAAAATGGGTCAATGTTGAGATGCAGATGGAAAATCAGCAATCCTGATCAGCACCCCATATTCATACACTGCAGTTGATCCACAGAAAACGAATGAAAAGAATATAATTTTTTTAAGGTTACCATTTGGATTTGCTAAGCTTAGCCCTCATTTTAATTCAAATGTTAACCTTACCATCATCTAAGATGATATAATTTTTAATATTTCCACATAATATATGGAATACTTTGAAATATACAATTTCAGTAGTTTCCTACTCCTTCGGATGAGAGTATAAACCGAGGTCTAGTCTGTGTGTCGCATACATTCCATCATAACGGACTTTAAAGATCCTGACGCTCATGTCCTAGACGGGTGAGTGCCTGTGACAAGAACACACCCAGCATGCACCTAGGTCCTTCTCCCCATCCCTGGCTGCCCAGGATTGAGCTCAGTTGTCTGGAGTGTTCTTACGATGGGCCCAAAAGCTGCAAGTTGGTGCCTCGGGCGGCTTGAGTTAGATCCTGTATCGGCCAGCGCCTTGAGCAGCTCTTGAGCTGGAAAAGCGCTATATAAGAACGATTAAATTAATTAAATAAATAAGTAAGCGGGAATCAGAACAACCCCAGCAGGATTGGTCTGCTGCATGACATATCTCAAGAACCACTGAACGGATTTTGAGCAAACTTCATAGGGAAATTACCTAGGTCAGTTGCAAGCCTCTCATTTTATCATATTTGCTCTACCGCAAAAGTCAAGGTCACACAAATTGCTCAATATTTCACAAATTCCGGAATTGATTTTTTTTAGTTTTGGAATACAAGTACTTGAACTCATGGCCAATAATAATATTCAGTGGTTTGGCCAATAATAATATTCAGTGGTTATCCTGTTGTTGGTCAGTCATTCGGTTGATCAGTCCATCACTCCAAATTTTACTATTTTGTTCAAAACACATTTTATTCCTTAAGACATGTCAAGAATTACTGGACATATTTTTTATTATTTTTACTATGCATCCATATGCCTTCCTTGACAGTTGCTCTTTCTCAAAGTCCAATGTCGCCGAGGCCTATTATATTATAACAATGTTTTGCACTTTTCCTTATGGCCAGGTAACACAGTTGATATTTGCACTTTTCCTTATGGCCAGGTAACACAGTTGATATTTGCACTTTTCCTTATGGCCAGGTAACACAGTTGATATTTGCACTTTTCCTTATGGCCAGGTAACACAGTTGATATTGGCACAGTTGATAGGGTGCTGGTTTCCCATGCCGAAGGTCATGGGTTTGAACCCGCATGGGATGAATTCACATGACTTATGTACGAGACTTTTCAGGACACCGAGAGTTGTCTCCGGGTGCTCTGGTTTCCTACCTCCCTTCAATAATGGTGTTGGATGCATGCAGTCAATCTAAATTTGAACAAGGGCAAAGCCCATATGACTCGCACATGTAATACTCCTTATGGATCTTGTAATATTTAACATGAAAATGAGTGCCAAAACAACAAAATGAAACAGTGGCATTAAAATGCAAGTAATGCTGACTTTGATTTTTGTATGCTTTTGACCTTGAGATGACCTTGATCTCTGGCTCCAAATGCCCTCATGTAATATTAAATAAACTACAGCAAAAGTTGTAGAATGGCAAGAAACTGCCCTTGGTATGACCTTGACCTTCAGTGACCTTGACCTTGGGATGACCTTGACCTTCACATGACTTCTCATGCATGTCTGATCAAATAACCCAATGTTATTGCATACTATGGGTTAAATCTAGAGCCATCCCACTGTACAACAACCTATTTTTTTTATATTTTTGCAAAATGACCTTGACCTTCAAGATAAAAAAAACCAAAAACGAAAATATATGAAAGATCAATCTATCAGTATCATCTCTAAATACAACAAGTTTGAACTTTATAACTCTCATAGTTTAGGGCAGAGAGCTGGAATCCAGCTCTCTGGTTTAGGGTCAAGGTCACTTCAAAGTACCTATACTACCTGACTTTGGACAGCTCCAGACCTTGACCTTGAAGTGAGGTTGACCAACTGTGCACAGAATATGTGTCTCATTGATGTCTATCATGCACTAAAGAACCATATGTTCAATATTATTAATTTACAAAAAAAGTGAAATTTTGTGAAAAATTGTCATTTTAAAACTATTATTTGTTGACCCTCAGACCTTGATCTTAAAGTGAAGTCAATTATTCACTGACCATTATGAGGTCTCATGGATATACACCATCTTACCAAGTTTGGTTGTGATAGTAGAAATAGACTCTGAGATATTAATGTACTATTAATGTATATATCATTTTGCAAAAATCTGGATTTTGTTTGTTTGTTGGGGTGAGTACATAGACTCACATTGCTATGCATGTGAATCAAAAATGACTAGAAGGGTGAATCCCATATGACTCACATGCTCCTTATTGAACTGGCAATATTTGACATGGAAATGAATGCCCAGAAAAACTTAAACAAAACCGTGGCATTAAAATGCAAATACTCAATTTGATCTTGTGGTAATCTTGACCTTCAGATGACCTTGACCGAATGACCTTTGCTCCAAATGGACAATGTATGATGAAATAAACTACAGCACTCACTTATGTTTAGTAGTTAAAGGCTTTGTTTTCAGGCTTCGCTGCCTATTCAATCGATCAATGCCTCCTCTTTAATACATTCCAGTAAGGGTCACACTAGTGCATTTAGATACTAGAGAAGCAAAGCCCTTATGATTCACATGCTCCTTATGGAACTCGCAATATTTAACATGAAAATGAATGCCCAGAAAAAACTAAATGAAAATGCATTGAAATGGTGGCAATAAAATGCAAAGTAATACCGACTTTGATGACCTTGAGATGACCTTGACCTCTGGCTGCAAATACACTCATGTACTATATGAAATAAAAATAATATAGCAAAAGTTGTGTTATGCCCCCCCCCCCCCACCCCTCAACCTCCCTCCAAAAGTAAATCTTTTTTAAAGATGTCCGTTTTGGGCTATTTAGAACTTATCTCGCACAGATTTGCAAAAACTGCAAATTTTTGGAAGGGCAGGAGGTTGGGGAAGGAGGGGGTGAAAGGACTCATACATTGCTATGCATGTGAGTCAAAAATGACATTTAATCGTCTTATTCTTTGTGGTGCGGAAGTTGATGTTCGCCATAAAAATCTTCAGTATACAAAATATCGGCAAAAGAACTTGTGGCTGTAATATTCACAGAAGAATCAGTAAATTATATGTTAGCCAATGTGACAAATAAAAAATAAAATATAAAAATAAAAGTTTACAAATAAATACCTTACCCCTAAGCTGTAGGGAGATCCAGTTTCTGCTATTACTACCTGGTTCTCCATTTTGCTGGTGGAACTTGGCTTAGAATATCGGTGGCACAACTGCAACAATAATTATAAGTACAACTAAGTGGGCCTAGCCTTAAAATAGCCTTGTCTAACCACAGGCTGTGAAGTCCGTAGGCCTTGCCTCAATTACATAGTATACATAGTAATTGAGGCAAGGCCTACGGACTTCACAGCCTGTGGTCTAACTTTGACTTCAGTTACTTAGCCAATTAGCAGCACTGTTTGGGCCCTTCAATATTTTCACTGATTTGAACCCAGACCCTCCAGTCATAAATCACACAAACATTTTCAATATTCTTTAAATTTTGTAACCACTTTTTGGTCCTTATAGCTACATGGCTCTTAGTTTCTGGTTCCCTTCGGCGTGCTGTACGTTCTTCGATAACCGTTCAATGGAGAGTTCTAAACTTTGACCTCTGACCTCGGGGGCAACAGAAAAAAAGAGTTATTCCCCTTCGAAAATTATAATAGAAAATAATAATTATTTTATTGAGGAAAAAAAAAAAGGTTTAAGTACATTAGATTGAGAAGATTATAAAGATACATTAATATGTCTTTGATAAATAATGCACAGGTGTTCGTGTATTATCTCTTTACTACAAAACAAGTATAGTTTAGCGATTATAATAAAAGGGCGACATGTAAAAGAACAGAAAAAAAAGGGAAATGGGGCTACAGAATAAAACGGTTACATAGAATAGATTATAAATCTTATGTGACCTTGACTCTTAGACAGAAATTGCTGAATTAGTAATTATTTTATCTTATTTCTTTTTTTCGTGTAAGTTTGTGTCTTTTTTTTGTGCCTTTCCTATTCCTATCCTATAACTCGGAGTTCGTGGGGCGCACCGATGATCGTTTAACCAGCGTACTCCATCTTTCTGTGTCCTCAGCAAGCCTCGTGGCTTCGCTCAGTGTCAAGCCAGTCCATTCTCGAATGTTGTCCTTTCACTTCTTTTTCTGTCTCCCTCTTCTTCTACCTCTTTGCACTGTGCCTTGCAGGATAATCTTTGCAAGGCCTCGATGCTATGGTGACGTGGCCATACCATCGGAGTTTTCGTTTCTTCACCACTGTGAGCACATGCAGCTGCATGTTGTCCAATGGCTTGTGTGATGGTCTGTCGGACTTCGTCGTTGGTGATGTGCTGGGTATAGGAAATGCCCAGAAGTCTTCTCCATGCTTTGTTTTCTTTGTTGTAGGTCTGCTGTGGGGGTCCATGTTTCGCAAGCGTATAAAAGATGGAGATGACAAGGGAGCGCAGCAGCCTTACCTTGGAGTGTAGACTAATGGTCCTGTCTTTCCAAATGGGCTTCACCCTTGTAAGGGCAACAGTTGCTGGTGCGATCCTGGAGAAAACTTCCTGTCGGGACCCATTGTCAAAAAAAAAAAAAATCTTGCCTTCACTATATATATATATATATACTTATCTCGCCATACTTGACCAGACTCTAGGCGCTGGCCGATACAGGATCTAACTCAAACCGCCCGAGACGCCCACCCGCAGCCTTTTGGGCGCATGGTCTGACGCCCGGACAACTGAACACTCTCCTGGCCAGCCCCCTAGGGATGGGGAGAAGGACCAAGTGCATGCTGGGTGTGTTCTTGTTACCGGCACTCACCCGTCTAGGACATGAGCGTCAGGATCTTTAAAGTCCGTTATGATGGAATGTATGCGACACACAGACTAGACCTCGGTTTATACTCTCATCCGAAGGAGTAGGAAACGGGAGTAAAGTGTCTATCCCAGGGACACAACCCAATGGCCCGGACAGGACTCGAACCCGGGACCTTCAGATCCGCAAGCCAAAGCACTACCATTAGACCACCGTGCCTCACCAGTTGATACCGTTACTGGGAAGGGATTCAATGTGTAAATCATACTTCTAATTTGAAACGTATTTATTTTTGTTATGAGGGCGCCAGTTTGACCAGAAGCCCGGTGTGACATCGCCACAGTTCCTAGTATCTTAGCTGGGCTGGGAGCGACTGGGAGCATTCTGATTGGTCGACGCGTTACAAAATTCGGCGCATGCGCACAGTGCTATAGTAGTCTTAGTAAGGATTAGGGTTATGGTTAGGGTTAGAGTTAGGGTTTGGGTTAGTGTTTAGGGTTAGGGTTTGGGTTAGGGTTACGACGCCTAAGAACATCGTGAAAAAGCAGGCCCGACATAAACTGGCGCATGCGCAAAGGCGCCCAGATAAACTAGGAGACCCGGAACTTGGAGGATGTGACACCGGCATTTGCAGATCTAATAATTTAGTTGTACGCGCTGCAAATTCAGTTTTATTGTCACACGTACTTAAAGCAAAAAAAACCCATAATAATGCACTTTCCTTTTTTATTTTTTATTTTTAATCTGCGTAATAGACGAACGGTTGCTGTATTTAGCAACTTGCAATGCAAATCAGTTACATATTATATACCTAACTGGCACAGTTGACTGTGACTTCCGCTGGAAAAGAAAGTCATTACAGGGAAGCCCGATGTATGTATCTATGGCGAAGCTTAAGTTTCGCTTTCTGCAGTTTCGTCATTACACATTTTTCTTCCCATTTTTTGTTTATTTTAATTTACATTTCATTTTATGTATTAGAAAGTAACCAAAGTACAAGAAAAAACAAACAGTACTATAAAAATGTTTTAATTACTGCTCTAAGTAAAATTTAACAATCTAACGTTCCTTTGAGATTTAAGTTGCTATATTATTATATCAGAAAGTCTCCTCTCTGAAAATCCTTACCGGGAAGAAAGGGGACTATAAACTGATTTAAAAAAAAAAAAAAAAAAAGTTGCTAGGGGAAATGCATCTTGGCGGCGTTCGGCCGTTTCGAGACATGCTGCGGAGCTGTGCAGAAAACGAAGGCAAAGTTCGGCCTATCCTAACCTTCCCATTATGTACAAACCATAGCGCTTGTATCAGACACGCGAGCCTGTGACGGGTATAACCAAAGGGAGACGCGTCACAGGCATAGGCGCTCGCGTGTCCAGATACAAGCGCCCGTGGACCCAACGGAGCTGAGGTTTTTGGCTCGCTATCGCCGCACTCGCTAAGTGGCCTCGGCGTAAACAGGCTATCAGTCATCGGGGTGGGTCCTAGTTGGGTTTAAAGATCATATGACGGTTGAAGGGGGGTGGGGGAGGGGGGAGTGTCAAAGGAGATGATGGGAGATGGGGTGGTGGAAATAACATATTCCTGTACTTCCACCCCTCTGAAGTTTCATTAATTTGAGTAAGTCTACGTTCCAATATAATAAGCCTGCTGAGCTCCCTTGTCATCTCCACCTTCCTAAACGCTTGAGAAACATGGACCCTCACATCAGACCTATATTACCGAAGAATACAAAGCATGGTGATGGGGTGGTACAAAAGATTTCATATTCTCACCACATCACCCGTATGCAACCCGACTTTTTTAAAACTTCTTAACATAGTAGTTCTTATTCTTATTAGTCTTACTTGAATGATATTAGAACGAATGTATTGATCCTTTATAACTATATCTGTGATTGGGAGAATGTGAAAGGCGTTTTCCCGGAACTCTCTGGAGGTACGAATGTGTATGGCAACCCGGCTTGACCGGAGGGTTGAATGTGGTCCGTCCCATACCCAATTGTTTTTCTCCCTTGGGCTGTGGAACTCCGGCCTTGCGGAGTTTTTTAACTTTTTATAATAATGATGTTCTATGAATAATTCTTAATTCCCTGAATGATCGTGGATTTATATCAACTATTTTTAACGTTTATTCCGCACCACCATTTTAAACACATAATTGTAATTTTAACTTGGGTGTTAGCGTCGTTTTTTTTTTGTTTTTTTTTCCCTACACCCCAAACTCAATATCTTAACTATCTGTACATATTAATACTGTACATTTTATGGACCTTGTGTCCAGTTTAATTAATTTTCTCATACCTAAGTTCTCACTTCATTGCTCCTTTTGATTTTGTATGAATGAATTGTACTATCCCCCCAGATGATTTTAACCTGACTTTTAATCGGTCCTGAAAGGCCAGTCAGCAGATTCTGTTAACCTATCTTAAATTACCTTTTATCTGTAATATTTACGTCCCCTATATGCCTAGGTGTCCGGGGACTTTAATCTACCCAACAAACAAACAACCACATCACCAACAACGAAGTATATGGTATGGCCATGTCACCAGAGCATCAGGCCTTGCAAAGACCATCCTGTAAGGCACAGTGCCAGGAGGCAGAAGAAGAGGTAGGACAACATTAGAGAATGGACTGTTTTGACACTGAGCGAAACAATCAGGGTTGCTGAGGACAGGGAAAGATGGAGTGCGCTGGTTAAACGATCATCTGTGGTGCCCCTACGACCTCCGAGTTGCGGGATAGGATAGGATAGGATAGTATTTATTAAACTTGTGTGTTTCCATTAACTAAATATAAGGTTTGTTTCATTTAAAGTCTGTTCACTTAAGTGACTTTAGACTAAAGGTAATCTTGAACTGTAATGATTTATTTTAGCAGTAGACTAACTTACTTTTTTCGACTATTGTTAACGTGTTTGTGTATGTGTGTGTGTGTGTGTGTGTGTGTGTGTTTTCCTGAATTGGATGACAAACTTCTATTAATACAAAAGTCCTAGGGACACCAATCTATCGTTCTTTCCAGATAAAACGGTGCACAATTAATTACTAGATATCCTATCCTTTCCTATCTCATAACTTGGAAGTCGTTGAAGCACCACTGATGATCGTTTAACCAGCGTACTCCATCTTTCTCTGTCCCCAGCAACCCTCATTGCTTCGCTCAGTGTCAAGCTAGTCCATTCTCGAATATTGTCCTCCCACATCTTTTTCGGTCTCCCTCTTATTCTGCCTCCTTGCACCGTAAATTGCAGGATGGTCTTTGCAAGGCCTGTGGCCCTGGTGACGTGGCCATACAATCGGAGTTTCCGTTTCTTCACCACTGTGAGCATGTCATCGTGTTGTCCAATGGCTTGTGTGATGGTCTGTCGGATATCGTCGTTGGTGATGTGCTGTAAATGCTTAGAAGTCTTCTGTGGCACCTCATCTCTATGCTTTGCATTCTTCTTTGTAGGTCTGCTGTGAGGGTCCATGTTTTGCAAGCGTATAGGAAGATGGAGATGACAAGGGAGCGCAGCAGCCTTACCTTGGAGTGTAGACTGATGGTCCTATCTTTCCAAATGGGCTTCAACCTTGTCAGGGCAGCAGTTGTTTGTGCGATCCTGCAGAGGACTTACTGTCGGGAACCACTGTCTGATACAATGGCTCCTAAATATTTGAAGCTTTGCACCATGTTGAGGGATTGGCCTTGGACTTTGATGTTCATGTTGATGCTATTGGTGTTTTTGGTCATCATTTTGGTCTTCTCTGCACTTATTTTCATTCCAAAGGCTCTGGAGTTGGTGTCAAGCCTCTGTACCGGCTGTTAAAGTTCTTGTTTCTCTCCAGCCAATCCATCAATGTCATCTGCAAAACGGAGGTTTGAGATTGCTCTACCCCTTATGCTGACTGTGCCTTCGTGATCTGCAAGGACATCTGACATGATGCGCTCTTGGAAGATGTTGAAGAATGTTGGAGAGAGTAGGCATCATTGACGCACACCGATTGTTGTTTTGAACCAGTTCCCGATGGCGCTGTTGTGGAGGACTGCACTGGTAGCCTTGTCATTCAGACTTTTGATGACTTCAATAATGTTAGGATTGATGTTGTACACTCTCATAGTTGCCCACAGAGCTGCATGCCAGACTCGGTCAAACGCCTTCTTGAAGTCTACATATACATGAAATAGATGTTGTTGGTGCTGTAGGTATTTCTCACAGATTATTCTGAGGTTGAAAATCTGTTCAATGGTACTTCGCCCTGCCCTGAACTGTGCTTGTTCTTCAGCTATGATTTGTTCAGCTTGAGGTTTAAACCTGTTGAGTATTATTTTCAGGAGGACTTTGATGGGATGGCTGATGAGGCTGATGGTGCGGTAATTTTCACACTCCTGAAGGTTACCCTTTGTGGGGAAGAGTGATGACAAGCGACTGGGTCCATGGTGTAGCCCACTCCCCACTCTGCCAGATCTTGTTACAGATAATGGTGAGGCCCTCAATCATCGCTTCTCCTCCTGCTTGAAGCAATTCTGCGGGTATGTTGTACACTCCCACTAACTTCCCCTTCTTCAGCTGCGATTGCACTGCTGCCTCAAGTTCTTCACGGAGAATTGGGAGGATTTCCTCTTCGTCTCTGTTCTGGGGACATGCTAGAATTGATGGGTCTCCGTTTGGTGTGTGGTTGTAAAGGTCAGAGCAGTACTCTGTCCATCTATCCAAGACTTCTTGTTCTTCTGTAAGGCACATGCCAGACTTGCTTTGGATCGTGGAGACGTTGGGATGTTTAACACTTGTCAACCACTTCGTAGGCCTTCTTGCTCTTTTTCTTGTTTAGACTGTTCTCTTTTTCCTGGCATTGATCTTCTATCCAGTTCTCATTAGCTATGCGCATGCCTTTTCGGATGTCCCCTTTGATTTGTCATCATTATAAAATAATAACAAAACACATACATATAAAGTGCCTACACTGCTAAACAATAACACCATAGAAAGCCATAGTGACCATTTGGCAGAAAGCGTCCAATATTCTTAAGCTGACCCAACCAACCCAATACACAAATGATAAGTTTTGGTAGTTTTCAAGAAAAAAGGTAGGTTACTGGTCTAGGGAATTTGTTGTATCAATTTTTATTCATCACATTAACATAAGTTGTACTGATAAACTAGTCTATAAAGTTGTACTGATAAACTAGTCTATAGTCTACTGATAAACTGGTCTAGTGAAGAAGATAGTAGGTTTATAGAACAGATTAGGAGCGAGAAAGAACTAACTAGAATGACAGAAACAGTAGTAATTTAAAGCACTAAATTTTCACAAAGTGGGGATACTATTTATACAGAAACCCCCGGCACCCCAACGGGGTGTAACTGTTTTTTAGCAGTTAGTTGTTAATGATGATGATGATAATGATGATGATGATGATGATGGAGGTTTGCCAGAGGAAAATTATGTGTTTTTATTGGACAATAAAGTTGCATTTTAAGACAATGGGTCCCGAAAGGATGTTTTCTCAAGGATCGCACAAACAACCGCTGCCCTGTCGAGGTTGAAGCCAATTTGGAAAGACAGAGCCGTCACGAAACATGGACCCTCATAGCAGATCTCCAACGAAGAACACAAAGCATGGAGATGAGTTGCTACAGAGGACTTCTGGGCATTTCCTATACCCAGCACATCACCAACGACGAAGTCCGACAGACCATCACACAAGCCATTGGACAACACGATGACCTGCTCACAGTGGTGAAAAAACGGAAACTTCGATGGTGTGGCCACGTCACTAGATCATCAGGTCTTGCAAAGACCATTCTGCAAGGTACAGTACAAGGAGGTAAAAGAAGACGGAGACCGAAAAAGAGGTGGGAGGACAACATTCGAGAATGGACTGGTTTGACACTGAGCGAAACAATCAGGGTTGCTGAGGACAGGGAAAGATGGAGTAGGCTGGTTAAGCGATCATCTGTGGTGCCCTTACGACCTCCGAGTTACGGGATAGGATAGGAAAGTTGTATTGTATTGTATTGTATTTATTGTATTGTATTATATATATCTTGTTTTGAGAGTTAGGAATAAAATTATTCTTTCAAGATAATTTAAACTTACAAGTAGACTACCTTACTAATGCTCAAGCAGCATTAAAAAAAAACAACTTTATCGATAATTTTAATATGTGCCATTATTTTCGCTAGCATTGTAAGAATTTTCTTATGTTTGTTCATTTTGTAAATAATTGCTACAGGAGCTGAAACTCTTGGTTTGGGGAAATGTGTTGCCAAGATTGGGTTGGACAATCAACCTAGCATCCACCTTTTCACAAAACTTGGATTTGCTGAGGTAAGTGCGTTGCGGTTGCTGCGTTGTAATGGTCTTCTAAAATACCCTCTCACATTTTAGAAAACCAGCCCCTCCCATCCCCTTTAAAAAAAAGAGCAACAAAGGCAAGAATTTTAATTTATTATTATGTTTTTATAAAGGCTACTTTCAACAGTTATTACCTCAATATTTCCCATGATGAGATATGGTGTATTTTGTTTTCAAATTTGAGTGGTTTCAGAGTTATGCTAACAGATCAGTGTTGTAAGGCAAGAAAATAAAGTATTACTAGGTGATAGCGGTATTTTATAACAGCTCATTTTATATAAATATATGTACTGTTGTCATGTTTCATTTTGGTTTCGTGGAGCAAGACATTCATAATGTGAGGGAAACATATCAACAAGTGTATAAATAATAATGAATGTCATGGTCGTTTTTATTCTGACTATCCTATCCTATCCTTCCTATCCTGTCCCATAACCCGAAGGTCGTAGGGGCACCACAGATGATCGCTTAACCAGCATACTCCATCTTTCTCTGTCCTCAGCAGCCCTCATGGCTTCGCTCAGTGTCAAACAAGTCCATTCTCGAATGTTGTCCTCCCACCTCTTTTTCGGTCTCCCCCTTCTTCTACCTCCTTGCACTGTGCCTTGCAGAATGGTCTTTGCAAGGCCTGATGATCTGGTGACGTGGCCATACCATCGGAGTTTCCGTTTCTTCACCACTGTGAGCAGGTCATCGTGTTGTCCAATGGCTTGTGTGATGGTCTGTCGGACTTCAACGTTGGTGATGTGTTGGGTATAGGAAATGCACAGAAGTCTTCTGTAGCACATCATCTCCATGCTTTGTATTCTTCGTTGGAGATCTGCTGTGAGGGTCCATGCTTCGCAAGCATATATAGGAAGATGGAGATGACCAGAGAGCGCAGCAGTCTTACTTTGGAATGTAGACTGATGGTTCTGTCTTTCCAAATGGGCTTCAACCTTGTCAGGGCAGCAGTTGTTTGTGCGATCCTGGAGAGGACTTCCTGTCGAGACCCATTGTCTGACACAATGGCTCCTAAATATTTGAAGCTGTGCACTGTGTTGAGGGATTGGCCTTGTACTTTGATGTCCGTGTTGATGCCATTGGTGTTGTTGGTCATCATTTTGGTCTTCTCCGCACTTATTTCCATTCCATAAGCTCTGGAGGTGGTGTCAAGCCTCTGTACAAGCTGTTCAAGTTCTTGTTCCTCTCCAGCCAATCCATCAATATCATCCGCAAAACGAAGATTGGAGATTGCTCTGCCCCCTATACTGACTGTGCCTTCGTGATCTGCAAGAGCATCTGACATGATGCGCTCTAGGAAGATGTTGAAGAGTGTTGGAGAGAGTAGGCATCCTTGACGCACACCGATTGTTGTTCTGAACCAGTTCCCGATGACGCTGTTATGGAGGACTGCACTGGTAGCCTTGTCATACAGGCTTTTGATGACTTCTATAATTTTAGGGCTGATGTTGTACACTTTCATGGTTGCCCATAGAGCTGCATGCCAGACTCGGTCAAATGCCTTCTTGAAGTCTATGAACACATGATATAGATGTTGTTGGTGCTGTAGGTATTTCTCACAGATTATTCTGAGGTTGAAAATCTGTTCAGTGGTACTTCGCCCTGCCATGAATCCTGCTTGTTCTTCAGCTATGATTTGTTCAGCTTGTGGTTTCAACCTGTTGAGTATTATTTTCAGGAGGACCTTGCTGGGATGTCTGATTCTGACTACTGGAAGATCATATCAGTATTGGAAGATCATAGAAAGTACTGGTATGAATTATATTTATGAGAGTGAGAAGTTGAGAACAGATGGGAACTACTTTAGAAATATAAGATGCATCATAATTCAGACATGTTACTTATAAATCACTATGTTATAACTGTCTCCATTGGTCTGAACGTATTGCAGTATTGTTTGTTCTCTCTCTGTGACTATCTTTTAATCTAGATATTTTTTATGTTTTTTTAGTTTGTTTCTTTGTTTGTTATGGTTGTCTAAACTCACATTGTTGTGAAAAGACGTTACATTAAAATATTGAATTGAATCGAATTGAATATTTTTCATGCTATTGCTTCACACACTCCATCACCCCAGAAAATGTATTTTATTACATACATTTTTCCCTGATTTTTTTTCTAGTTTATTTATATATTTTAATAACAAAACAACAGAAGAATTGAGAAAAACGGGTCTGAGCATTTAAATCCTGCACTCTCCAACTGTGATCACAAAACAACAAATCATTATTCTT